>QANY01007786.1:0-515954 GCA_003255025.1 Datisca glomerata
ACTATCTTTACTATGCCTGAGATTAGGCCACAAGCACTTGTTTTTTGGTTTAATTTTACTAATCAATATGTTTGGTTTTAATTTTACAGATACTACTTGATGTTGTTTCAGTGTTCAACATGATTTCTTCTCTCTCTCGGAAGAAGCATTCCGTCAAAATAACTCAGGGAGGACTCGAGGTATCTAATGTACAAATTCTGACAATGAAAATATTCATTATGGTTTCCTGAGTTTTCATCAAGTTTTTCGTGTTCATGCAGGTCTATAGGGAGTTTTACCCAACAAAGGATGAGTTGGTCATATTAGAATGTGAATGGAAATCTGACAAGTTTGAATTACGGGAGAGGACACAAGTAAATGAGCCTGGAAATCAGGATGGACCACTTGGAGGGAATGTTTCTTTAGCCACATCTGTACAGTACCAGAGCATCGAGTCTCTACTTGGAGGTAAAAGCTTTTTTCACACTTTTGTTTCTTGGATGACCTGATGCTGATCAGGATATCCAATAGAAGTCAAGTTCTTTGTCTCAAATGCACCTTTTAGGCAGAGCAAGGTTCTGACATAAATGTCAAAAATGCCTCATTAGGAAATTTTCTTGCTATGTATTTCTTTTTTTTTTTCCTATAAGAAACAAAATTTGTATTTCTTGTATAGAAATTTACAAGAAGTGAGAGGATAGAAAAACAATTTACAACAACTTCTCTCCAGGTTGAAAGCTCAAGGTAATTTTGAAAAAGTTTGGAAGTATATGCCCACTTTGAAGCTAGCCTAGCTGCCATTTTTTATCTACAATATTCTAGACGTGAATATTAAAACCAGTTTATATTTATCAACTACGAACAGTCGTCGCGGCTGTTATATCTTTTACTGGTTTTATATTGGATTCCTGCTATCCTACACTTAATTTGTACTCTTTCCAATAACCTATGGTGATTTTGCGTAGATGATGAAGCCGGCATTGAGCAGGTGGATGCAGAACAGACCACTGAAACTGATTTATTGGCAAGTACATCTAAAGCAAATGATAACAGGAAAATGGTGGAAGATAATGCAAGTGAAGGAGATGGTTCAGGCATTGTTGATGGAACCTCAATGAAGAAAACGGCTGAAGAAGGGGGTTCACTAATGGCCTCAAACTCAAGCTCCTTTCTGAGTGTCGAAAGGGCTGAAACAACAAGGGTGGCATTTGTCTCAGTGAAAAAGCCTAAACCTCAACTTAGCACTGTATCAGATGTAGGTGGGATTGAGATCAAGGAGGAAACCAAAGTACACAATGAGTTAATGGAAGATCCTTTTTTCAGTTTGCTTACCGGTGGTGCCAATGTAAAGTATAGTCTACTTTGATCACTAAGCAATATTAATTTAATCTATATACAATCTCTTAGTTTTTTTTGGTTAAATTAGAGAGGGAAGAGATTTGAACTAAAAGACCTCTTTAAAAAAAAACCGTCCTTACATTTTAAAGCAGGCAGAAAAAAATGGACTGAATTTGATAGAGAAACGCAGAAATGCGACTATTTAGATCTAGTAGAATGCAACATATGATAAACTTCAATCTCTGAAAGTTATTTGGCATTTGTATATAATATCCTTGATTCATCTTGATTTGTAATTCAATACACTATCGAATTTGTTCGGTAAAGTTAGTTATATGTTGTTTATTATCAACGATTTTCACAAATAACAGCAAAATGATGTCATATCCAACGTGTTATATTATCAGGAAATTGATCAAGTTTTAAATAATTAAGATATGTAAAAAACATTTATAAGTTAATTTGTCAGATCATTTTATCAAATCTATAAATAATTATTATATCATTAAACCATTTAAAACTTTGTAAATTATTCTATTTTTAAATGTAGAAGCTTTGTAAATGATTTCTTACGATGTTTCCTGCAAAACGACCTAAAGTTTGAAGAACACACCTTTCCTTTGTCTCCTCTTTTCCACATGAATTAACATTGAAGTGAAAATGGCACCANCTTGATTTCATCAGTAGCTGCTCTATCAAGAGCAGTTCTTCCATCTGCATCCTTGATAGTGTAATTAGCTCCAGCTCTCAAAAGCTCTTCAATTTTCGGTTTGTCGCCTTCCAACGAAGCCATCATCAAGAGGATGTCTACTGGTGGATGTTTTGGCTTAAGAGAGCCTCCATTTTATCATATGTTCCCTCAACAGCTAGCATCCCCATGTAATTGAAATACTGTTAATCAAAATATACTGTCATATATTACATAAAAACTACTCACATTGATCAAAATTCTCAAATTTCCCCTACGAGGTAAAACTGAGATATTAGATGTTTCAACATTTCAAGATTATTAGAGAGAGACTATGGCTAGTTCTTAGAGTGTCACGAGATGATACTAACCTCAGACCGAAAAAAGACTGGGCTTTACCGATTTGATTTTTGAAAATGAGTAATCCTTAGTAGTTTTGTGTTACACAACTGATTTTGCTTAGGTTAGCAGTTTACTTACTCTCATCTTTTGTACACCTGGAGTATGCCCTTATATGGATGTACCCCTTTTAATTGTTTATATACTCGTATTTACCCAAAAAAATACTTCGAGATGACATACCTTCTCGAAAGCATTCTAACTATAAGTTTTTCATTCTCACCAAAAGAATGCAACCTTTCTACAAACATCTCAGCTAAACCCCCCTTCTCCACCTATTTTTTGTCAAAGTTATAAATTCTATGAAGAGTCTTGGTAATGTGATTTGAACCCACAAATGCATAACCATTTGTGCAACCCATCTCGTCCCCTCTTTCACTTTCTTTAAAATGTGTCAAACATAACATACATACCACATTTTCAAATGTCTTCTCACCCATTTAAAATACTATCTTTGAGCGATTAGAAAATCTGTTAAGTAAAGACATCTCTGACTAACAATCAAATAGACTTTCCTAAAACACTTGAGCTTTGCATAAGGTTGCATTGCAACTGAAACTGAAAAATTGGTAACACACAGCTACAATATTGACTACAAACCTTCCCTCAGCTATCAGAGCAAGAAAAGCAATTCATACAAGTACAAACCCGAATTTATAATATGTTCTTCGAGTGTGTTTGAAAGTGCTTATAACTATAAACAGATTTATACGTTGGAATAATACTATTGTAGTTAAAAATTATTTCATATCCATCTATTTGTGATGCACTTGAACATGCTGTGAAGTGTGAAGCGTGTTATTTTGAAGAGTTTTAAGAAACACTTAGATGTGTGTTTCTTTTTTATATAAGTGTTTCCGGTTACAAAATAGAAATGATTTAGTGTACTATTTTTCTAATACATTAAACTGATTTCAAACAAATCAGTCTCAAACTCACCCTTAGTCACATTTGCAAGGTAAATTCATACAATTAACAGAGTATCAAACAAACTCAATTGATCTATTTGTTAGTAGAGTTTTCATTCTCTTCTTCAATCAACCACATTTGCTTCAACAAAACTACGGTTTCAACAAAGTGTGAGAGAGTTGCTGGCTAAATGGAAAATGTTAGAGAGAGAGAAAGAAAAGAACCTGCTCGACGTCATCTCTATCGAAATCTTCACGGGACTGACTGCCATATATTCCAGCACCTTCAGCATCAACACCATTTTTACCAAATTTAAACCAGCATTTGGCTTTGGAGCCATTGGAGGGTCCAACTCTGGTGGGTCTGACCCACCCTAGCTTATTGTGAAAACCCCGAAATTGGGAACTGAATTTGGATGAAGAAGGAGTTGTAGAATTGAAGGATTTGATAGTTGAAGATAAGAGGGTAGTGCACGAAAGTGAAGCCATGGCTAAATTTGAATGACTCTGCAACTGTCAAGCTTACTCTTCAGTTTTCAGTCTTCAATTTCAAGGTTCTATCCATTCGCGTTCTATGGAGGAGTAATGATGCGTGGCACTGTATGTGTGCTATCATGGAGGAAAGATCTGGACCGTTGATGTAGCAGACAATTTGACATATTTGATGATTAATTGGTTGACTAGGTATATGACCAACTTTTTAAGCCCAAAGAATTTGGGTTTGTCAATAAATGGAGATTGGAATCCCTTCTGTTGGAGATCGTTCTGTTTTTAAAATCATGTACAAAATCAATCTGATTTAAAGCAATAAAAAAATTCAAAAAGTAATAAGTTTTTTAGAATCCTTCGATAGACTTGAGTTGTTCAGATCTGCATCAATGATTTAAATACGTCGAACATAATCTCATGTTGAAAATCCCAACAAGAAAAGAATTGTCTCATTAATTGGGATACAACCCTCTTATTCAACATATGATTGCTAGTAATGACATAATGACAATACATGACTACTATTTTTAATTGAAATGTTATAATAGTTATTAAACATTACTAACACTATAATAGTTATATGAAGGGTTTATATAGTTCAAATACTACTTGAGCGTCACAAGCAGCAACATAAACATTCCAATACTCAAATAAATATGCAGAAGAGAAGTGGGGATAAAAATGTCAAGAAATTAAAAACAATAAACTCCAATATCTGAAAACTAACGTATATTTGGTAAACGATTGTAGAACTAATTAGGGAACTTCATTAAGAAAATTTTTTCACAGGGCCCCTTCTGTTTGCTAAATGGGTTGCTGGTTGCAGGTCCAAGTTATAAGTTCCATACAAGTTCGAATAAATAGGCCAAGTTTTTTAAATAATAATGTTAATAAATAGATAAGTTTTTTAAAAAAATCATAAAAATAGTCCCAAGTATAAAACACATAAAAAATAATTATATATTAAATAAACTCGTCATCAAAATTTTATTTTTTTGAGTATTATAGTGGCTATTTTTTAGTTTATTTTATTTTTCCTTAAAAATGACATATTTTATTTTAATTTGCTTCTTTTTTCCTTTTTTCCGGAGTCACGATAGAGTATACGACGAATCAATTTGTTAACGTGATTATAGGAATCAACGACATATCTTTCATGTGATTGTGCAATTCATCAATAGTCTTGATTCTAAGATGTTAATAGGCAGATTTCTAGGATGTATTTTCAGAATGTGTATCACAGCAATTGATAGATTTCATTTTCTAGTCATAGGTCTCTTGTATAAATTTCAATCCTCTTTGTATATCAAGAAATACACAAATTCCTTTTTCTCGTAATATGGTATCAAAGTTGTTTCTTTGAATTTATTCTCAAAAAATTATTTTTTTATTTCTGTATAGAAAATGTCCGGCCGTTGGTTTGAATCTCTAAGGTCCATACCAGACGAAAATCACCTTACCGGTCTTGTGCCAGTACCATAAATATAGCTTATATGATGTAAAAGATGTTCAATCACACACAACTCAGTACATTCAGACGAAACAAGTTATAGATAAAATTATAAGGTGGAACCATAAAAGCAACATCACCCACATTCCCCATGCCTGAAAAGCACTCCACTTGCTTCACCAAATCATACACCCTATCTCTAAATGCATTCAAGACAAGAAGAAAAATCCACCTTCCTAAATAATTCAGGATAGTATTCACTCAGCCTTCTTCTTTTGTACTTTCACCACATTATTCAACCATTATGGAGCAATAATGCATAATATTTGTAGAAACACTATTGTCCAATCCTAATTAAAAGCTTAATATCAGAATCTGATAATAGATCAAGTGGTTAGAAAACTTAATAGGCATTCAATGGTTTCAACTGCAAGCACAAGAAAATGGTGAAGTGAGAACACATTACCATTTAATCCTCCAACAAGACAAAATATAATGTTGTTCACCTGTAGATAAAGAGCAGAATGTAAATAGCTCTTGTGAAAGAAGACCATAAATATGGATAAGTAGACCGAACGACCCCTACTCCACTCCTCAACAAGCCTTTCTCAGCTTTAGCCACATTAAAACATGTTTAAATTCAGTATAATTGCCATAGAATACACGAAGACAACGTCTGCGAAGACTCCGATTAAAATAGGCACCAGAGGCACAGTTGGATCCTTGGTAATGCAAGAAATCGAGTACTTCAGTCGGCTTGAACTACGCTGTGAAGATAACTCAAAGAAACCACAATCCAATATTACTGACAAAGTAATTTCTTCTAGTATTCATTCTAGACCCACCATTGGATCTTCCATATTATTTATCCATATATTACTGGCAAAACTTTGTTTGGAAGGAGTTTCAAAACACATCTTGCATTTTTTTAAATTCATTAAAGGAAACTTTTGAAATAAAGAAAATTGTATGATTTGATTAATAGCATTATCAATGAAATAATAAATTCCAAGTTCGTGAAATTTATTCTTAGATTGCAACAATTTGATTCTTTTGTTTTATTATCTTGGCAAATAATTTAAAGTATTTCCAATATTATTTAACATATTCATTAATGCAAACAATCAAGAAAGTCAACCAGTTTTGTTTAATAAGAATATTATTAATGTAGACAATCAACAAAATAGTGGATTGCTTAAAAGTTCCATTTATTGTACTTGGAGCATTTCTAAGATCAAATGGCATTATTTTTCATTTATAACTACCAAGTGTAATATTATACTTAACAATTTTATTTGTCTGGTTTTGCCAAAATCCAGATTGATGCCAAACTTAGAAAATACATTAATATTTCTAATTCTATTGGTTAAGTCTTTGTTATTTGGTATTGGAGATCTTATCCATTCCAAAACATTACTAAGGGGCTTTGTAATTAATTCCTAAATGAGGAACTCCTCGTTCAAATATTTTAATTTGAAGAGCAAGATTTTGAAGTTGTTCTTCAACTCCTTTAAATTTTATTTTATCTTGTGGAAAACATAATTGTTTTCCTTTACAAGAAATTAAATTTATAGATTTAAAAATAAAATTTTGTTTTAAAGTTTTCAATTTCTCATTTTGAGGAAAAGAAATAAATTTGAATTTAACAGGTTCATCCATAGGATAAATAATTATCCCATCATACTCTGTTGAAAAAGGATACAACAAAGAAATGAATGGTAAATCTAAAATAATTTTATCAGTCATATTTTTTTCCTAAGATAAATGATGTTTTAAAACATACACTGTCTTAGTAAATATGAACTATGAGTATTTCATAATGATATGTGTCCGAGTACCATTGGAAGAAGACAGAGACTCTTTCGTTTTCTTGAAGCACTTTGGAGGAACTAGTCCTTCCTGCATACAATTCAAGTCTGCTCTTGAATCAACAAGTGTCATCGTGGTGGAATCAAGATCTTGAATTATTATTCTGACCATTATGTGTCATTTCTTGATTTTGATATGATTAAGAATTTGGATGAAGTTATCAACATCTTGATTGTTGATAATAGGTTCTTCAACCTCATTATCAGAAATTAGGAATCTACTAGGTTCTCCTAGTTCACTAGATTCATGATTTTTAATTAAACTCTCTACTTACAAAAGGTTTAATTATTCTTTTATTTCTGTGGAAATGTCTTTCTTTCCCTCACAATGAAATATTAAAAACTTTAAAATAAAATATGTTTCTAAAACCATAAATCTAACTTCTTGTAAGGAAAAACAATTGTGTTTTTTACAAGATGAATTAAAATTCAAAAGAATTGAAGAACAACTCCAGAATCTTTCTCTTCAAAACCAAATCAAAATATTTGAACAAAGAATCTGTAAAGACTTATGTTCTAATATTCCTAATGCTTTCTGACACAGAAAACAATATACTGTCAGTCTGCCTTACAATAAGGGATTTGATGAGAAGAATATCCCAACAAAGTCAAGACTGATTCAGACGAATTCTGAAATGCTTGAGTTCTGTAAAAATAAAATTGTAGAACTTCTCAATAAAAGTATCATTAGAAGGAGCAAGTCTCATTGGTCCTACTCGGCCTTTTATGTTCAGAAAGTCAGTGAAATTAAACAAGGAGTTCCTCATTTAGTAATTAATTATAAGCCCATTAATAATGTTTTGGAATGGATAAGACATCCAATACCAAACAAAAGGGAGTTGATAAATAGACTTGGAGATGCAGTCTAAGTTTGACATGAAATCTGGATTCTGGCAAATCTAGATAAATGATAATGACAAATATAAAACTACATTTGTAACTTCATTTGGCCATTACGAGTGGAATGTAATGCCTTTAGGTCTTAAGAATGCTTCCAGTGAATTTCAAAATATAATGAATGAAATCTTTAATCAATTTACTAATTTCTCAATTGTTTACATTAATGATGTGCTCATTTTCTCTAAGTCAATAAAACAACATTGGAAACATCTTGAATCATGTGGTAGGTTTAGTTATCTCTACAAGTAAAATTGTGTTATTTCAATCTAAGGTTAGATTCCTAGGATTTGAAATACAACATAATATACTTAAGCCAATTGATAGGGTAATACGATTTACTGACAAATTCCCTAATGAAATCCTAGATAAAACACAGTGGCAAAGATTTTTAGTATATTTAAATTATATATCTGACTTCTACAATAAATTGAGAATTGATTGTAAACCTCTTTTTTACAGGTTTAAAAAGAATCCCCCTCCACGGACAACTATCCATACTAATTTAGTCAAAAGAATTATGGCCCATGTGACGACACTTCCATGTCTTTGCATCCCTACTAATACTTCTTCTAAAATTGTCCAACTAATGCATCTGAACTCGAATCAAAAAGTCTCTCCAGAATCACCTAAACAAATTGTTAGGTTCACGTCTGGAACTTGGACCCAATCCCAAGTGAATTATAGTACAATTAAAAAGGAAATCTTATCGGTTATTTTGTGTGCACAAAAATTTTAGGATGACTTATTAAATAAAAAAATTCCTTTAATAAATTGATTGTAAATCTGCAAAATATGTTTTGGAAAAGGATGTTAAGGATATTGCTTCCAAACAAATTTTTGCTTAATGGCAATCCATTCTCAGTATATTTGATTTTAATATTGAATTCATTCAAGATATTAATAATTCAGTTCCTGACTTTCTTACCTGTGAATTTTTATAGGGTAGACAAGATGGGGTCTAGGTCCCAGGCCTCAAAGCATGGGACGAAATAGGAGTCTTTGATTCGGCAATTGGCCCTCAAGGCCCAAAATAAAGAGGAGTCTTTCACTCCAAAACAATTAACAATTCTTAGGTCCATTAGGCCCAATTACCAAATAGCCCTAGTCAACTAATTTGAGTCATTTGCAATTATCCAGCCTTTTGATGCCAAGCTAGTCAATCAACCAATCACAAAATATAAAAATCATCCCCCTACATTCATAAAACACCTAGTAAAAATTTCTTTTATATTGAGCCCTAATTTTATCATTTAAAGGAACCTGCTGAAATAGTAAGGGCTCATTTCCTTCCCAAATTTCACTTTGTCCATGGCCACAGAGACAAAATCTTAGTTTCTATAGAGACATTTTCTTAGAAACCAAATCCATTAATATCAGCCCATTAAAAAATACAGAAGGAAGGATCCTCTATCATTCCTTCTACATTCTCAAAATTATAACCATGGAGGAATAGGAAGTCCATCCTTCGGATCTTAAAAATCTTTTAAATAAAAAACAATACAACTATTTTGACTATATTGATCCTCGGCACACAATTTTCCTGCATTAGAATAGTGATTTTTTCCACTCTTGGTTTTTAAAATTCGACAAGACTTTTAAAATTAATTTTCCAAAATGGATCCTAAGATGGTGGTCCATTCATGGTCCTTTCTTAGAACTTTTCTCAATTGATTTGCAGCAAAGTTTCAATTTAGTTTTAAAGGTTCATTAGCTCTCACCAATTGAGGCCAAATACTCTATTTTCCAAATAAATATAAAATACCATGGATACTGGCAATAATCAATTAAAATACCATGGATGGAATCCTCATCAAACAACATTATATGAAGTGACATCAAACAACATTATATGAAGTGGTGGGACAAATTCAATACTAAAAAAATAATCACATCCATCAACCAAGAATTCACAAAAAGCTATCCTTGCCTAAAATTGACCAATCCTTTTGCCTAGGCTCCCTTAAAATTTAATGAGCCCATTAACCCAGAACCACAATCCAAATCATCCAGAGAATCTAGAGAATCCAAACCCCTTTCAAAGGGTAAATCCAAGGCCATAAAGCCAAAGACCAAATCAAATCAGGAGTTAATCCAAAAATTACTTCTCCTCCAAATTATCAGTGGAATCAACCACCCAATCAAACCAAAAATCCAGAAAAGCCAATCATCCAAAACTTCTCCTCGATAATTGATGGATAGAAAAGGAAATGACACATTTTACCACAATGGGCCCATGACGCATTCCGAGATTCACAAGATCTATTCGATAATGTCGATTTAAGCGACGATGAATAGATTAAAAAAATAAATATTTTTCCTTCGGCAAAATGCCAATATCAAGAAAGTTCATAAATATATCATAATTGTCCTCCAATGCAATGGCTATAAAGATACCTTACAATTATCAATAGCAACGATGACTCTGCCAAAATGGCTCTCAAAATAATAGTAATGAAGACACTAAAATCCAAGATAGAAATTATCAAGGAACAACAACAGTGGCTCCACCAAAATAAAGCAACAACAGTTACAATGACTATTTTCAAGACACAATGATGAAGATGCAAGAATCCGAGATTTCAATTATCGAATAATCTTTGTAATTTGCCATTTTTTGTAATAATTGTACTAGTAGTCAAATAGTTAGGCAATTATTTATGCTTTATACTATTCATAGTCAAAAGTTAACAAAAGTAGAAATGTAAAATATTTTTACTTTTGTAGAATATATTATTTCAAGTTAGTGATGAGATCTCGGTGAACTCCACTTTTCTTGGCTATTAATAGGTAGCCCTCTCCCATTTGTTCCTCAAAACTTATTTTCAACTCTTAACTGCTTCAGAACAAAACTTATTTTATGAAACAAAGCTTCTTCTTCTTCTTCTTCTTCTTCTTCTTCTGATCTTTTGTAAATCTTTCTTCTTTTTCTTCAGCGTTAAATAGTGAGCGGGAGCACTATTTAATTGTTGCCAATAAGTATGTTTTTTGTAAGTTTTTAATCTTACACCTTAATACAATTTTACTATTTTTGTGTTTAATTCTTGCATCTTAATACACACTCTTTAATTTATCATAATTATAATCAAGTGTAATTGAGAAATAGGGGGTATTAAGATGCAAGAATTAAACATAAAAATAGTAAAACTATATTGAGGTGAAAGATTAAAAACTTACACAAACATTATTTATTGGCAACAATTAAATACTTCTCCCGCTCACTATTTAACATTGAAGAAAAAAAGAATGATTTACAAAAGAGGAGAGGAAGAAAGCTTTATTTTCAAAACAAGTTTTGCTCTCAAATGATTAAGAGTTGAAAACCAATTTGGAGGAACAAATGTGAGGGGGTTACCTATTTATAGCCAAGTTAAGTGGATTTCACCAGGAACCCATCACATACCTGAACTATTCTATTCTACAAAGGTAAAAACATTTTACATTTCTACTTTTGTCTATTTTTTACTAGAAACAATAAAAAAGAAGAATAGTTGCTAATTATTTGACAACTAGTACAATAATTATAGAAAAAGACAAATTACAAAGATTCCCTAGATAATTGTTATCACGGTCTTCGTGCCTTCATAGTTGCTTTGTCATGATTGTTGTTGAAAAAGTCATTGTTGTCTGTTACCTTGCACGATTGTGTTATGTTTGTTGATTTGTTATATCTTGAAATAGTCATTGTGACTATTGCTTCTGGTGAGTCATGATCCTTAGATAATTGCGATCTTGAATTTTTGTACTTTGATTGTTGATTGTGGAGAAGTCATTTTTGCTTGTTTTGAAGATCATTATGATTGTTGCATTGTGCTGAGGTGTCTTCATAATACATTTTCAAAATTACCTGATTCTTTGATTTTATTCAAACTTTGGCATTTTACGAAGGACAAATTATTTTGTTCATTTACCACTGAGATCAATATTATTAAATGGGTCCATCAATTCTTATGGAGAAACCTATCTGGATGATTGATCTTTTTGGTTTAATTTAGTGACTTGACTCTGCAAATGATTCATATTGATTATTGTCTTCTAGAAGGAGAAGCATTTTTGGATTAATTTTTTCTCCAATTTGGATTTTGCTCTGTGGCCTTTGATTTACCCTTTGAAGAGGGTTCTGATTTGGTTATGGATTCAGATCTGGATGGATTTGGACTAGATGGTTTGATTTGTGGATCTGGGTGAATGGGCTCATTAATTTTTAATGGAACTTGGATAAAAGGATTTGCTAGTCTCATATTGAGATGTACACTTGCAAACTTATAACTAATGGATGCATTTATTTTCTAGGTATTCAACTTATCTCACCATTTAACATAGTACTCTCTGGTGAGGATTCCATTTTCAACCGAATATTGTCATTTCAAAATCCATGGTATTTTATATTTGATTGAAAAACAAAGTACTCAGGGAAAGGAAACCTCAATTGGTGAGGGCTTGTAAAACCTTTAAAGATAAAACATTGTTGTAAATCAATCAGAAAAAGTTCCAAAGTAAGACCATGAATGGACCACCATTTCAATAACCAATTTGAAAAATTAATTTTGAAATTATTATCAAAATTTAAAAACCAAAAGTGAGAAAATTCACTATTTTGATGCAAGAAAATTTTGTGTCATTCATCAATATAGTAAAAATAATTGTATTGTTTTTTATTCAAAAGTACTTTGAAACTTGAAGGATGAATTTTCTAATCTTCCGTAGTTATGATCCGGAGGATAGAGAAAGAATGATAAATAATTCTTTCCTTAGAATTTTCTATTGGGCTAATTTTTATGGATTCTATTTCTAAGAGAATGCCTCTATAGAAACTGAGATTTTTGTTATTATGTCCAGGAACATAATGGAATTTAGGGATGAAATGGGCTTTGGCAATTTGAACAAGATCCTTCAAATGTGCAAATGAAGGCTCAATATGTAAGAGATTTTCGCTGGCCATTTTATGAAAATAAAATGATAATATCTTGTATTATGAAAGTGATTGGGCATCAAAGGATATTGAGAATGGGTAAAATTGGTTGACCAGGGTCGATTGGTGATTGGGTCTGATGGACCCAAGTATTATTGATTGAGCTTGGTTAGGAGTAGAAGACTCCTATTTGATTTGGCCTTTAAGGCCAATTGTTGAGTCAAAGACTCTTCTATCGTTGAACCATTTATCATTTTCACATGTTTTCTGAAAGTGATGTTGATTCTTCTAGTTAAAGATTCTATAGCATGCTTATGACCTTTTTTAAATCCGTCAGGTATGACGAAAAAAGTTCCTTCCAGTATTAAAAACTATTTTATTATTTTATTTGGAAATTCAATTTTAAATATTGCTTATCCTAAAAGGTTCATTGTTAAAATTTCTTTGTTATCGTAACAGATTTCATTATGTTTGGAAAAACCTATTTTTTACCCTTTTCAAATCGTTGAATTAATGTTGCATGGAAGTCATGTTTCAACCCAACATCTTCCAAAGTTTTATCAAATTCATTAAACCAGACATTTCTTAAATATTCAAATTCATTATGACCATAATTAATGAATGAGGATTTTGAGCAAAAAGCAGCTGTCCTTCCATTGAGCTTTTTGATTTTAAAAGAATTTTGGTTGAGTATTCTAGACTCTACCTTTTCATATTCTAGTAGGCCAGATTCCTCAAATTGATCCATTCAAGAATCTTGGTATGATTTCCTGTAAAATATTACAAGTAAGGGAGTCAAGAATTTAATTATTGCTAAATTAAATATTGAAATTATAAGTAATGAGAATAGGCTACTACCTCGCAAGAATTTGTTTTGAAGTAATATTTTTTCATCCAAAACACATTTTGAAGATTTGCTGTTAATTTTTAAAAGACATCTTTGAATCAAAGCAAATTGTATGATTTGATTAATAATGAAATGATAGATTTCAAATTCAAGAAATCTAATGTTAGATTGAAACAAGTATATTTTCTTGCAGAGATAATTAAACTATTTTATTTTATTATCTTGGCAATCAACTTAAAATATTTCCAGCATTGTTTAACATATTTAGAAAAAACAATAATATTACTAATACAAACAATTGAGAGATTCAACTAGTATTGTTTAATAAGAATGTAGACAATTAAGAACTTACAAATTGGTTGAAAATTCCATTTATTGTACTTGGAGTATTTTTAAAATTAAATGGTATTATTTTATAACTACCAAATGCAATAATATAATTTATCTGGTTTTGCTAAAATCCAGACTTTAGTTCAATCTTAGAGAACATATCAGTATTTCTAAGTCTTTCTATTAAGTCACTTTTGTTTGGTATTGGATATTTTATACATCTCGAAATATTATTAAGAGGCTTGTAATTAATCACTAGATGATGAACTCCTTGTTTAAAGATTTTTTTTATCTTGAAGAGCAGGAATTTGAAGTTGTTCTTCAATTCTTCTGAGTTTCATTTCTCCTTGAAGAAAAAATAAATGTTTTTCTTTACAAGAAATTAAATTTATGGATTGAAACGGAAATTTCTTTTAGAGTTTTCAATTTCTCATTGTGAGAAAAAAAAAAGAAAAAGAAACTTCAATTTTACAGGCTTATCCAAGGGATAAGTAATTATCCCATCTTACTCTGTGGTAAAATGATATAACATAGAAATGAATGGTAAACCTAAAATAATTTTGTCAGTCATATTTTTTACTAAGACAAACGATGTTTTGAAACATATATTATCTTGGCAAATATAGACTTTAAAATTTTCATAAATGATATGCATATGTGTACCATTGGCAGAAGACAAAAATGCTCTCGTCTTCTTGTAGTATTTGGTAGGAACGAGTCATTCCTGCATATAATTCAAATCTGCTCCTGAATCAACAAGACCCATTGTTATGAAATCAAAATTTTGAATAATTATTCTGACCATTATGTGCCATCTTTAAGAGATTCATTAGATTTAGGTTCATGAAGATCATCAACCTTATTCTCATTTTTATCTAATTTTTTCCTATTGTAATTAGACTTTGATTGGTGTAATTGAATTGTTCAACTATTTTTTATTGGGTTCTTCTTCCTTTGTAATCTTGGAAAGAGAAGCAGTGATTAAAGATTTTTTATGGTTAATGTCCTTAACAGAGGATCTTTTATTAATTTCTAAAAGTTTTTGTTTTTCTTCAACTTTGTTATCGTTTGAAGATTCATCAATTGTGAAAGATTCATAGGTTGATTCTAATATATGGCTTTCTGAATTTGAACTACTGTCCTTCAATTCTTGAAATTTATCATAAGTAAGTTTTTCAAATTATGAACAATTGTTTTGGTTATCACTACCATTATAAGTTTAGTCATTAGGTTTTAAATTCTTTAATGTTTCTTCAATATTTGAATATTTATTAATTGTGAAAGATTCATAGAGGAATTCTAACTTATGAATATCTAATTCAGAGATACTCTCATGGTCAATAATCTTGACAAATGATTTAATTTCTACATCTTTGGATGGTTCCTCAATATTATTTAAAAAGTCATGGGATTCTGACCTACAATTTTCTTCAATATTATTGTTGGAAGTTTCATGAATTGTGGATGGCTCATCGGTGGATTCTATCCTATGGCTATATGATTTGTCTCTTAAAAATTTTAACTTTTCAGTATCTTTTCATCATGAGTTTTCTCAGAATCAATTTGGAAGGGTTCAATGAATTTTTTTTAGGTTGAGAATTTTTATAATTAATTAGGATTTTTTCAAGTGGTTGGATATGTTTCTCGTAAATATCATCGATATAATCAAGGAAAAAAATATCAACTCTAAATTCATACATGAATGCCTTTCATTCAGCAAGTATAATTCTTCTTTGGTCCATATTATATTTTTTTCTGAACCTATTATGTCTATCAAGATTGGCTTGGTCATCATTGTGTTGGGTTAGACCTTCCCAATCTTGTTTATATTTTGGGTTCAGGGTATCTAGATTCAAATTTTTAGAATTTCTTAATTCTTGTTCTAATTCATTAATCCTAAAATATTGATTATTAGTAGATGATTCAGGAAAGGAATTCCTAGGGGTACTAGACTGGCTATAATTCCTAGATTGATAATTAAAAGATTTGTAATTAATTTTATTATATTGTTTATTATTAAGGTTTGTCTCACTTCCTTGGGAACTTATACCTTTAGGTTCTAGACTTTTAATTTTTAATTTTTTTAATTCTTGCTCTATTCGAATTCTAATCAAGAAGAGGATTTAAAGTTAATATTTTTATTGGGGTTTTTTGGTATATTCCATACCCTATGATCTTCTTGATCATCTGTAAAGTATTTAAAATGATCTTATTGATCATCCAGAAGGTATTCAAAATATTTATGATCTACTTGATCATCTACTGATTCAAAATGTTCTTCATCCATTATGTCTTATATTGAAGACATTGTAGGCCTAATGCTACTAGAAGAACAACTTTTAGATAACATATTCATTGCTCAAAATAACTAAATTATTCTTATGATTGAAAATTTCATATCGTATTTTGATTACTAATCTGTTGAGACTTTTACAACCTCCTAATAGGTTCTCTCTTCACCACTTAGGCCCTACAACCATCCTACCCTCAGGATTTACATTCTAAGAAGTCTTATTGTGATTCCTGAAGCTAATCAAATAGAAGCTGATACGTCAGCCTCTGTCAAAGCATATTCATAGATTAAATAATCAAATATTACATAGAAATAATCAAGCATAAAAATAACCAGGCACTTGGACGAAGAGTGAGATTAAATAAATACAATTATTCATGTAAGTAATTGAGCAACAATAAAAGTAATAACCAGCCATAATAGGCGGTGAACAGATTAATTATGCATATAATTTAAGTAAATAGTAAATCTCCCCACCGGGTTTTGGCTTTGATACCAAATGATGCGCAATCAAGTGTAATTGTGAGAAATTAAAGGGTAGAATTATAATTAATTACAAAAGTAGTTGTACAAAATGGTCCTAAAAGTTTCTCCTTTGTTTATGTCTTTATAGTATGATAATACAAATTGAATATGAACATTCTATGAAAATATGAAAAAAAAAATTCATTATCATGAAATACTGGCACCAAATCCTTAAAACAAAACCGAAAGTCACATTATAAAATTCAAAGATGGACATTTAGCAATTGATAAAAAACAAAAATAATGTTAAATTTACAATGGTACGAAATATATATTTACATCCTTTTAAAAAGTATCTCTTACCGTAATAAATTGTAATGTAGTGTTGTAAGTATATCATTGTTCTTTCTAATTCCAAAAGTATGGAATAAAATATTTATATAAGGATAAAATATAAAATACATACTTACTCCTCTAATTACGTTTTAGACTTAACTAATAAAATACTTATTAAATGTTGCATAATAAACTAACTGAACGGGAATAAACTTTCGTCCTGCCGCATCATAAATGATAGAGGAAGAAATCAACTAATCAGATAAAAGCGAGCAACTTGACGAGGTGGCAAACGGAGGAGTCCAATTGTTACCGTTAGATTAAATCAACAATCTAAATTACATTGGTTGTTAATGTTTTTTTTTAAACTATTGGTTGTTAATGCTGATAGACTGGACCTTTACAAAATATTCTAATAATCTTATTTTCAGTGAAAATTAAATAACATGTATCATATTTTGTATAACTTATTGAATACCGATAAATAAAGGCCATTGTAACTCAAAATTCATTCAATACACAATTAAGCGATTACCTCCCTATGCGTTGTTCTTCTTTGATTCTCTCTCTCTCTCTCTCTCTCTTCATTAATTATTGATTGTGAGGAATTTTTCCTTTACAATTTGGTGCTTTCATAGAGAGTTGAGGATCAACTCAAGTTCGTAAAATAAAATGCCTCGAACAAGACCACATGTTGTGCGGGAAACAGGAAATGATGCTAACGCCATCAACAATCTTGTTAACTAAGCCACACAACCTACGGGAGTACAAGAGATCATCCAGATCATCTCAACAGGAATGCAAAATATGAAAAACCACAACAACGAAGTGTTACGCAACATGTGGCAAACAGTGCAAGAACAGATTATAGCTTTACAATGGGACGTTGTGAAAACAAGGGTTGAAGCAAGTCAGAGGATCGTGGTGGGGAAGCGGGAAAATGTGAACCCCCGAGATAGAGAACAGGGGGAGCAACCTAGGCGCCATCCAAAGTTTCATCATGAGGAAACAAAGGTCCAATCTCATGATAACAAAAAGGAGGCTGGCGGAGAAAATGGTCTAGCGGAATCGATGACGGAACGAGCAGTGGAAAACTTGCTGGAGAGAAAGATGACAAAAATATGGAAGTTGGGGTTGAGCACTTCTAAAGTAGCAGATCTGGAGACTCTAACGCGATCCCCATTATGTCCAGAAGTATTGGCGGCCTTCATACCTAAGATTGTCTCTCCCCACTGTACAATTGATAATTTTGCTTGAAAGTCCTTTCTATTTTTGGAATAGTATTCCACGTATCGAATGGTCATGGAGAGATTATCTACTTATACTTATGATAAAAGGGTGAATCTTTACGAGATTACACTTACCATTTTAAAGATGAAATGACAAAGGTAGAGAATTGTCATGACCGGGAGGCAAGGCTAGCATTCAGATGAGGATTGGACCCAGACTCACCCTTGTTCGAAGATCTGTAAAAAAACAAGCCACTCACTATGGTGGGAACTTTCCTGAGAGCACAAATCTACATTACCCTGGAGGAAGAAAAGAATAGTATGCAAAAGCTCTCGGAACAACGGAATTCAAACCAACATCAGAACAAAGAAAATTAAAAAAAACAGGGAAGCATGGAACGGACAGAACATAAAAGATGGGACAAGGGAGGGACAATGCGAAAAAGAGGCCAAAATCAACTTAATGGGTCCACATAAAGGAAAAGTCTACACTCTACCGACTCTCCCAGTCAATCAAATCCTTGATTTTATAAGAGACAAGCCATGGTTGAAGAGGCCAGCGCCACTTTCCAAAGAGCCAAATGAGAGAGACAAAAACAAGTATTGCTCCTATCACTAGAGTGCTGGCCATTTTACAAAAGAATTTTATCAGTTGAAGGACTATATTGAAGAAATAGTAAAAGAAGGATGCTTAAAGTAATTTGTGGCAAGAAAATATCAGCCAAGAAAGGACAGAAAAAGAGCGCCCCAAAGAAAAAGAATTGTTGAAGATTGTGGGTACGATTATTGCCTTCACAGAATCTGAAGGCACCTTGAGGAAAGAAAGGAAGATCTACAACAAAAAACCAACACTTTATGGGAACAAGGAGTCGAGGGAAGTAAATAAAACCATACCAATCATTTTTTATGACTGATAACGGGTAACATGTTGTCCATACTGATGCATTGGTAATTACTATTCAAATCAAGAATTTCTTGCTAAGAAGGGTCTTAATGGTTGACGGAAGTGCGGTCAACTTACTCCATTAGTCAACACTTGAGAAGAACTCCATCATATGGGGCAACCACTGATTCGTTTCAATGGAACCATAGCCTATTAAGAGGGAATCTTGTCACTTCACGTACATGATGAGTTATTCAACCACATCACAGATTTCATGATAATCGATGTGCCATCACCATACAATGCAATATTGGGAAGAACTTGGATCCACAAGATGAAGGCCGTTTCATCTACATACTATCAAACATTGAAGTATCTGTCACCGCAAGGAGTTCAGACCATAAAGGGAGAACACCATCTTGATAGCTGCTTTTTGGAGTGCACGAGCTTCTCTCCCTTTTGGAGCACCAGCTGGACTAAACAACAAAAGTTCTCTGCCGTGTGCGCACGTCTACTACTGTAGCAATGTAGTATCCTTATGCTGCAAAATTTGACCAGTTGACTTCTCACCTTAGAGCTCTACACAAAAGGTATGAATTAAGCACACAATCTCCCTAATTACTATCAAATAACTAACAAGGCAGCTTGACTTTTTAAAAAGATAACTAAAACAAGAAAATGACTAAATTAAGACAAGAAACTAATGCATCACCCTATGATTACTAATGAATTAGGCTTGAAAATACATAGATAACTCTAATTTCTTAGAGTTATCACATGCCTAAACTTAAAACATTTCTCATCCTTGAGTGACATAGGCCTAAACTAGAAAGACATAACTCTA
Source organism: Datisca glomerata (assembly GCA_003255025.1). NCBI lineage: Eukaryota > Viridiplantae > Streptophyta > Magnoliopsida > Cucurbitales > Datiscaceae > Datisca > Datisca glomerata. The sequence goes on from QANY01007786.1 coordinate 20,156, forward strand.
AACAACTGCTAACTCTAGACTCCAGTCAATTCTACATTTCAAAGAAAGTTGAAATTTCAAACATATCATCCATCATGCTAAACAGATTAGCGCACAAAATATCAAACATGTTTTTTTTATTTTAAACATGTTGAACAAGATGCTACCTAGCTCCATTCAGTGAGTGTGTGATAGAAGCTAAAGTTGCTTATTTAGAAGGCTTAGAACAACTTTAACCAAGATCACTTAAGCACTCTAATTAAGCACCCTAAATTCAACCAAAAATAGTCTGTATACAGAAGATTACAATCCAGAAGGGGTCAAATAATTTACATGAAGTACAAGGGAAAAGTTTCAACTAAGTTGCACTTTTTATTGACTTGGTTTCCTTTTATTTTCTCTTTCCCTTTTTCTTCTTCTTATTTTATAAGGATTAGAAGACCTTTTATGTCATACTGCATTTTTATGCGAATGACAACATTGGTAATGAAGGCACCTGGTTACTCAACAATATAACAACCAAGGTAGCTACTTTTTTAATTACAATTTCTTTTTATTGTTGTAGCAAGCTCATGGTTTTTTCCCGTTAAGGGTTTTTCACGTAAAATTTGGTGTCAACTTTCTTTCTTTTAGGATTGGGATGACTATAGATCCCCTGAGCTTTGAAAAGAGCTTTAAGTCCTTGGGAACAAATGTCTAACGGACATCAGTTCTCACGAAATGCTAATGATGGTGGGGAAATGTTCGGGAACGACCCTGGAAGACAAATCAGAAAGTATCTATATTTTAATAGATAAAAATACAGTGCTGTCGTGAGGCACTATGCTGACTCATATCACACTACAGTGCCATGCGGCACTACAGTCGTGCCCTATTGCAGTGGGTCCTACTGCAATTGGTACTTTTACAATCAAATATTATTTCAGTTTATCCCAAAAAATATGATACGTCATTATCTAGAATATATACAGATATTATTCTAATGGCCTTGGTAGTTAAAAAAAGAGAGGAGAGAATTAGTTGATCAGATCATTAGTTCATCAATCAAGACTTAAATTGAGAACACGATTGGTGTCAGAGAGATTTTCTTCTATGATTAAATGTAATTCAAATCTCTAAAAGAGTAATCATCACGTTCTTTTAGAGAATCGCCTCATAAAAGTCATTCTCAATTAATCTCTATATCTCATGTGTTAAAAAAATCTAGAGACAGAAAAAGTATTTTGTAATAGTCTACGTGCCCACACACGTCCTAGTGCGTTGGGGATTGACTTGGAAGGTCTTGGTGTGGATCTCAGAATCTACTGATCGTTAGAATGATTTCATGGGAATGGAGGATCAATCGACTTTTGTAAGCACACTTGATCAAGAGGTATGTATTCTTGAAGTCCACTTTGTAAGTTTTTATTTGATTATTGTGGTGTTGCGCAAGTTTTTTTAATTAAAATATTCATTTTTTATTAAGTTTCATTTTTAAAAGGCCACGGGACTCCACGCTTCCGCCGCACACGCACCGCGATGACCAGTAAGTGGTATTAGAGCGGTCTTTATATATTTATATGTTAAATGTTGTGTGGGTTTTCTCGCATTATTCATATAATATGAGATATGTATGATGATGGATGGTTACATTTTTTGAATGTATAGAAAATAATGGATCGTTAATTGTTTGGTGATTATTGGGTTAGGCTTTGTTTTAATTTTACGAGATCTTCTGTTTAGCTGAATTGAAGTGTAGGAATTTTTATAATTTTATTTGAATATTATGGTAATTATTCCGAACGCGAGAAGACGAAGAACGCACGAGATGAACGGTAGAAATTTACTATTCATGTGAAAACACTATTCATTATGAAACTATTCATCCACGAAAATATTGTTTACGCCAGAAATTTATTGTTCCGGCAGAGGTAAACAGTGTCGGCGGTACTATACCGGCGGTAAACAGTGGTTGCCCAGCGCGTCAGTGACAACTGTTGTCACATTTTAGGAAAGTTTCCAACAAACCAAGCAACCAACTCTATCACCTAAGTGTTTCATTAAAACCCAAATTATTTTAATTATCCATTAAATTTTTGAAATTAATGTAATTTTAAAATTAATTATTAATTTTTTATTTTATGAAAATTAAAAATTAATAGGTTGATTGGGTTTGACGCAAGTTTGATCAATCAAATAAAGTATTTATTTGACAAAGTCAAAGTCGACTATATTAAAAGGGATAATTATAGAAACTGATTTAATTAAGAAAAATAGTTTTTTAATTAAAAAGGATTTTATTCAAAACTTAAAGATTATGAAGATGAACATCAGGAGGAGAAGGTAATATTTGAGAAATATGTATTCTTGAAGTCCGTTTTGTAAGTTTATTTCTTTATTTCAAGAGTTGTAATTTAGAAATATCTAATAGTCACTCGATCCATTATTATTTTATTTAATTGTTAAATAGTTGTTTAATTGTTATGTTTGATAATATGTCCATGTATTAGTCTATCACATGCCATACATGAAAATCTCACATAATTTTATTTAATCATGCATCTCATATGTAGAAACATATTAGGATTGTCCTAATATGTTTATATGTATTACTTTATGAAATCAATTGCATATGAACTGCTAGGTTTTAATTAATTAAAACTTGATAATCACACCACACTAAAGGCTATAGTAACATTAGGTTAACCGACTTTAGTAAAAGAGTTTTATTAAAATTTGATGAAAATAATTAATTAGTTAATCTAAGTTCACCGAAATATGACTTAGGCGCTTCTGAAAGTTAAATGAATTTAGACCAATGAGATTGGATTAATTGATAATTAAATATTCATAGGGTTATTATTTTAAGTAGTAATTAATTTGAAATTAATTGATTAGTTAAAATAGAAACACATTATCTTAAAATAGAAGATTGACATGTCAATGTAACCTATGGTCTTCATCATTAGTACAACACCGCGATGTGTAGTGAGGGCCTCGAGATGGCTTTGTTTTCATCCTCCAAAAGAAGGTTTCGAGCTGTACCAATACCAATGTTGGACTTCTTAAGAAGATAGGAGGAAGTGATGTAGTTTAGTTTTGACCGACCCTAAAACGACATATTCTAAATGAAGTCATGAAATCGGTAATGATGGGTTACATTCACAAAGTCACATTAGGCTTTCATGTGGAAAGTTGTGACTTGACCGAACAAGCGATACCTTATTGTTAAAAGAGAAAATATGAGATATTTTAAATTTTAATTAATAAGGATGAGAATGTCTCATAGACAGTCTAAGATTAATCTACTGACCCTAAGGTGACACATTAATCGTTGGGTTATTTTATCGTGATTAGTAAATGCTAAATTTATGTGTTTATTATGATTGCATTCATGCATCGCATTTACTTTTCAAATTCTAGATATTTATCAATTATATTGAATCATGTATGTTTTAAATTCCAGTTATCAATATTATATCTAGCATGGACAACCATGTTACTGCTTTACTCGCTCTTGAGAAATTGAATGGTGATAATTTCGTATGTTGGAAATCAAATATGAACTTAATGTTGGTTTGTGAGAACCATAAGTTCGTTCTTACTGAAAAATGTCCTGAGGATCCCGCTGCTAACGCCTCTAAGAATGTTAGGGAAAAATATGATGCTTGGAGCATATCAAACAACAAGGCAAAGTGCTACATGCTTGTGAGCATGAATGATGTTCTGAGAATCAAGCATGAAAACATGGAGACTACCTATGAGATTATAGAATCTTTACAGGCAATGTTTGGGCAGCAACCTAACCAAAGTCATCATGAGGCCACTAGGAGCTATATGATAACTAAGATGAGGAAGGGTACTTCTGTTCGAGAACATGTTTTTAACATGATCAACATAATGCACGAGGAAGAAGTACATGGGGTGACCATTGATGAGCAGGCTCAAGTTAGCATCATACTAGAGTCGCTCACACCAGTGTTTTCAGCGTTCATAACCAACCATGTTATGAACAAGTTACAATTCAACATGACCTAATTGTTGAATGAACTCTAGGCTTTTGAGTCACTCAACCTTAGAATGACCAAAGAGGGCGGGGAAAATGTTGTCGAGCAAAAGCCTTCTTCCAATATTGTCAAGAACAAGAAAATGAAGAAGAACAATGGTAAGGACAAGAGTAAGAACAAAAGAGTAAAGAAAGCCAAGACATCGCCGAAAGCCAAGAAGAATAAGAAAGACAGTAAGCCCAAATGAAAGTGTTTCCACTGTGAGGTTGAAGGACATTTGAAGAGAAACTGTAACCAATATCTCTTTGAGCTGAAAAAGAAAGATAAATATGATTTACTTGTACTTTAAGCTTGTTTAGTGGAATATGATTTGTCATCTAGGATACTTGATTCAGGAGCCACTAACTATGAATGTTGTTCTTTGCAAATGCTTTATTCATCAAGAAAGTTGGCTGATGGCGAAGTCATTTTAAGAGTTGGGAGTGGTGCGTTCGTGTCGGCTAAAGCATTAGGGACAATCTGTTTACTTTTTAGATATAATTACTTAGTTTTGAACGATGTTTATTATATTCTTGGTTTTTTGAGGAATTTGATTTCTCATTCATTTTTGCACGAACAGTTATTCAAAGTTTCTTTCATTAATAAAGAGTTTATTATTTCTAAAAATGGATTTGATCTTTGTCATGCTAAAATTATAAACGTACTATATATGCTTAAACCGACTGAACACGCGTTAAATAATTATGAATTATTTAAAGTAGTAAAACCTAAAAATAACAAACGACAAAGAGTTTCTCATGATGATAACACATATTTATGGCATTTGAGGCTAGGACATATTAATCTAGATTGGTTAAATAAGTTAACAAAGTATGGTGATTTGAGAGAGCTAAAAGTTGGAACTTTTCCTATTTGTGAATCCTCTCTAGAGGGTAAAATGATCAAGAGACATTTCACAGGAAATGGCCAAAGAGTCAAGGAACCACTTGAGTTAGTACATAGTGATGTCTGTGGACCGATAAATGTACAAGCTAGAGATGGGTATGAGTATTTTGTCACTTTCATTTACGACTACTCAAGATATCGTTATAGTTACTTAGTGCATCGAAAGCCTGAAACTTTTGGAAAGTTTAAAAACTTCAAGGATGAAGCTGAAAAGTAATTAGGTGAATCATTGAAAACCCTTCGATCCAATCAAGGTGGTGAATACTTGGATTTAGAATTCAAGGATTATTTTCTAGAGTGTGGAATCATATCCTAACTTACAACACCTAGAACACCACAGCAAAATGGTGTTGCAGAGAAAAGAAACCGAACCTTATTGGATATGGTTAGGTCGATGTTAAGTTACTCATCATTGTCACTTATATTTTGGGGATATGCACTACACACGACAACTTACATTTTGAATGTAGTGTCCTCTATGTCTATAAGCAAGACGCCTTTAGAGTTATGGAATGACTCTAAACCTAGTTTGCGTCATTTCTGTATATGGGGGTGTCTAGCTCATGTTCATAGACCCAAGACCGGAAAGTTAGACTCAAGGTCGAAGGTATGCATATTCGTTGGCTATTCTCTAGAGACTAAAGGTGGTACTTTTATAGTCACAATGATCAAAAGGTGTTTGTGTCAAAAAATGCAGCCTTTTTAGCATAATTATATGCAAAACAACAAACCTCGTAGCAAAGTAGTTCTCGAGAAATTAGCGGCTGCTTCAATTTCTACTGATAAATGACAAACCAGAGAAACCACAGTTCCTGCAAAGGAAATCGTGGTGCAACGTCTTAGTGGGAGGGTTGTGAGACAATCCGTTCGCTACAAACTAGAGACACGTATCCAAGTGTCAGATACTAATAAGGACGATCCATTATTTTATGAAGAAGCAATGGATGATCGTGAAAATGAGAAATGGCAAGATGCCATGAACCAGAAAATGGAATTTATATATTCCAATTCCGTCTGAGAACTTGTAGATCCATCTAAAGATGTTAGGCCCATTTGATGTAAAAGGATTTTCAAGAAGAAAAGTGGTACAGATGGGAAAGTAGAGACTTTAAAGCAAAGATTAGTGGCCAAGGGCTACACACATAGAGAGGGAGTCGATTATGAAGAGACATTCTCCTATGTGGCCATGCTTCCATTCGCATCTTTTTTTCCATAGCTGCTAGTTTTGACTATGAGATATGACAAATGGCTCTCTTAAAGAAAGCATCTATATGATGTAACCAGAAGGGTTCGTACAAAATGGGCAAGATCAGAAAGTATGCAAGTTGCTTAAATCCATTTATGGATTAAAGCAAGCATCTAGATCTTGAAGTCTTACCTTTGATAAGATTATAAAGTCTTATGGCTTCGAGCAAAATGTTGACGAAGCCTGTGTTACAAATACACCAAAGATAAAATAATGGTTTTCTTAGTTCTTTTATGTTGATGATATTCTACCAATTGGGAATGATGTAGAAACTTTATCAAAGGTAAATAAGTGGTTAGCTGAGAAATTTCAAATGAAAGATTTGGGAGAAGCGAGCTATGTTCTAGGCATCCAAATCCTAATGGTTAGAAAGAACAAGTTCTTGGCACTTTCTCAGGCATCTTATATTGATAAAGTGTTGGAGATATTCTCTATGGAGAATTCCAAGAAAGGTCAACAACTTACCAGACATGAAAATGTTCTCTCCAAGGAACAATGTCCTAAGACACCTCAGGAGGAAGAGGATATGAGAAATGTTCCTTATGATTCAGTGGTTGAAAGTATCATGTATGCCATATTGTGTACGAGACCGGACATCTGTTATGCAGTGAGAATTGTCAGTCGTTATCAATCGAATCCAAGTTTAGAACACTGGATTACAGTAAAGCATATTTTTAAGTATCTTAGGAGAACAAGAAACTATATGCATGTTTATTCAGGTGGAGACCTGAACCCCACTAGATATATTGATTCTGATTTTCAATCAGACAGAGACAACCAAAAGTCGACATCTAGATCACTATTCACCCTAGGTGGAGGAGCTGTAGCTTGGAGAAGTATTAAACAATCCAGCATTGCATATTCTACTATGGAAGCCGAATATATAGCGGTTTGTGTAGCTGCGAAAGAGGTGGTTGGCTCAGAAAGTTCTATTCTAATCTAGAAGTAGTTCTAGATATGGACAAGTTACTGATATTGTACTGTTATAATAGTGGGGCGGTAGCAAATTCCAAGGAACCGAGAAGTCACAAGAGGGGCAAGCACATAGAGAGGAAATGTCATCTTGTAAGAGAGATCGTGCATCAAGGGGATGTGATTGTTATGAAGATAGCATCAGATTAGAACTTGACTGATCATTTTACAAAGAAACTTCCTGCAAAGTCATCTGAGGGTCACGTGCGTGACATGAGATTAAGAGAGATGCCACATTTTCTTTTGGGCAAGTGCAAGATTGTTGGGGGTTATGCCCTCAAAGCATGTGTATTGATATTTTGATATGAAATTTAAAGAGGATTACACTTTTCTTATAATTTTTCTTTTAAATTATTGTTGAATAATTTATATAAATATCTGAAAATTCTATATTCATTAATGAAACTATGATCATGTATTAGTACGAGAGGATTAAGATCATAGATAATGAATAAAATTGTTAGCAACATATTAAAGTATGGAATCTTTAATGAATCTAGTATGATTCACTAAGCATTATGAATGTGTGTGATCTAGATCTAGATCATTGATGTGGATAGACATCTTAGTAAATGTACCTTATATAATAAAATTATATGACAAGACCGATGTGAATTAATACATTTATTAACGTGCCGTTTATCATAAAGATTTAATACACACCAATTCAATGATCGTATGTAGATCAGTCTGAATCCTGAGTAGTCATAAACACTTATGCATGTCTACTGGATCTTTTGATTCACTCGTCAATATCTGTTTGTTAATCATGCTAGTGACTTTGGTTTTGGAGATTCAGTGATGTGGATGGCTGGGGATATGATCTTACAAGATTTGGAATCTAAGTTTTTCTAACGTATCATACATCGGTTCCTTTAAGTGTTAATCCTGGAGCTGAATGGTTATTGAGCTTAAATTTATAATAAAATTATAAATTAGCCATTCACTAGTGGATTAATGATACTTAAGGATCAAGAGGTAATTAGAAGGGTAAAATATTAATTTTGATCAGTTTTAATTTATGAACCGATAAATGAATGATGTAACTATATGAAATGATTATGTCAGTGGACTAAATAAGAATACTCTATAAATACATTCTATAATCTCTAAGAGTGCAATTTCATCTTTATAGTGGAGTAATAATGAAATTAATAAATAAGATTATTTAATTAAAAAGTTTAATTAATAACCTGGTTTATTGAATGTTAGGATTATATGTACATGGTCCCCAAGTCATCACTACACTACGCTGTCTAGAGTGTGAATATTTCAGGACATGAGAAAAGGACTAACTTGTAAAAAGAATTTTGATTCTAGGGCAAGTACATAATTATGAGATAATTATGTGTGATTAATTAATTAAATTATTTATATATATTTAAATATAATTTTTGGAAATTATATATATATATAAATATAATTATCGATTTTTTAATTATCGATAAGTGAGATAGAATATCTAATTTATGAAATTAAATAATTAAATTATTATTACATAATAATTTAAATCAACTTTTATGAAATAACAGATAACTTAGTTGATAATAATAATTAAATATATTAATTTTAAATTTATTAATATCTAGATAATTAACTGAATAAAAAAAATATTTAATTCGAAAAAATTTTCACACACATCAATGACTGATAGGCTTCACAATGGCTAGCAGGACGAATGAGAGGAACATCCGTCAACGAACCGGGGACTCCTTCAATTCCTGTTCTGCTCCTCCTGCTTCGCAAAAGCTAACTCTACTTTCTCCTTCTTCTGTACTTACTCCTCCTCTGGTGGTTATCATACCAAAACTATCACTGTAAGCTCTCCTGCTTCAAATCTGGCTGGGAGTAGCTCGCCCGTTGCTGAGGGGACATTAGAAGAGGCTTCCCAGTGGCTCCCGGAGTTTCTCTAGGAGCTTCCCCATATCCCTACTTCTGTTAGTTTCATGCAGGATCCGCTGGCATCCCACACCCTATGCGTGGGATCGTTCCTAAATGCGACTCATCCGCTCTCAAGCGTGTGGAGATTATGGCCCTTCAGACTTCCGTGAGCCATGAGCTCACCAAGGTAAAGTGTTTTCCATTCATTTGCACTTTATTTTTGTTTCTCAAGTTCATTTTCGCTTACTTCTTCTTATTTCGTAGGTCATCATGCGCTATAATGAGTTTCTGGAGTATATCTCTTATGCTGAGGCCGTTATCATGGTGTAATACCAGGAGGAAAGACGCTCAGGCCCATATTGTTGGACTGTAAACGGAAGATAAGGTGAGGAAAGTGGAGATGGAAGCGCTGAGGAGGACGAGATGGAGCTGCGGGTAACCTCCAGGAGGCAAGCATGAGAGTCGAATCCCTGAGGTCTGAAGTACTCAAGCTTGTTGAGGATCTGAAGAATGCTGCAGCGAAGAAGGAACTTTCTTTGAGGAAGAAAGAGCTTGAGGCTGAAAAGTTCTGTCGGGCTTAGTTTGACATAGTGGAAGCCGAAGTCTATAGCTTGGGCTATCGTGACGCGATACGTCAAACTCCTCCTCGATGTGCTTTGACCGAAGAAGCTCCAACTCCACCTTCTAGCCCAGTTGTTCCTCTTGCTGAGGCGTCAACGGAGATCTTGACCATTGGCTCATTTGCTAACCACCACGAACACATCACTTTTTACCGCTTTTTATCTTTTATATTTTTTCATCTTCCTTGTAATTTTATTTTTCTTTTTTAAGTAATGAAAAGGACTTTTCCTTAAACAGTTTCCTTTTCTCGCTTTCCTTTAACGGACTTAATTCAAAGTCTGCTTTCCTTTAATTAAGAAAATCACAAGTTCAAAGTGAGAAAGCATTCAGGTTTCTCCATAACGATCTTCAATGTCCCCAATGAAATCTGTATAGGAGCACTAAGGAAGCATTCCATTAAAATGCCTTCTTCAAAGTTCCGTTTTGCCTGAGTACTCTTCGGGATCACCCGTTTAGAAGTCCTTGGTTACGTCCGTTGCAGGACACTTAGAGCATTTTCAAATTTATCAATCAAGATTTTTTTTCGTTCATACTCATTTTTAGAGTAAGAGTTTTTCATTTCCTTCTCAGAATTTTTGTTAGTTTCCAAGGACTTGAATTGTTTTTTAACTTATTGGCCATATGTTTCATTCTGAGAATTGATGCCCATTGTAGGATATTTATTCCCAAGAACCGGAGTTTTTTTCAAAGATTAGGGGCCCTATGATTTTCTTTTAAGAATTGATATTCATTGTAAAATATATGTTCTGAAGGTCTTGACCTTTTTTCATTGCTCAAGGCCCCTAAGCTTTGAGAATTTATATCCCTTATAAGATATACATTCTCAAGGACTTAAGCTTTTTTCAAAGCGCAAGGGTCCTATGGCTACTTTCTAAGAACAAATACCCATTGTAGGATATTTATTCCCAAGGACTTAAGTTTTTTCAAAGCTCAGGAGCCATTTGGTTTTCTTTTGAGAATGGATATCCACAATGGATGTCAGTTCCCAATGACTTACGCTTTTTCCAAAGCTCAGAGGCCCTTCGGTTTCCTTCTGAGAACTAATATCTGTTGTAGGATGTCCGTTCCCAAGGACTTAAGCTTTTCTCAAACCTCAAGAGCCCTTTGGCTATTCTAGGTTTACAAAGAAAGTAAATTGACATAAGTATTTAGGTGGAAACCCCATAACAAGAACAAAACTACGGGATATTGTAATTTTCGTTATAAAATAGGGAAGGACTACACTTAATATTTACACAAATAAAGAGCATTCCATGATTTGGATAATTCGTTACCATCATTGGTCATCAGGTGGTAATATATGTTTCCTATGATCGCCTTGATGATGAATGACCTTTCCTAGTTTGGACCTATCTTCGACATGATATTCCTATTTCCTTACCATTTTCTGAAAATATACTCTTCTTTTCTGATTGTAAGCTACCAACCAGATTAGTGTTGCTTCCTATCATTCTTCTAAAAGATCAAGGCTATCTTCCATGCATTCTGCATTTGACGTTTCTCTCATGCTAGACTTTATCGTTGGGCACCCTATTTCAACTGGTATGACGGCCTCAACTCCGTAGGCAAAAAAGGCATTTCTCATGTAGGTTCTCGAGGTGTGATTTTGTAGGCCCAAAGAACTGAAGGTAACTATTCGACTCAATTTCCCTTAGTGGATTCTAGCCACTTCTTCAAGATTTCAAGTATTGTTTAATTCAAGCTCTCTACTTGTACGTTCCCTTGGGGATAATAGGATGTTGAGAGCCTGTTTTTATTCAGAGTCTTTCACAAAAGGTTTTGACTTGACTTCCCATTACCTATAACCCGTTGTCAGAAATCAATATTTTAGGTATCCCATATATGTAAACGATATTTCTCCACAAGCATTGTTTCAGTTCCTCTTCACGTACTTTGGCCAAGGCTTCCGCTTCAATCCACTTGGTGAAATAGTTTGTCGCAGTGAACAAGAACCTCTTCTGAACAAGAGCCATTGGAAGTGGTCCCATCAATTCCCCATGCATAAATGACCATGGCTTATCAATGTTTTCAACTCTTCTAGAGCCATTTTGGGAACGGAGGCATGCCACACTTGTCAAATTTCTTAACGAACTTCATGGCTTCTTTTTTACATTATTGACCAGCAGTACTCTTCATTCAGCACTTTGGTTGTTAAGGATCTCCCACCAGCATGATTTTTACATATACCTTCATGTATTTCGGATAATACATATTCTGCTTCCCTTGGTGTGAAGCATTTAAGATATGAACAAGAAAAGGACCTTCGATATAATATTCCATCTATCAACATGAATCTTGCACTTCGTTGCTAAACTTTTTGAGCTTCCATTTTGTTAGTAGGGAGATCACCACTAAGGAGACAACAAATGATGATTTCCAGCCAGTCTCGACCATGGCTCTATGTTGCTATCTTAGCCTTAATGTGTGCAAACTATTTTGTTGTTGGGTTCGTAAGTGAACTCAACAGAAACATTTCTTTTATATGGGAGTTGAACTGAATATCCCAGGTTGACCAGGGCGTTTGCTCTAGAATTTTCCATTCTCGATATCTGCAAAATCTCGTATTCGTTGAATAGTTACAACATTTCTTTTGTACGTTGCGAGTATTCTGCCATCCTGGTGTCTTTGGCATTGTACTTTTCCAAAACTTGGTTAGCGATAAACATTGAATCAATTTTCACGTTTGTTACCCTTAATTCATGAACTAAACAGAGATTCAACTAGCAATGCTTCATATTCCGTTTCATTATTGAATGGTTTGAAGTCGAATGACAGTGCTTGCTTGAGTGTCTCACTTTATGGGGCCTAGATGACCACTCCCATCTCTGCCCCCTGATGATTGGAGGCTTCGTATATGTATAGGGTCCAAACCTCTTCTTCAAATTCTACCATCGTCGAGTGAGGTTGTTCATCATTATAGGTGAACTCGATAAAGTTTGCTAGGACTTGAGCTTTGATACAAGTTCAAGGAATGTAGTGGATATCACATCCTCCAAGTTTGAATGCTCATTTGGCGAGCCTTCTTCTCATCTCTAGGGAATGCAACAGGCTCCTTATGGGAAATTTCATTATCACATTGATTATGTGTGCATAGAAATAGTATCTCAGCTTTCTTGCGACACTGCTAATGCGAGCACAAGCTTTTCCATCCTTTTGTATCTTGTCTCTGAGGCCACGATACTCTTACTTACAAAGTAGACCGACTTTTATTGTTAGTTGTCAAACCTAGCCAAGGTTGCGCTAACCGTCGTTTCTGAAACTGTGAGATAAAGGAAAAGATCTTCCTCTAGTTTTCTTTTTTTCAATTTTATGAAAGACAGTCTGCATTTGTCCGTTGACCTTACTAAAAGCATGTTCATTGCAACCAATTTTTCTGTTAAGCTTTGAATCTCCTTCTTTGTTCTGGCTGACTTAATTTCCATTATTGCCGTAACTTGGTGAGGGTTAACTTCGATTCGCCTTTGGTTGACGAGGTGCCATAAAAATTTTCCTGTACTCGACTTTGAAAGTGCATTTTTTGGGGGTTAAGCATCATGTTGCTTTTCCTTTAGTGCTTGAAATGCTTCGTTTAGATTATGAATATGATCATGTTCTCTGTTTTTCTTTAACCAACATATCATCCACGTATATTTCCATTGTTCATTCGATATGCTTTTTAAAGCTTTTGTTGACCAATCTTTGATATGTTGCCCTACACTTTTAAAACCAAACGGCAGCACAATGTAGCAAAATATACCAAAGTCAATAATAAAAGTGGTTTTTTCCTGATCAGAGAGGAACATTTTCGCCTAATTTTACCATGTGTACATCCAAGAAGCTGAGAAGTTCGTGGCCCGAAGTTGTATCAAGCATCTGATCAATTCTTAGCAACGAGTAATTGTCTTTCGGGCAAGCTTTATTTTCTGTCGCGAACTTAGCTCCATAAGATGGACCCATTCAGTAGGTCTGAACTTCTTTTATACATTCTCTCACCTTTTTTCCATCTTCTCAGCTCTATCTGTTATGCACTTCCCTATTTTTGGATTTCGTCAGATTTGACGTTTATATGAGTTTCGTTGTTTTGAGAGCTTATGTATACTCTTTTTTCCTCTGCTAGAGTTATGCATGTTTGCACTCTCAAAAAGGTTTTCGCCATGGTGAGCAGTTGTTTCTGGACATATCATCAAAGAGGGGTGAGTTTGGGTCCATCCCTCGCCTGAATGCCAACCTTGCTACCCGACCGTCACAGTTTTCAACTTTTATCATCTCATCCTTGAAACAATGAGTGTAATCTCGCAATGATTCCCTTTCCTTTTTGCGATTGTGAATAGGTACTCTGAGTCCTCCATGACCGTTTGATAGGTAGATTACTGTTCTAAAAACACAGAGGACGTTCTAGTAAAGTTATCAATTGAACATGGAGGGAGAGAATGATACTATTTTAGCGCATTACCGTCTAGACTTGTTAATAACATTATGTACAATAACTCATGGTCATACTGATACAGTGCCATCACTTGCCTAAAGCATCATATGTGGTCAATGTGATCTGTTTTACCCTAATAACATTTGAACTTTAGTGAACAAACTTCTAAGGAATGAGAACCGCCAGTATTTCTGGACGCAACGGGGACAATGTCAGAGTTCAAGGTCCGTTACTCCGATAGTTCCCAACTTCTGCATTTTCATCATCTTCCTTTCCAACATTCTCTCCAGTCCTCACTGCCCTCTGTGTTTTGAGTTCTGATGGTTCAATTTCATCTTCAACCTCTTTTCCGTTAATCTGGGATTAAAGTTATGTTTCTTCATGATGCACGTTTTGGCTGACACCCAGATTAAGTTGTCTGGTAGGTTAGACTCCCCGTTCTGCATCTTGAGGATTCATATTTTCCCGTTCTCGTGCCACAGTACTCTGTCTTGCTTCAGCCCGTGTTCCTGCATTGTCTGTCACGTGGTGCATAATGCTTCACTATTGTGATTTTTCATGTTTTGCATCCCTTTTAGGATGGTTTGGATCATCTCCTACACTCCTGTGGGCTGTGGTGGTTGGTTAACAGGATTGTTGACGATATTAGCTTCGTTCACCATTTGACGAGCAACGTATGATCTAGTTCGAAGAATTTCGTGTCAAGAACTTAAGTTAATTTCTCAGCTCTCAATGAAAACACTAAATTATAAAGGAAAAAAAGTCCTCACAATCAATTAATAAATGTGAGAGAGAGAAAGAGTGAATCAACAAATGTAATTATGATTGCTCAATTGGTATTGAATTGCTTTTGCTGTTACATTAATCTCTATTTATAGGCTTCCGATCAGTTATATAGAATCTGATAAAGTTTATCTATTTCTAACTGAAAATAAAATCATAAGAATATTTTCTTGATACTTAGCTATCAATATCAACAATCAAATGTAATATGAGTCGTGCGATTAATCCAACGGTTATGGCTTATCATCTTTGATTGTTATGTCATCAATCCATGTGCGTCTTTTCTATTGGCTTTTCATATCATTTTCCCGTGACGTGGCAAACATAGGAGATTTATTCTTCTTGTAAGAGATTCATAATAAAGAAGTGTTTGTGAGTGTTCCAGAAGAAATGAAAAAAAAAAAAAGTAAATTGTTATTGTATGAGGTCTACTCAATGCTTGATGCAGAGGAGGAGGAGTAATTAATGTAAATTTATAGATCTATAGATATGAGATTATCTTTTGAGTTATAAAACTTGATGCCTGGAATATCCTTCAATTCCCTTATCTTTTGAGTTATAAAACTTGATGCCTGGAATATCCTTCAATTCCCCATCGTTAAGTCATCATGAGGGCTTAAGCGTAGCAACTACAAGCCAACGTCCACCGTTGGCTTGCTTTACTTTCCAGTAAGTCAAACTAAATAAAATACTAATTATATATCCAACATGGTCGTCCCCTCACGTAGCAACGACAAGCCAACGCCCGCCGTCGATTCGGTTTACTTTTCCGTAGGTCGAACTAAATAAAATACTAATTGTTTATCCAACATGGTCGTCACCGCCCATAATCACCATTCATTTCTTTGTAAATTTATTAAATTTCCCAGATTTTAGGAGTTTTAGGAAAGCTGCATCTTCAATCTTGCTCGTCTCCGTCTAGTAGACTATCCTTAGTCAAACCTGCAAACTAAGCTTCTGAAACAAGAACGATACCAGTTCTATAAATTGTTAGTATCAGATAATCTTTTCATATGAAATACTGAGAATGAGATCTTATTCCCTTGCCCGTACAATTTGGGTCTAGAGTTTGATAACAAATTTCTAAACACTAAATAGAGAGGCCCAGTAAGAGGCTTAAGGGTGTAGTTATTTCACCAAATTGTTTAAGACGTCATTAGCATCTAAGTACAGTGTAATGAAACATGATTAGTTTAGACTGTTTAGGGGTAACTAGAATGTAAGAAAGGAAGAAACAAGAGTTATAGATGCCACTTTATAATGGTGGAGCACATCGATAGCAGCATTTTCCATATGGGCTTCTTTGCACATCATTGTGTGTTTTTAGTAGTGGCATAATGTCTATATGAGTGCTGATTGTAGTGTCTGAAAGTGATCACATATACTGTCAATTATTTGTCTTTGCAACTTATTATTGACGGGATATTATTCTTCTGTTTTTGTTAATTTCTTCTGTAGGGAGACCAGCTCCCCGTGCAGCTCCTCGTCCTGCACCAGCACGTAATCCCCCTCAACCAGGTGCTAATCTTACTGTTACCTCTACATTGTTCATCATCGTATAGGATTCAGGATTTGGGAGTTAATTTATGTCCTTTTTTGTTTGTTGCTGGCTTGCTGTGTACGATGCAATCTAATATTTATTTTCATATGTGATGTGTCCATTATATTTTATTTCTCACCTGTCTTAGCTAATGTCGTGTATAATTTTATTTTGGTGCAGTCAGCCATGCTCCTCCAGCAGCTCCTGCACAGGCTGGTGGTGGTGGATCCATGCTTTCAGGCATCGGTTCAACTATTGCTCAAGGTATGTGAAAGATAGTTGTGTTTTATTTTGACAATTTGGCTTAATATATTCTTTTGGTTCATGATCCCAATGAACGTGTCTTTCTATTGTAGGCATGGCCAGCACGGGAAGTGCAGTGGCACACAGGGCTGTAGATGCTGTCCTTGGTCCTCGCACCATTCAACATGAAACTGTGGTCTCTGAGGCGGCTGCCTCTGTCCCAGCACCCCAAGCAACAGTTTTGGTGGCTCCGATGCTTGCAGTGTCCACACCAAGGCATTCCAAGATGTATGTCATAGTTATTTTTTCGATTTTTCTGCACTATTTGAATATAGACTTCTTCATATGCTTGATTAGTTTATTTTTTGTCTTTAGTTTTTATTTTAATGGTCTTTTTGAAACTTCACATGAATTGTTAGGAGGTTCTATGCCGTGATTAATATAGGTAGGACATAGCGATTAAGTTCAAAGAATGTTAGAAGGTTGCACCTTTACTACTACAAGTGGGTTAGACGAGGTTGGTGAAAAAATGCGGTTTAAATCGTTGAAGGATGCTGTCCGCTCAAGGTGCATTTGCAGTTGAATCCTGCAAAGGTGTCATGGATGTATAATAAGAAGTTTTATTACGTAATGCATTTTATTTAGTTGTTGCATCCTATGAAGAAGGAGAAAGCCTTATTATATGATGTTTGCCTTGGTTTGTAGTGCTTGAACAGCTATGGAAATGACATCAGCGAGCGTCAGTTCTACATGGATATGCTAGCTGAGTGTAGGAGAAACTCTGGTTCCGTGCTTAATTCTTAAGCAGGGAGTTACTTTGTGTAGACATGGAATGAGGATGTTGGCTTTTCAACTCGGCAATGATCATGTCATATTTGAGTTTCTGTCTTTGACAGACTGGTACTCCATTTATGGTGTTGAAGAAAAAAAAGCTGCAGTCTCAGAAGAAAATCTTCATCATAGGCAAAAGAGGGAAGCAGAACAAAGACTTTCACCAAACACAGTGGGTGTCTAACCATTTCTGGTAAAAAAACGATTTCAGGCTTCAAGTAGGCATCCGTTGGAATCATAGGAGATCATAGACAACCGTTAGAATCATTTGTATATATACATCCTCCCTCATTGTAAACAAACAGAATTTTTTTTTCAATAAAAGATCAGAACCAGAAAGGTTCATCATTTTTACAGCTCATCATTTTTCCTTCAAGCTCAGAACCAACAGGTTCATCATTTCTACATGGTATCAGAGCAGTGATTCTGAGAACCAACACATATGGCAGAACCATCAACCTCCGGCCAGCTTCACCACCATGACACCAATCCCAAACTAACCTCCATCCTGCTCACTGGCCACAACTACATAACGTGGGCCAGGGCAGCTCGGGTGAGCCTGAAAGGAAGAGGTAGACTGGGCTTCGTGGATGGCAGTAAGCCAAGACCAGACCTAAACTCAGAGGAATGGGACATCATGGACAGCCAGGTAATGACCTGGATAACTAATTCAATAGACCCAAAACTCAATGAAATTTTTTGTTTTTGTGAAACAGGACAGGAACTCTCGGAAGAAATCCGGAGCAACTATTGTGAACAAAACAATTTTGCGTAAGTCTTTGAACTTAAACGAGAGATCTCCCAAGCAAAACAGGGGGACAGATCAGTACCGGAGCTAACCGGGTTTTTAAAATCTAAGTTCAAAGAACTTGAAACCCTGAGACCGATGACCACTGACCTGAAGGAACTCCAAGAACGGGCTGAGCAGGATATGGTTTTCCACTTCTTGACGGCTCTTGACTCAAGCTACGAAGCATTCCGAGCTCAGATCTTGATGTCGACAGAGAAGCCAACTTTTGCCACGGTCTCAGCCATGGTTCAAAGAGAAGAAACCAGGCGACGAGTAATGAGTACCAGAGATGACAAGGCGGAGGCACTAGCCATGGAGACCCGCGGCTTCCTTTGAAACCCTAACCCTAAGGAAGGGGGAAGACACCGCGGATAACCAGGCGAGCAGGTGAAATGCAGCCACTGCCGAAAGGAAGGGCACACCCATGACCGGTGCTGGAACCTGCACCCTCATCTCCGGCAGAACCAGAGAAAGTTCCAGAACGAGCGAGGGAGCTGCGCGAAAAGTGACAAGCGAGGAGGCTCCGCGAAAACTTTCCCCTTTTATACCGAGGGTTTCAGCGGAGCGGGTCACGGGTCAGGACCCGACCCAAACCGCAGGGCACACAAGATAGATGGACCCGGTTCGGGCAATGGGTACCGACCCGACCGAATGGAGGAAATAGACCGATCCGGATCCATTAGAGCAAACCTGCACCCAGACAACAACGCACAGATGGCTACACTGCTCAAACAATTCAGAGAATTTTTGCGCGATACCTCAGGTTCATCCATTTGCAATACTGTCAATTATTTTTCTAAATCTGCAAATTTTTGTCACAACTTAGAACACTGGATAATAGACTCTGGTGCCTCCGACCACATGACTTATAACACAAAAAATCTACATAATCTCACTAAATTAGAAAAACCACAACACGTGACTGTAGCCAATGGAAATAAAGTTTCAATTTTTGGCACAGGATCGACCACACTCTTCACAAAAACCATTAACAACGTACTTTGTCTACCCAATTTTAACTCCAATCTCCTATCCGTCAGTAAAATAACCAAAGACTTAAACTGCAATGTTACCTTTTCACCTGACAAAGTAATTTTTCAGGATCGAGTCACTGGGAGAAAGATTGGTGAAGGGAAATTTAGAAACGGTCTGTACTACTTAGAAGATACCGACAAAACATGTCTGGCCACCTCCAGTACAGTACAAAAAGACAAAATATTACATTGGAGATTCGGTCATCCCTCCGACAAAATCATAAACAAATTACTTGGTTGTAATTCAGACTCTAGCAGTTGCTCAGTCTACAAACTCTCAAAAGAAACCAGGTTACCCTTTCCACTATCTAGTAGTACGACAAAACGATGTTTGAATTAATTAATTATGATGTTTGGGGACCTGCCCCAGTTGACTCATATAATAAATTCAAATATTTTGTTACATTTATTGATGATTTCTCTCGCACCACATGGTTATATCTTTTGAAATNCCTCTAGAAATTCTCAAGGGTAGGAAAATTAATCTTGATCACATATGAGTATTCGGATGTACATGCTACGTACACATTCCAAAACTTGATAAATTGGACAAAACCTCAGCCAAAACCCTATTTTTGGGGTATTCCGCTGAAAAAAAGGGGTATAAATGCTACGACCCAATAAACCATAAACTTTACATCTCACGCGATGTATAATTTTTAGAACTAGAATCCTATTACCCAAAGGACTCCGACAATCATAACCACCACCAAACGTTTCTGCTACCTAACAGTATTATTTCCTCCGATATCATAAGACAAGAACAGGATGCCACATCAACCGCGCATGAGACAACTACCTCAGGGGGAGCAACTGATGAGGCAGTTGTCACTGATGAAGCAGTAATCGTAAGAAGATCAACAAGGCAAACTCAACCCCCAGCAAGATTAAAAGACTACGTGTCCCATCAGGTTCTATACCCTATCCAAAATTTCCTATCTTATGATAAAATCTCTAACATCCACAGGGCATACTTGGGAAAAATTGATGAAACAGATGAGCCAAAGACCTATCAAGAAGCCCAACTCGACCCTAAATGGAGAAAGGCGATGAATGAAGAACTCCTAGCCTTGGAAAAAATGAAACTTGGGACATAATCCCACTACCTAACGGAAAGAAACCCGTAGGATGTAAATGGGTCTACAAGACCAAATACAACAGCAACGGTACTATCGAGAGATATAAAGCCCGACTAGTTGTCAAAGGCTTTACTCAGACATATGGAGTGGATTACCAGGAGACGTTCGCTCCAGTGGCAAAAATGAACACAATCCGAGTGCTACTATCCATTGCCACCAACCTCAGCTGGGAACTATATCAAATGGATGTAAAAAACGCATTTCTTCAAGGAAATCTGGAAGAAGAAGTATATATGTCCCTACCTCCAGGACACGAGAAAGCAACGCACCCATATCTGGTATGTAGATTAAAGAAGGCTATCTACGGCCTGAAACAGTCACCAAGGGCATGGTATGGAAAAGTAAGCCTGTCTCTTTTAAAGATTAACTTCATCAAAAGCACGGCTGACTCATCTATGTTCGTCAAACACACGAACAACTCCACCACCATCGTTTTAGTCTACGTAGATGACATTATCATCACCGGAAATAACCACAATGAAATATGGAGTGTTCAAAAATTTCTTAAAAGAGAGTTTGATATTAAAGATCTACGAAAACTGAAGTACTTCCTAGGGATAGAAATAGCTCACTCGAAGAAGGGATTGTTTCTATCTCAAAGAAAATATATCTTAGACTTGTTAAAAGAAACAGGCAGGATAGGGGCAAAACCTGCTAGCACACCAATGGAAACCAACATGAAAATAGGACTGAATGATAGCAAACCAATAATTGATATAGGCCAAAATCAGAGACTAGTAGGAAAACTAATTTATCTAATGGTCACAAGACCAGATATCACTTTTGCAGTTAGCGTTATCAGTCAATTCATGCACGCACCCTGCACAAATCATCAGGCAGCCGCAGAAAGGATACTCAGATACCTTAAAGGAACACCCGGCCAAGGGATATGGATGAAAAGAATTGGGGCAAACTCCGTTGTTGGATACACTGACGCTGACTGTGCAGGTAGTTACGATAGAAAATCTACAACTGGCTTTTGTGTCTTTGTAGGTGGGAATTTAGTGACCTGGAAGAGCAAGAAATAAACTGTTGTAGCAAGGTTAAGTGCAGAGGCAGAATATAGAGCCATGGCCTCCACTGCTAGCGAACTCACATGGATTAGACATCTCATTCAAGACATGAAGGTCGAGATAAGAAAACCGATAGAGATGCACTGTGACAACCAAGCAGCACATCATATTGCAATGAACCCCGTTTTTCATGAGAGAACCAAACATATTGAAGTGGACTGTCATTTCATAAGAGAGAAAGTACAGTTTGGAGAAATCACCATTCCCTTTGTACGTAGTGAAGACCAGCTAGCCGACATCTTCACCAAAGCCCTTGACAAAAATAACCTCCAAAGAATACTTGACAAGTTAGGCTCGATCAACCTATACGAACCCAACTTGAGGGGGAGTGTTGAAGAAAGAAAAGCTGCAGCCTTAGAAGAAAATCTTCATCATAGGCAAAAGAGGGAAGCAGAACAGAGACTTTCACCAAACACAGTGGGTGTCTAACCATTTCAGGCTTCAAGTAGGCATCCGTTGGAATCATAGGAGATCATAGGCAACCGTTAGAATCATTTGTATATATACATCCTCCCTCATTGTAAACAAACAGAATTTTTCCTTCAATAAAATATCAGAACCAGAAAGGTTCATCATTTCTACAGCTCATCATTTTTCCTTCAAGATCAGAACCAACAGGTTCATCATTTCTACATATGGGTAAAGATTTTGTAACTGGACCTAATATTTCGTTGGAAATTTGGTATATTTTCTTCTTATCTAATTACATCTGATATCTGATTGAACTGATTCTCTTGAATGTACCTATACCTTGGGAGATATGAAGAGATTTTGGCCTTAATTGGTATTATTGGATCTATAATGAATGATATGTTCTACATTGGGAGTGATTGCTGGGTGCATTTTCCTGATTCTTTCTCCTCTCACCTCTGATTACTGAGGCCAGGCCCTTGCTTTGTTGGAAGGACTTCTGTTTGTCACTGATAGAGGAGCTGCTATTGAGTCGGTCGAATTGGATTCCTTGGAGTTGATTCAGGCTGTGTTCTAAATCTGAGTGTTTTCTCGAGTTAGTTTGGCCGCAATGTTCTTCATGTAAGAAGATTCCTTGTAAAAAAAAGATACGAGGATTCGGAGAAGAAATCAAGTCGTACATGTTTTAAAAAAAGTAATAATCAGATTAATGGTAATCGGGAGTAAACTGATTCATCTAAGACTTAGGAGGAGAGAATTTACAGGATTATGAAGGACATGCTATTGCTGTTTCTCTGACAAGTGAATGCCCCAAAATACACGAAGCTACACAGTTTCAATGCGTCAGTACTGTGAAGGGCATCTAAGACTTTGCTCTTTATTAGTTTCAGCAATGAATTCAGTAGCTAACTATTGGTCTTCTGTTTCATTATGAGTACGTTTACCAAACCCTAATGAATTTTAAAAGAATCAGAATAAAATGGAAGGAAAAGGGAATAAAAGAAAATCGGAATCAGAAATTTTTTTAATGTAATTGATATGTTCACTTACAACAGGAATCAAAATAATCAGATGCTCATTTACCAAAATATCCAAATAAAAACACAGTATTATTCACACTTTTAATTAATTTTACTTTTAACATATTTATAATGTACCTTTTAAATAAATTACTTATAATTGAAACATAACATTTCATTTACGTATTAAATTAAATTAGAAGCAATTAAAAATATAATAATTTATTGTACTCATTAATAAAAACCAAAGTAAATCTTATTAATTAGGAAACAAATATTATTAAATATTTAAAATAAATTAATTTTATGTAATTTGAAATCTAAAATTATTATATCTATTAATTTTATTCACATATCAAAATAAATTGTTTAATTTACAAATTAAAAGTGCATAACATTTTTGTAAATTTATTTAAAGTGCAGTGTGTTTTTCGTAATTGTCTCAAGAATTAGAGGCTAATATCGGAATATTAAATTTTTGATGGATGACTTTTGGAAATAAAACTTAATTCTCAAGGTTGGTGAGTGTAATTAAGTTCCTTTTGTTTAAGAATGAAATTTAACGGCCTTAACTAAGTAGACATACGAAAGAGAACGATACGAAAATTCCCTTTCCTTCCTTTCCCTTTACCCTTCCCCCTTTGGTAAACATATTACATAATCTATATATCTTTCAAAGGAGAAATATTATCTTAAGATTGAACTTTTAAACAACTTTTTTTTTGTGAAACTTGAAACAGTTGAGCGGAGGTGGGTGCCGGCTTATACAAAGATAGCCATTGAATTTTTAAAAGAAACATAGAGCAGGTCACCCGATAAAAAAAAATAAAAACAATGAAGTCAACACAGCAGCTCTCTTCTAGTTCTTCAAGTATCATATGGGATTTTCCAAAGGCCAACTCTTTGAGGTTTTCTGGGGGGTCTAATTTTTTTTTTTTTTTAAATTTTCGTAGTTATAAGATATCACATCTTCACTTAGTCAAACTTAAATTACGCGGCATATAAGAATGGCCTTATCAACATAGTTACTAGCCTAGTTGGTGAATTGAAAATATTAATAAATTATATTTCTTTTGGCTTTTCATCCTTCTTAAGGTCAAAACAAATTAATGTCGTGTTTGTTAGTAAGCTTGTTCATGTCTTTCTGGCATGAACCTAGGATGCTATGTTTTACACAATATATCAGTGTCAATGAAGGATATCAATAGGTGGATTTGGGTTGGGCATGTGTTACCCATTAAGTATGTATGTTAAAATTTTTACCACATATACTCATGTTTAATTACATGGATAGGTGTGAGCAATGCTCACTGAAATATGGGGTACTCAATTGATATTCATATATTTTTATCTATTTTTTTAGAATTAAAGAACTA
This sequence comes from Datisca glomerata, assembly GCA_003255025.1. Classification (NCBI taxonomy): domain Eukaryota; kingdom Viridiplantae; phylum Streptophyta; class Magnoliopsida; order Cucurbitales; family Datiscaceae; genus Datisca; species Datisca glomerata. Next base: position 44,430 of record QANY01007786.1, read on the forward strand.
GTCAATATTATTTAAATTTCTATTTAAGGAACAATTCTATTTTCCTCATTGATTTCTCTCTCCAAATTCAAAGGCTACACCACAATTTTCATAATAGATAGCTTAAATAGAAAATTGAGTCGAAAATAAATCTAATAAAATTACTGAAATTTAGTTATGTTATTAATCATAAATTTGATGATTCAGTTAATTTTATGGTATGATTTATTCGATTATAAAATTGATAAAGTTTTATTTAGTTATAAAATTGATGAACTTTGGTTTGATTATTCGATTATAAAATTGACAATCCAATTTGGTTTGATTGTAAAACTAAAGAATTTCGGTTCCATTTCATTATAAAATTGATGAATTATAGTTTTAAAATTGTTAAATTTTAATTTACCCGTTCAATTCATAATTCAGTTTTAGGTTGATTATAAACTTATAAAATTGATAGAATTCATGATATATTGTTGGTTTTCAAGAAAGGAAAAAAAGGCTGATGAATTTTTTAGGTAGCCAATGAGTATTGAGTATTACCCATACTATACCCATATATAATGGGTAAAAAATTAAAACTCACACACACACACTATATATATATATATATATATATAATATTTTAGACTCACTCCATTAGAACAAAAATTATCTTTTATAGCGGGCGAAATCCATGATAAAAAAAAGTCTTTTATTATGTTTTCTGCCTGCTATAAAAAATCAGGTCTTTTATAGGGTTTCTGTCCTAGTAAAATACTCATTTTAATTACATTGGCGAACCGCTATAAAATTGAATTCATATAAGTTTTACAGCATAGTTGTTGCAATATTACATTTTAATACCCTTATAACAAATAGCCTTTTTACCATCCCAATTTTATTCTAAATTAAATGTATTTATAAACAAATCATAAAAGAACTAAAAACAAAAAAGAGAACATAAAATAATATATATATATATATATATATACATCGTTTTATCTAAAAGTAAAAATATTAATAAGTTTTTTCCAGTTTTCTACTTATAGTCATCTAAAATGTGATTTATAAGTAGCAAATATTCTAGTGTTGTTTCGTCTGCCCTAATGGTAAATGTGACTTGAAGTGTGTTGCTTCTGTCTGGGACCAGCTCATCTCCTGGCTCTTGTCCAAGGGTAAAACACTACAAGGTGTTTTGATTAAGTTGGCTTTTTCTTCGTTCATTTAAGCCATGTCACCCCAGCCCAGATGTGCCTCCAATTCAATTTACTAGCCTAGTTGGTGAATTGAAAATATTAATAAATTATATTTCTTTTGGCTTTTTATCCTTCTTTAAGGTCAAAACAAATTAATGTCGTGTTTGTTAGTAAGCTTGTTCATGTCTTTCTGGCATGAACCTAGGATGCTATGTTTTACACAATATATCAGTGTCAATGAAGGATATCAATAGGTGGATTTGGGTTGGGCATGTGTTACCCATTAAGTATGTATGTTAAAATTTTTACCACATATACTCATGTTTAATTACATGGATAGGTGTGAGCAATGCTCACTGAAATATGGGGTACTCAATTGATATTCATATATTTTTATCTATTTTTTTAGAATTAAAGAACTAGTCAATATTATTTAAATTTCTATTTAAGGAACAATTCTATTTTCCTCATTGATTTCTCTCTCCAAATTCAAAGGCTACACCACAATTTTCATAATAGATAGCTTAAATAGAAAATTGAGTCGAAAATAAATCTAATAAAATTACTGAAATTTAGTTATGTTATTAATCATAAATTTGATGATTCAGTTAATTTTATGGTATGATTTATTCGATTATAAAATTGATAAAGTTTTATTTAGTTATAAAATTGATGAACTTTGGTTTGATTATTCGATTATAAAATTGACAATCCAATTTGGTTTGATTGTAAAACTAAAGAATTTCGGTTCCATTTCATTATAAAATTGATGAATTATAGTTTTAAAATTGTTAAATTTTAATTTACCCGTTCAATTCATAATTCAGTTTTAGGTTGATTATAAACTTATAAAATTGATAGAATTCATGATATATTGTTGGTTTTCAAGAAAGGAAAAAAAGGCTGATGAATTTTTTAGGTAGCCAATGAGTATTGAGTATTACCCATACTATACCCATATATAATGGGTAAAAAATTAAAACTCACACACACACACTATATATATATATATATATATATAATATTTTAGACTCACTCCATTAGAACAAAAATTATCTTTTATAGCGGGCGAAATCCATGATAAAAAAAAGTCTTTTATTATGTTTTCTGCCTGCTATAAAAAATCAGGTCTTTTATAGGGTTTCTGTCCTAGTAAAATACTCATTTTAATTACATTGGCGAACCGCTATAAAATTGAATTCATATAAGTTTTACAGCATAGTTGTTGCAATATTACATTTTAATACCCTTATAACAAATAGCCTTTTTACCATCCCAATTTTATTCTAAATTAAATGTATTTATAAACAAATCATAAAAGAACTAAAAACAAAAAAGAGAACTTAAAATAATATATATATATATATATATATAATTAAACGAATCCTTATACATCGTTTTATTAAAAAGTAAAAATATTAATGTCTTTTCCAATTTTCTACTTATAGTCATCTAAAATGTGATTTATAAGTAGCAAATATTCTAGTGTTGTTTCGTCTGCCTTAATGGTAAATGTGACTTGAAGTGTGTTGCTTCTGACTGGGACCAGCTCATCTCCTGGCTCTTGTCCAAGTCCAAGGGTAAAACACTATAAGGTGTTTCGATTAAGTTGGCTTTTTCTTCATTCATTTACTAAATCTGGACGGAGAAGAATTCTAAAATTTTTTAGGTCAAGATCCAAAACTCAAAGATTCTTATTAAGGTTATCTCACAATTGATGAGGTTCAAGTTATGGAACTCAAAAGGTTTTGGAACAACAAGCACAAATTTAATTTTGATGGAAAGATGGGAACTTAGGCCAAGCATTTTGTAAGCCTAACTGACAGTCCATATAAAATCTTTAGGTTATTTGAATTAATGATTCTATCAGGCTTTGATGTGTAAAGTTTCTGTTTCGGATTTGTACATTTTCTTAGCTAATTTATAAAGCTCCTAGAATCAAAATTTTTAACTCCCTAGGGTATGCCCATTGTATTTTTGTAAGTACTTTTGGTTAATATATATTTTATTTATAAAAAAAAGTTTCAAAACACTACTAATCATGAAAATGACACCTCTCTTCTAAAAAAATCCAATCAAGAAGCTACTTCTCCATCTCTTTTATGGTATGGACCTACAACTTCTGCATATGCACTTACATTTGAAGGAAAAGGACACTGAGTGCATATGCACTTGTATCGGGATAGGGTAACAAATTTTGATGGTTGACGATCAACGGTGGGTTTAGAATTAATGGATCAGGGGGAACGATTGATTGAGAGGCGCGACTTCTGCAAAGGAGAGGTTGAATCAAAATCTGATTTAGCCACTCCTCTCGGGAGTCTACAAACTCTAGAAGTAACTGCTGATGATTTATAGGAGTTTCAGGTCCAGTTGAGACTGTAGCTTTAACACATAAATGTAGCTTGATTTTACAGAATAACATTCCACCAAAGCTTATAGACCTGGAAGCTTTACTATTCCTTGTACAATTGGAAAAACCCCTATGGAAGAGCTCTATGTAACTTGGGAGCAAGTATCAATTTGATGCCACTATCCATTTTCAGGAAGTTATGAATAAAGAATGCTAGGCCAACAACCATCACCTTATAGCTAACTGATAAATCATATGTGTATCCAAAAGGTAAGATAGAGGATGTATTAGTACAAGTGGATAAGTTTATTTTTCTAGCTGATTTTATAATTCTGGATGATGAAGCAGTAGAGGTGCCTGTAATTCTTGGAAGACCCTTTTTGGCTACTGGTAGGTAATCATTATTGTGTAAAAAGGAGAACTTATCATGAGGGTTAATGACCAAGAGATACCTTCAATATCTTCAATGTAATGAAATATCTAGAAGAACAGATAGAAGAGTGTGTAACTACATCTATGATGGATTCTATAATCATGGAGAAGTTATACATAAGCTGTAATAAGGAAACAGATCCATAGTTGACCTTTGAACCTTTGGGAGAAGATAATAGTGATGAAGAAGAGGTAGAAGTCACATGGTTGGATGCTAAATAGTCTTTTCCAAAGTTTGGGAACAAAATTGAGTGATTACAACTATCTGAGAGGAAATTCAAGCAATCATTACGTTCCATTGAATCATCACCTTTGTTGGAGCTAAAATCTTTGCCTGCCCTTTTGAAGTATGCTTACCTTGGTGAGAACAATACTTTGCCGATTATCATTTCTTCTTCTTTGAGTAGTGAGAATGAGAAACTGATGCTTGAAGTGCTAGGAATATAAGAAAGCTATTGGATGGAAGATGGCTGATATAAAAAGGTATAAGTCCCTCTGTATATATATATACCCCATTGAGCAGAAGAGGAGGCTAAACCTCATCATGAAGGAGGTTGTAAAAAAAGAGATCATCAAAACGGCTTGATGCATGGATCATTTACCCATATTTAGACTATGCTTGGGTTAGTCCTATTCAATGTGTGACCAAGAAAGGGTGACTAATTATTATAGCAAATGAGAATAATTATTTGATTCCAACAAGGATAGTAACTGGTTGGAGGTTGTTCATAGATTATAAGAAACTGAACAAGGCCACCAGAAAAGGTCATTTCCCTCTACCCTTTACTGTCTGAATGTTAGATAGACTTACTGGCAAAGAGTACTACTATTTCTTGGATGGGTACTCAAGCTATAATAAAATAGTTATAGCACCTGAGGATCAAGAAAAACCCACTTTCACTAGCCCCTATGAAACATTTGCTCCAACAACCTTTCAAAGGTGTATGATGGTCATTTTTACAAACATGGTGAAGCAAACACTCGAGGCATTTATGAATGATTTTTTAGTTTTTGGTAAATCATATTTAGAAAGTTTATCTGACTTTAAGAGAGTTTTGGAGAGGTGTGAGGAAACCAATTTGGTTTTGAAGTGCGAGAAGTGTCATTTTATGGTCAAAGAAAGAATTTTCCTAGGTCATAGAGTGTCTATGAAATGTATTGAAGTAGATAGGACAAAAATTGAAGTAATTGAAAAACTCCCTGCCCCCACTTCAGTTTTTAGTGTATGCAGGATTCTATAGAAGGTTTATCAAAGATTTTTCCAAAATATCTAAACCTCTATCCATGTTACTTGAAAACAATAGAACTTTTTATTTACTGATGATTGTAGACATGCTTTTATTAAATTGAAAAAGGCTTTAGTTTTAGCTTATGTCATAGTGACCCTTAATTGGGAGCTACCTGTTGAACTAATGTGTGATGCTAGTGACTATGTAGTGGGTGTTGTCTTAGGGCAAAGAAAAGGTAAAATTTTTCATTCAATTTAATATGCTAACTTACAGATGTACAATTGAATTACACTGAAAAAGAGTTATTACTTATTGTGTTTGTTTTTGATAAATTTAGAGCTTACCTTATTGACACCAAAGTTATTGTGTATACTAACCATTAAGTTATTAAGTATGATTTCAAAGAAGGATGCAAAACTAGGTTGATCAAGTGAATTTTATTGTTTCAAGAGTTTGACCTTGAAATCAAGGACAAAAAAGGTACACAGAACCAAGTGGCAGGCCATTTGCCCAGGTTGAAGCATGGAAAGATGCCACAACAGACTTAGCCATTACAGAAAGTTTTCCAGATGAGTGACTCTTGTCAATTTCACAACTGGAAGCCCTTTGTTATGCATATATAGTGAATTATCTCGCTAGTGGAGTGTTTCCTCTAGATCTCAACTCATAGCAAATGAAATTTTTTTCCAGCAAGTCAAGACTTACTACTGGGAAGACCCTTATCTTTACAAGCAAGATCCTACAAGCCCTTTTATTGGAATCCATCATTGTACACCTACACAACATATTTTTGTCTACACAAATTAAGATAATTATATCATTCTATATTTAAGTCTCGAAATAACTGAATTCTTAGAATGAAGGCCACATTTCCAAAGTCTTTGATATCATAAATTCACACAAACATGGTTTTATCGGTGACATTTTATTCTACATCATTTTTTATGATAAAATGTCATCTACATAAAACACCAAGAAAATAATTATGTTTCCTTCTTTTCTCTTGTACTAACATGGCTCATTATGATCTTGATCAAAATCAAAACTTGATTACATGATCAACATACTGTTCTAAGTCCTTAATTTAAGTCCATGATTGGACTAATGCATCATGTATATGATTCATGACCTTTAGCAACAAAACCAAAAATTGAGAAATAAAGATATTCATATCTAGATCGCCATACAAGATAGCGTTGTTGACATCCATTTTAGCCAAACTCGTAAATGAGATAACTGGAAAGAATATAATATCTTTATAGACATGAGCTTGGCTATTAGTGAAAATGATCAGCTATACTTGATATCCTCTCTCTAAGTATGCCATTTCTCACTAATTCTAGCCTTGAAGATCTTGACCTTGCGTGTATGTCTAGTTTCTGCTTGTAGATCTTCGATGCCCAATTCTCTAGGAGCTTTCTACAAGCTTCCATACTCTATTAGAGTTAATGGAATCATTTTTAGATTTCATTTCTTGAAGCCAATGATTTACTTTACCTTATTTACAACCTTTATGCAATTTCTTGGATCTGAGTTATATTCCTCTAAGATAGACTCGAGAGCCTCTCATTTGAACATGAATCTCTCTCTTGGCTGTGATCCCCTGCCATTATAATGTAATGATTGGGATCAAGCTCATGTTCCACCAGCATTACTATATCATACTTTCCTAGGAATATTTATTTCTCGTATGAATGAGAAACGCTCCCACAACAATAAGGTTGTATAGTACTAGGAAGTACTTCATTCTTATTCTTTTGACTAGCTGGATTCTCACTAACATCTGGACTTCTCTATTACCAACCAGATTATGTGACACATGTACTATTGGAAAAATCTTCTAAGTTTGTGTTGCGTCTAGATATTCCTTTTGAAATATAGTCTTCTTCAAAGAATACAATGTTTATACTTATAAACACTTTCCCTTCTTGGTACTATAAAAACAAATAACCCACATTTCTTTTGCAATGCCTACAGTTAGATATCATTTTGATGTACCACGTAGCTTGATAGCATTCTCTTTTAGCATGTGTGTTAGACATCCATATATATGAAGGTTACGTAAGCTAGGTTTACAAACATTCCATAATTATTATGGTCTTTCAGGTACTGCCATAGATGATGTTAAATTTAAAATATGTCATCTATAAAAACTACAACAAATGTTTGCTTTAATAGCACATAATCACCGTGTTTTTTTATCAAAACGATAAGAGAGGTTGTTTAATTTTTGGGGAAGCTAGCGCGTATGGACAAAAATTACAACCCTACCTAAAATTACTCTATCACAACTCTCCCTCTTTCAACCTCTCTCATAACTCACTCAGCTTCAACCTCTCTTTAATGTTGAATGTAAATCTTACGGCTCAATAACTAACTCAGTCTTTCATCTTTCTCTTGAGAATCTCTCTTTGGTGAGCTCTCACTCTGAGTGTCTCTAACACAGCGCCTCTCTTCAACCCTCATAGACTCTGCGATGAATCTCATATGCAACTCTCTCTTTGACAAAGTTCATATAACTTTTCCTCACTAGGAGAAGATCTCTCGTATATCTTTCTTGCATGTTTGTCATAGATTTCTCACAACTCTCTGTTTGAGCTCTATCTCAAAGGTTGATTCCCTAACTTTTCTTCATTCTGGGTAAATCCCTAATTCTCTACTATGCTTTATATTTTTTGTGATGGGTTTTTCAATTTAGTTTTTTTTATCTGTTATCAATTTGAAGTTAGTTTTCTATTTTTCTTTATAAGCGTTTTTGACATAGGAATCGATTCACAGCTCTCTGCTAGACCTCTCTCTCATCGCTTCGCTTCAATGGTCTATTCAGTTTCTTAAATTCTTTTTTTAAACTTCATTTAGCTAAATAAAAAGATACTCAGCCCTCCCTTTTCACATCTATAATCCTCTCTCTTCATCCTCTCAACTAACTCTCTCTACCTCAACCTCTTTGTACGATTGTCAAAACACAGGGATGTAGCTCGCGAGTCTCACTCTTTCAACTATCTCTCTCTCAGAGCTTTCTTTCACAAACCTCTCTCGGGTAGCTTCTTATATCTCTCTCATCAGCTTTCATCATTTCTCTCTCTTGGATCTTGTAGCTTCCTGTCTCTCAGCTTTATGTCGCATATTTGTTTTACAGTCCTTTCCCACTTTGATTTCGTATCTCAAAACAAGAGGAAGGGTTTGCAAAGTGTGTTATAATCTCTAATTCATGTGTTGATTGGGTCTGATTTTTCCCTAATATTTTTATTTTTTCTTAGAAATTTTGTTTGAGTTTAGGGGTTTCCCAAATTTTGTTTACTTCTCTTTCTTTAGTGTGCCGAATTTCGTCTTACTTCTCCTAATTAGAGTTTCCTGAGTTAATTAGTGTTTGTAACTGTTAAAAGGCTTACTTTTATGACTATTTATATTTTTGCAAGAAAATGTTTACTTTCATGACTTAGAGTTCGAATTGAGCCTTCTAGTTGGTTTGATTTGTTATTCCAGGGAGATACTTTTAACATGCACCTTGTTTCTTCTTTTAGATTCTCGCTATTACAGAATAGGATGGATCTCCCATCAATAACTAGGTATTGCCATGCTTTTTAGTTTTCATGAATGGTTTTTTGTCCATCCACTTAGTGCTATGTTAGATGAAGTACAAGTGGGTCTTAATTTCAGTTATTTTTTCCTAGTTGAAAATTGCCTTTATCAACTTATTAGCCTAATTTGCAAGTGGATGTACATCTCAAGTCATGGTTCAATTAGACAACTGATATATAATTAAGAGAGCCTGAACTTAACTTTTTTAGTTCTCCTTATTTTTTAGGCAAGTGACTGATATCTAAAAATTAGTTTTGGTCTAAGTACCTCAATTTGAATGACCTTCAAAGCTCATGAAAAATATAAGAATGCATTAACTATGTTTGTTGGAACCAAGTTATGTCGGTCAGTACATATATGCATTTACATTTAATTAACTTGTGTACCCAAGTGCATATATACACGTATATAAGTAATAGATAAAAATATTACAGTGGTGATCACATGAGGTTAGAAGTTATGTGGAATTTTAGCTAATTGATTGTAGCATTGTGGAAGTAAGACAGGAAATGGGACAGATAATATGTACTCAATTTTCTTTTGAAATAATTTGAGTTGAATTGATTCTAGCATTGTGGTTGAGATTCTTTCTAGTTTAACTTACATTTAGACTTATATAATTTGGAAAATGATTTGAATAGTCCATATGTTGGTTAAACATCTTTTGTAGGTGAATGCTTTTCATAATTATAAGGTGCCTTCAGTAAGCGCAGCTGTGTGTCGAGCAATTGGTGTCATATCTTATTTCCTTGATGTTTCTCATTGGCATTTCTCATAGGTAATCTACTAACATGATAGATCAATTATATTGTGGTTTTTTTGGCAATTCTATCGTTTTTCTTTTTGTCCCATTGACTTTGGGTAATCTATGTTCCCCATGCTTGTGCTTGTTTCTTTCTTCTTGTTGTATATATTTCATTGTTTCCAAAATGTAAATCATATATGTGGTTTTTATTGATATAAGCTGCTCTTGCAACTATGCCATTCTAGGCTTGTTTACTTGTAAGAAATGACTTCTAAGAAGAGAGCCAGGAATTGCCCAGAATTCTTGATCCAAAATTTCATTTCTCATATTTATCATTTTTGTGACATGTTTTAGTTCATTTTCCTGGCATGTTTTAGTACATAAGGATGAGCGTTGAAAGTGGTAGGAGAGACTTGGAATCCATCTCTCCCATTGTTTAGATTCATTCATTTTTTGGACCCTAACTTTAGATTATACACATAAAAGCACATTACTTACATTGCTGCTATATGATTACTAAAATTTTTCTTCTGAGTAGATATGCCATAAACTTTCATTTCATGGAGGTTTTAAACCAGTTAAGTCCTTATCTCACATGTACTCATGTTGATTGTTAGAGCATTTTATATTATTTTTGGAGGTTACTATAATATTTAATGGCATGTCTCCATTGAGAATATCAATTGAGATTAAACCCAACAGAAGCAAGCAAGACACAAGGTGCTCCTACAGCCAAGGACAACGATTCCTGAAGCTTCACCAAGGTAGTTACCCCGCCAAGGTGCTCCTTCACCATGTACAATGCTTGAAGATGGAGCTATACATTTAAGATCTATCTTGATTTTTCAAGTGTTGAACATATCTATGATTATTCACATTTTTTGCCACCATTTGGGAGTTTAAGTGTTGGAACTTAGCAATATCTTATCCTTGATTTGTTTTGTTCTTCGCATATTTAGAAATGGCTTATACATGAGATAAATGTTGTTGCTTTTAGGCATATTTGCTGATTTTTAATTGGATATAGAGAAATTGTTTTTCAAGTTTTTATTGAATCTACTCAGCTTGTTTCTTTGGGTTTTTGTAGTTGGATTTTCTCTTGTTGAATGATTGAGTAAAATTATTAATATATACAAGATATATTTAGATATAGGGTATTGTTTATTAACATATTCTGACTATCTAAACTGCGCCCAGCTAGAAGCCTCATTAGTTTTACTGCAGGACAATTATGGTTGAAATGGGGTTTGAACGCGGGGGGGGGGGGGGGGGGGGGGGGGGGGGGNGAGAGGCGTTGATGCAGTTTTGCATTGCTAAGTTAAGTGTTTACTGTAGTTATTATAAGCTTATGCCAAACACATTTAACTACATGTTACTGTGATGTTAATTCCATAAATATTTTCCTGCTTATTTAATCTTATTTTCTTATTTGACCATCATTCTTACATCAACTAATGCCCAAGGACTGAACTACATGCTAAACTCCAAACTTTGGTAGTAGATTTAGTATCAAATATCCTAACGGTTCTGAGTATCCTATTACTTCCATGCAATTCATATTTAATCTATTTTCTTTTTCTTCTTTTTGAGGGTGAGGGAAGGGATGGATTTAAAAGGCTTAATGTTGCTATGAACCTTCTCTGTCACTTAAAAGGCTTAATGTAGAGTGGTAGACGACTCTAATGGAACAAAGTGTTTTACGTTTCATTTTTCTATTACTTTCTTTCTTGTCTCATAACATGTAATCCACTGAAAAATATAGATTCAGACATCACAACATTTAAAATTTATAAATAGCTTGTTGCTCTCTCTCTCTCCCCCTCTTCTTCTCTCTCTCTTTCCACCTCTCCTTTTCTCTCTCTCTCTCTCTATACTACTCATCACCAGCTCTACAAATTTCTACCAACCCTACCATGCCAATGTTATGACCACATCCCAGAAAATTGAGAAAAATGATAAATATTAAAAAAATGCAAAATCCAAATAACTTACTTGATTCGGTAATATGTCTACGTCCAAGGGTGAAGATGAGAAGAATTTCACTGATCAATAAAGAGAGTACAAAAGAATTCCAAGAGCATTCTTAGGCCTAAATCCCACAAACTCATACATTGCACTAAGTAGAGACTTAGAATATTTGTAGTCCCCAAACAAATATATCTGTATTATGTATTATTTGGTACAATACAAAATGGGAGAGGGGAAACTTATTTATGTAGGAAACTAAGAGAGCATGACTACTAAATAAATTATGTGAAATAAAAGATAAACCCACAACTATTTGAAGCCAGGCCTTAACAAAGCTCCACCTTGACTCCAAATTGCACCATAATCTTCAAAAGTAGATTTCTTCAAACATTTTCTCCAAAACAGCAAATAACTTAATTCAGATACTAACCAACTCCAGGAACTGCTAGAACTTCTGATTAGTCATCATATCACTTGATTCAATGTTCTAGGAAATTTGTTGATTGTAACGGCACCCTGAGATACAGCCTCACAGATGAAGTGATATCCAATATAGTTGTGTTTGGTCTTCTTATGATAAATTTGTTTTTTGCTCAAATGTATAACATTCTGACTATCAAAATATATAACAGTAGCATTTGCTCAAGTCCAAAATCAGTAACCAAATTGATCATCAAACAGTTAGCCTTAACTCTTTTTTTTCAAATGGCTTCTTTCAATACTTCTACTGTCGCTTTGTTTCCTCGATAGTAGAAAGCGCGATTATAGACTACAGAATAGCCTTCCAATTGATTGCACAAGAAGAAAGTGTCAACAAATAAAATGTCAGGGATTATTTCTCATGAAGATCACCAGCATAATCAGAGTCCAAAAAAGCCAACAAAATTGCTCCTAATGTCAAAACTACTAACATACACAACCCAAATTTGCCAGCCTTTCAAAAATTGGAGGACCGACTTCACAACTTGCCAATGAGCCTTGCAAGGGTTCCCCCATGTATTTGTCGATGACGTTAACAACATTTGATGAGTACAAACTATAGCATAAATGATACTCTCAACGACACTTACATAAGGAACACATGGCATTTGTATCTTTACTTCCTCAATTTATGGTGACATATTTGTTGAAAGCCTGAAATGTGTAGCAAATGGAACATTCACGGGTTTAGACTTATGCATGCCAAAATGTTCAAGAACTTTTTCAATGTAATTCTTTTGAGACAAAACCAACTTTTACTTGTCTATCCCTCTCGTGCCTAAAATCTTTTTGGAAGTAACCAAAGCTTTCGTCTCAAACTCACCACTAACTTTAACTTTCAACTTGATGATTTCAGCTTTATATTTTGCAACAATAAGCATATAATCAACATAGATGATTTTGAGACAAAAGATTTGGTTACTGCCAAAAAGATGTTTGTGGTAGACATAATTGTCATAGTCACTCATAGAGTAGCCATACCAAAACATAAATCAATCAAACCGCTTGTACCACTTTCTAGGAGATCTCTTTAAGCCATATATTGACTAAACAAACAAACATGATCTTCCATACCATAAACAACAATTCCATCTGGTTGATACATATAAATTTGTTCCTCAAGCTCACCATATTGGAAAGTTATCTTGACATCTAGTTGCTCTAAAGCTAAGTCAAATAATGAAACCATGGAAAGAAACAAGTGAAAAGAGCTATGTTTCACAACTTTTGAGAACGCTTGATTGATGTCCACACCTTGTCTCTGGCTATAGCCCTTGGCAACTAAGCGTGCTTTTGAAACTTGGTACTTCAACCCCTAGGATTCCTTCCCTTTCCTTAAAGACATATTTGCACCAAACAATATTGGCTCTTAGGCGGTTAACTAAATCCCATGTACAACTTTTATTAAAAAAGATTCAAGCTCTTCACTCATAGCAACAATTTATTAAGAAAACTCACTACTTGTGACAGCCTCAAAGTAACTGGAAGGTTCTTGAGCCTCAATACGATCAATGCATAAGATACCAAGTTTATACAAGCATACCTCTAAGATACCTCCTCCCTCGTCCAATAGTAGTATTGTACCATTATTGTGGTTGCTCCTCTATTGTACAATGAACTAAATCTTACAACTCATTGTCAACTCGTTGATCAAAAGTGGTATCTTTCCCTTTACTAGGAGCTTCAACCACTAGCTCCACCTACTTACTAATACTACGGTCTAAACCTGTAGCAACAAACTCCTTTCTTTCGTATAGCATGACATTCTCATCAAATTTAAGATCTATGCTTATTATTATTTGGGTGACTTCGGTTCGACACATCACAACTGATAACCCTTCACCCTAGACTGAAATCCTAGGAATACACATTTCTATAACCTAAGCCCAAGTTTACCATCACATTCATGAGCATATATGCAAGACAACAACAAATTTTCAAACTATAATAATTAGTAGAAGAACCAGACCATACCTAAATCAGAGTCTTCAATTCAATTACAGTCGAGGAGTCCTATTCACCAAATAGAACACATAATTGACAACATCAATCCAAAAGCTATCATGATAACTAGTATTAGAGAGCATGCTACCTGCTGTCAATAAGGATTATCTTCATACATTTTCCGACGCCATTCTATCGTGGTGTTCCCGTGCATGTGTGGTGTCTCACAATGAATTCATTCATAGTACTCATCAGGAGATGTGTGCCTGACCAAATCTTTAGAACATGTATGCCTGAAGAAGAAATCTAATGCATGTGCTGCAATGCCACTATTCTCCCTATAAAGGGCATTTTGGAGGCTTGAGGACAACAACTAAGGTGCTTCAATCTGGCTACTATTGGCCTTCAATTTTAAAGAATCCTCATGAGGTGGAAAATGATGTGATAGATGTCAAAGGACTGAGAATATATCACAGAGGCAAGAGATGCCACTTAACAACATTTTGGAGGTTCTGGTAATGGGCTTTATGTCTAAGTGGCTAGAAGCTTCTGCCGTACCAAAAAATGATGCTAAAGTGTAGTCAAATTTCTTCAGAATAGCATCTTTATCAGGTTTAGCACTCATAGAGATAGAGCTATTATTAGTGATGAAGTGACATATTTTTACAATAGGTTATTTGAAGGGATTTTAACCAAATACGGGGTGAAGCACAAGGTTGCTACAGCTTATCATCCCTAGACCAGTGGGGAAACGGAGTTGTCAAATAGAGAAATCAAGAGAATACTGGAAAAGTTGGTCAACCTAAACAAGAAATATTAGTCTCTCAGGCTTAATGATGCATTATGGACCTATAAAACAACATTCAAGACTCCTTTGGGAATGTCTCCATACACGCTAGTCTTTGGTAAATCATGTCATTTGCCATTGGAGCTGCAACACAAAGCCTTTTGGGCTGTTGAGAAACTAAATCTAGACTTACATGCTGCTGGAGAAAATAAAGCCTTACAGTTAAATGAGCTGGATGAATTCAGGCTATTTTCATATGAAAGTCCATGGCTATAGAAAGAAAAGACCAAGTGGCATGACAAAAGTATTATGGCCCGAAAGCTAGAACAAGGAGCCCAAGTTTTATTATTTAATTCCTCGCTTAAGCTGTTTTCTGGGAAATTAAAATCAAGGTGGCCTGGCCCATTTAAATTGATCAAGGTTTATCAATATGGAGTTGTGGGCATGCTAGATGAAAAGACTAGAAGTGAGTTCAAGGTTAATGGACAAAGGGTAAAACACTATTGGGTTAGTGAGGTAGAAATGATGAAGATCTTAGCCCAACTCAAGGATTTGTGAGATAAAAGGTTGTAGAAGAAGTAGGACAAGATGATGTGGCCTGAAGAAGGTGTTGAGCACATGGAAGAAGAGGAGTAGTTGGATGAAGAAGAAGAAGTTGAGGATGTGGAGTATGAAGAAGAAAGTGAAGAGGATGAGGGTGAAGAAGAAGAAGAAGAGAAAGATGAGGAAGAAAAAGAGGTCAGTGAGGATGAGCAAGTACGGTAAGAACAACAAGAGGAAGAGAGAAAGGAAAGTGAGGAAGAAGAGTTACGCACGCCACCACCAAAGCAGTCTACTAAGAAGTAGAAAGATAAAGGAAAAAGGAAATTGCTAACACCTAACCCCGAGAAGAAAATAGTAGAGAGAAAGGAGGAGACCCCAAGAGTTGTCGAATCTTAGGATAAATCTTCTAAAAAGAATGAGTTAACAGTAAAGCCTAAGTCAAATATAAGTACTAAAAAGAAGTTGAAAATGGCTGAGAAGGATAGGTCTGTTGCTGACCAATCCAAGAGGAGCTCCAAAACATGCAAAAGAGTCTATCTGATCTCCATGCCACCTCTAAGGGAAGAGGTGGGATTACGAGCTTTTCTAAGCATTAAAGGCTATTGGAGTATTGCAGCATGCTGCATCAACATCATGGGAGTTTCTTCTCTGAATCCTATACATTTTGTTTCCTTTTTCCTCCTATTTTCTACTTGAATATTGGTGATTCCTAGATTGGTTCATCTGGTTATTTGAATTTTTGGCTTTGGTTTTGTCATGTTAGGTGTTCCCTTTGTGTAGTGAGGGCACCACATTTTTTAAGTCTGGAGGAAAGGGCTCTACACCCTTTTTTAGTATTTTATTTTCCTTAGCATGTTTTAGGTTAAGGTTGTGATTTATAGTGTTAGTTTTAATGTAAGCCCTGTAAATGATTGCTTAGTGAATATAAATTAAAAGCATAAAAAAGGAGAAAAGAAACAAAAATAAGAGATGTGTAGCCTAGTTCCCTTATCTTTAGCTAGATGATGAGTTGGTTGCATTTGAGAGTTTAAAATACTTTAAATATGAGTGAGGCTTAATGTTCATTCTGGCACTTTAGAAGTTCAGAAAACAGTGTCGTGGCAAGTGCAT
This sequence comes from Datisca glomerata, assembly GCA_003255025.1. Taxonomy (NCBI): domain Eukaryota; kingdom Viridiplantae; phylum Streptophyta; class Magnoliopsida; order Cucurbitales; family Datiscaceae; genus Datisca; species Datisca glomerata. Next base: position 60,760 of record QANY01007786.1, read on the forward strand.
AGTGGTCAATACTCAAGTTTAGGGGAGAGTTTATGCTCGAAGGTTCTTATTTTAATAGACTGCTCCATTGACTTATAAGAGAAATAGCTTGTTTAAAAAGGAAAAAGAAAAAGAAAAAGAAGAGGCGGGTTAGAATGACTCCTCTATCTTAGGCTTTTGAGTAACCGTGTGTCTTCACCACAAGTATTTCCATTCACGTCAAAATGTAGCTAGAGATATGAGCCTACTGTAGCAAAAGTAAAAATAAGAAAAATTTAGTAGCCTTGTTTATTGCATTGCTGAGTAACCATGTGTCTTCACTACAAGTGTTGCCATCCATGTCAAAAGGTAGTGTAACATGAGTTCTAAACTTAGTGAAAAGAAAAAGCAAACGAATGCCATGGAAAGAAAAAAATGTCATTGGATTAAAAAAATGCAGCTTAGTACTTTAATTCTCTTTTTGTACTTCATGGTTGTAAATGCTTTCCCCCTTATTTAATAAGCTTCACACTACTTGTTGTTTGACTGTTGGGCTAAGATGATTAGTTTCAGCACTAAAGTTAAGTCTAGGATCTCTGTTTAAAGTAGCTTAAGTAGTTTGAGAGAGCAACTCTATTGTCTAGCACACACTCACTGAGGGAATCAGACTTATATTCAATTTAGCATGTTTAAGAGTAAAATTTAATCTTCTCATAAGTTTAATCTATGTTGTTGAGCACACTACAACAAATAAAAGCTATGATGGCATCCAAAAAGTGCTATCATAGCATTTCCATAGTGTTTCTAAGAACATGATGTATCTAGATGTTATTAAAAATCTGGGACCAATAATAGCGTTTTTTAAAAACTAAGGAAAAACACTATAGAAAACCTTTCTATAGCATTTTTTAGCCACCATGATAACCTTACCATGGCATTTTTTAGCCGCTTTGGTAACCTTATCATAGCGTTTCTTAGACACTATGGTAAACTTTTTACTATTTTTTTAAAGTTATCGCATGTCTTTCATAGCATTTTTTAAACTTTGTAAAATACCTTTGATAGTATTTTTTTCATGCTATAAATGTTGTGAAAGGCATTGTTACGTTTTTCATAATGTTTTTATTAATGTTGTGAAATAACTCTGATAATCTTTTTTGTTACTTATTCTCGCAACTGTATAAAATATAAAAATAATAATTTTTTGATAATATCACAAAATAACGAAATCACATCATTTTATTTAATTACTCAAAATTTTACATGCTTACACTAGAAATTATATCTCAAAATGACAATTACATATGATTTTTACATATAGAGCAAGCAAAAGTAATATATCCTAAGGAAAAGACTAAAAAATAATTTAAGTTCACATCCAACATATATATAACGCCAAATCTGGCTACCCATCAAAATTCACGAATTTAGACCTTCTTTTCTACCCCAATCATAACGAGCACTGAGCATCAAGCAAGAGCCTCAATGATAAAAGAAATCATCTGTGAAATAATTTGACTAGATCAGATATCTTTAAAAATACATTGTTAAACTATGCAACCAAAATCTGTACCACCCACCCTTGAGAACCTTTACTCAACTTCCTAATGACAGTCCCAAGATTCATAAGACTTTTATTGATGTGGGTACCCTCCTTGAGTCAAACGCCTTCAAAATCCATCACAATTGTCGAAAACAAAATTTAATAAATAAGTTCAACACATAAAAATTGAACCAAAATACATCACAGGAGTCAAAATCACCTTTGAATCTTGTAAAAGGTAGAAAGAGATAATGTTAGAGAAAGATACAGAGAGATAGACTGAGGGAGACACAGATGCTAGAGAGAGAATGAGAGAGAGAGTAATATGGATGGATACCTAGGTAGAGGGAGCAATGTATAGGGAATCGAAGGGCTCCTTCATATGATATCAGCTATTGCTGAATTCAGATTCCAGGTACCAATTTTCACCATCTAGAGAGCTCAACTATGGATGATTTGAAGATTATCTAAGATTGCAGTCAAGTTTAAGGAAGGAGATAAAACAATTTCACTAATTTGTTTCTAAGAGAAGTGAAGAGAGAAAGAGAGCAGAGTTAGAGAACTTTATGAATGGAGCTCTCGATTGTTAATGGTTTGAAAGAGGAAGAGAGGCCACACGAGGAATGATTTTGGATGTTTCACTCAGAGAGATGAGAGGATGATGGTTAGGACTTTTCGAGTGTTTCAAAGAGGCGCCTTTCGAGTTTTCATTTCTCTTGCACTTTTTTTAGAGAGATTTCATCAAGTTTTGAAACAAAACGTTGTGCTTCAATGTGATTGAAGCTTATGATTGTTGTAGTGTCATGATATTTTAAGGGCTTAGATTCCTTACTTGCAATTATGGCAGAACCTAGTTGGTGGTGGGTAACTGTCACTTTGAGTTATCACTTGGTTTCTTTGACTATCTTGTGTGTCATCACTCGGGGATGAGTAATGGGTTAAGTTTGGGGGTGTGATAACTCTAACAAATTTATAGTTATTCTTGTATTTTCAAGCCTAATTCATTAATAATATTAGGGTGATGCATCTATTTCTAGACTTATCGATGTCATTTCCTTCATTTTAGCAACCTTTTGGTATCTAGCTGCCTTTGTATCTTAATTGGTAGTTTTTAGTAGTTTTTGCATAAGGTTGTGCATTTTGTGCTGGGATTCTTGGAAGGGGAGTGGCTGAAGACAATGTTGCAGCATGAAAAACTACATCGCTATAACAACATAGACACTCACATAACACGTAAATTTTTATCATTTAGTCCAGTTGACGCTCGAAAGAGAATGGAAGCTCATGCGCTCTGAAATTTAGTTATCCAGTTTGCATTGTTGCTTTCTAAGTGATCCCCGCCAGTGGTGTTGCTCGACAAGTTTCCCAGTCGGAGGTTGAAGTCCTAATTTTGAGGCTCAATTTATAGTAAATACGCCTTCTTGGAAAGGGGAGCCAACACATTTGCTGAGAATTAGGCGACATTTTACAAAGAGAAAAGAGAAAAAAAATGATTAGGAAAGGCAAGGAAGGACACAAGGAAGAAGACAAAGAATGAGGATATTAGTTTATTCCCTCTTCTATTTTTCATCTTTGCCCTTGTCTATTTTACTGTATCTTCTTCTTTAACTTCATCTCTATAAGTTTTTCAATGGCAATGAATGTACTCGGATCTACTCTTAAGCTCATTATGAGCTAAAACTCTTAAGCTAGTATGGTTAAAGAACTTTGATGTTTTTATCCCTAATTAATGAAGTTTAATTTTCTCATTTCTTAATGGCATTTCATACAAGTATATTTAATGCTCATTCTTATTAATTAGGTCATCTTTATTAAGATACAAGTTGGGTAATTCTGGAAAGGTTTAATTCGATGGATTTAGCTTGAATGATACTTGATATTTACATCTTAGAGATGTAAGTATTTAGTGAGAAATATTGCCATATATGCTCACCCTGTAAACTAATCAACTGGAACAAATATTAGGTAACTCAACTCTCACATTGACTTAGGAATAAGTTAATTAATATTATATTTAAGAGCTGCAAGGATGGAAATCTGTTGCACATATTTGAGTTGAGGTTAATGCCAATTAGAGCTGTAGTATATTGAACAGATTTAGTTAAGGTTATTAATGACAAAGGGAATTAACTATCCTAGCTCATTTCACCATTTAATACATCTTTATTAACTCTGTTCCGCATTCATCATTCTTCAAGTCTTGCTCAGTTTTAACACACCTTAGTATAACACATTTCTACTCTACTCTTACATTAATTATAACTCAAAATCATTGATGTTACTCTTCTCTAATTAGAATTAGTTTAATTTTATTAATTACCCTATTTTTCATAAACTGTTGTATAGAATGACACTCACTTATCACTTTATTAATTGTTAATGACCAGGCACTTCCGTACATATCACACACAACACTAGCACTTGATGAACGGGGTGTGGATGTCTTACAAAATAGAGATTGATCAAATGCTCGCTCTTCGAATCTCAGTTCGACCTCAACACATGAGAAAATAGAAATAGAGAGAAGATCAATTTTCTCTAAGAACCGAAATTTTTTCTCTTTCCCTCTAAGAACCGGAAAATCTCTCCCCAAATCTTAGAACCAAAATTCTACTACTTCTTATTGATAAATCATACAAGGAGAAGCTCAAAATTGAATTTTTTAAATTTTAAATTAAAATATAATTAGATAACCTTTATATAATTAGTCACCTTCCTTTAAGGAGGTGGTCACACATGGTCACCTGTGTGGAGTGATCTTCTTCTCGTGTGGTGAGAAGATCGATTTGAAAACTTTTGATTCTGACTTTTTCCTGATAAGATAATCTCCACTTTAAACTATCATATAATTCTTATCAGATAACCTTATATTATAAGTGAGATGCCACAAAGGTCGATGTATAGCGTGCTCTTCTTTAATTTCGATGGTCAGCACTAGGCGCATGGTAATATTACACAGTCTAATCTTATTTTAATAATCTCATTATTTAACATCTTCGTTAATTTTATAAACTAATTGATAAGATTTGTATTATATAATATGCAATAAATGAACATTCATCTTATCACACATTTGTTTTTTAGTGAATAAAACTTTATTTATACCAAAAATACTTGCAAAACATGGGTTATCCCCATGAAAAAAACAATAACAAACATACATAGACAAAACTACAAATTACAAACTATTCACAACATAAACCCAACTTGTTCACTTCAAGTAGCAACTTAAAGCAGCATTGGCCTATTTGTATAATCCCTTCAGTCCCTAATAAATCTGCAAACTCATCTCAGTTCTAGATTTCCTATTCAACAAACAATCAAACAATCTCTCCTTAACAGTATGCATGATAGAGACGACGAATTGTTAGGTGTATTACATTTACCTTACAAACACTCTAGAATTCCTCTCCTACCATACAACATAAATGACAGAAATGAAAACAACCTTAAGAACTCGAGCTTCCAAGTTGTTTCCTCTAGTATGCCCATATCCAAGACTAAAAACAAAAAAGCCTCAAATACCTAATATCTACTCGAAAAATTCCAACAACAGAAGCCATAACTAGAACAAGAAATAAAAAAATGATCTTCCTTCAATAAGTATTTGACGAAATCTCCATAAATTGGTGCCTTAGGAAAATCTAAGGCTCAATTTGCAACGCAACAATCTTTCAAAGGAAGCAACTCTGCCATACAAGAGTCATGAAATTGGTACATATCCTAACTCTAAGTCATGCCATGTCAATATCCAACTTTATATCATTGCATACTCTACTAATAGGCATCTCAACTTTGTCTCATGCTATATCATACAGTGAGTCTGTAGTCTAACTCCAAGCCATGTCATGTCGTGTATGAGTCTATATCACAAATACAAGTTGTGCCAAACAATTAATATGTAGTCAAGCTTCATGTCATGCTATGCAAAGATTTTATGCCCTAACTTCATTCCAATCCATACTATGAAAAGAGTATGTACCTTAACTTAAACGTATTCTATGTCATAGAACTGGTCCTTAGCCAAACTTCACGCAATATAATGAAAGCCTGATTTCGTCCCCACCACTCCATTGTCTTAAGTATTTGTTGGAGAAATATTCCATGTGTCATGTAATGCTCCTAATGCCATTACAATCCATGCCATGCAATTTCCCATCATTCAATGTCACGCCAATGCACTTTTCCATAATCCAACGCCCCAACATGCAATGCCCTTTAATTTAATGACACACTATGCAATGTCTCATATTTCATACCACGCCATGCAATATTCCATAATTCTACGTCATGCCGTGCAATGTTCCATAATTATATTACACGTCATGTGATGGGATTATATCCCCATGTCATGTTATACCAAAGTTCGTAAATCAATGACATTTCACATTTCGTGTTCATTGCATCTACATACGACGATTTCCTATCTAATGTCATAACATACAATATGTTCCAGATTTTATATTGTCCATCAATCGACACTATTCAATAGGCTTGCGACCCTGTTTCAATCCTTACAATAAGTTCGAGTTCAACCCATCGCCACGCCATGCCCTTGTATATAGCTCAACATCATTCCATGCAACAAGTTTCTACCCCACCTGATGACACAAGAAGTTATTGTTCCATCCAAATCAAGATGAAATGAGAACAATGAAGACATTGTCCGAATTTTGGGTCTCACAAAATTTTGATTACGTCACTCGTACTTAAAGTGATCAGCATAATCAAGGGGGCTAATGTTGTTATAAAAAATTTAGATAGTCCAATATGAGCAAGCCAAAATGGACTACTGGCCATCGATGATAAGCTTATATTAAAGATAACAACTTGCCGTACTCAATATTTCTGCAAGCCCTCTCAAATGAGCAACTCATCTTGTATCAAACTCTGTGAAAAGGCACGAGCATAAGCTTGAAGGCAAAAAGGTAAGAAGCAGTCAAATACTCACAAACGTAAACCAATAACAAACAAACCACAAAATACACCAGGCAGAAGAAAATACAAGACGACGACAAAATGCAAGAGAATTGGGAGTTCCTATCGTAATGCATGACTACTTAACAGGGGGCTTCACTGCAAATACTAGCTTGGCTCATTTCTTCGCATGTACCTGCAGTAGCATTCAAGTAATGCCCCTTGATTTCACCTGTTTCAGCCTGTGCTTTATAAATTGCTTCCGCACAAAATAGGAAACGGTCTCTCCAACGCATAAATGGTTGGGAATTCACGTTTTCATCATCTTTGGTAAAATCAAGTCCACCACGTAGACAAAAATATCAAGTGGATGAATAAAAATCTTTAGCTTTAGAAAGTCTTTCATTTGCCTATCATTATATACAATACCATCCATACTGCTGAAACATGGAAGAATTGAAATCTTAGATCAAAACATTATGTATGGATGGTATGAACTGCCGGAGGAATGTTTTTATGCGGTGCTAATGATTTAATAACTATCTTTGTAGCTCCAGAATGTTTCAGTTTATGCTCCTACCTATTATCTGGATATACCAAGAAAGATGTACGGTCTAATGAGGCTACTACGAAATATTTACTCATGGGTGGGGCAAGTTCTTCTATTCTGGTTCATGGTTTCTCTTGGCTATATGGTTCATCCGGGGGAGAGATCGAGCTTCAAGAAATAGTAAATGGTCTTCTCAATACACAAATGTATAACTCCCCAGGAATTTCAATTGCGCTTATATTTATCACTGTAGGAATTGGTTTAATTTGGGGACACAGATAGATAGATTTTCATCCTATACTATCCTAAAAACATACATATCAAGATAAATAATACCGAGGTTTTGGGCCGATACAATCAAAACTGCTTACTTATATCTTAATAATTTAATCAGTTTTATCTTTTCTCCCACCTTCAGAAGAATAAAGAATAGGCATTTCCACTATCGTTTACAATTTTCTGAAAGGTAACTATCTCGGTTTCATATAGAAATTTATATAGAATCCTTGAAAAAGACTTTCCTTCATAAGAAAGAAAAGACTTACTATCTTTGGGATCTGATGCTACACCGCTGCTCAATACCGTAGGGGATCGACTCTATTACATAAGTTGATTCCTCATTTTAGAATAGAGCTAAAACCAATTTGAAATAGAGCCAAGAGATCTACAAGCCGTCTATAAAAAGGAGGCTGGTGCAAGCTTTAAAGGTGAAGAAAATCCCAATGCAAGGACACCATTGATGTTATCCGTTAGAGCTCTCAGGCTTGGAAAAACTCAAAACTACCCTAGCTTAGATCATTCACGCTAAAACCTCTCCTCTCAATAGCTTTCCTCCCATGTATTTGATGCAGGATAGAATTCATGCTTGTACAATTCAACATTTAGGCAATGCAATGATGTTATTCAGTATTTGTTTATTTTATTTCAATTAATTCTTTTCACCCATTTTTACACTCAAATCTCAATAAATTGGCCATGTGAAGAGATAAAGGACCATTTTCGGATAAGCCCATTCACAAAAATGGTCCCAGGCTTATATTTCTTTTACTTTGCATTAATTCTACTTTGCACTCATTCAGAGCATGTACAGTACTCTGAAAACATCATTCATCATCTCCCTCACACAAACCCTCATTGTACACTTAACTCAATACAGAGCTTAAAATCTAAAACCAAAAGCCTCAAAACCACCCCAACATTCTGACAATTCCACTGGAAAGTTAATATGCACATCCCATAATAGCCTCACGATCCAGCCGCACTAGAACCAAGCATAACAGAACCCTCTTCCATAGAAAGTAAAACAGAAGCATTTTCCGAACCAAATAAAAGATAACTATTACTACAACAAAAAGGCTACTATAGCGGCCAAAAAACACTATCATAGGGTTTCGATAGCGTTTTCAAAAATGTAATGTATACCAACGTTATTAAAAGTCTGTTACCTCTGATGACATTTTTTAAACGCTATAAAAAGTCTTGCATAGCATTTTATAAATGTTGTAGTAGGTCTTTCATAACGTTTTATAAATGTTATCGTACGTCTTTCATTGCCTTTTATAAATGCTATCGTTGGTCTTTCATAGCTTTTTCTAAATACTATCATATGTCTTTTATAGCATTTTTCTATACTTAATATTTTGTTAATGTTATTGAATACTTTTTATGCATTTTTTTTATTACTTAATATTACAATTCTAAAAATATAAAAAATAAATAACTTTTTAAAAAATATCATGAAATAACAAATCACATATCATTTTATTTAATTAGTCAAAATTGTTACATACTAATTGTCTACTAGAAATCACATCTTAAAATGATAATTATATATTGATTTTTACATAGAGCAAGCAAAATAATTTATCCAACAAAAACTAAAATCTAGTATAAGTTCACATCTAAACAAATCCTATAACCCTAGGAGGTCCACTTGGTGAGGAGGTGGTGGCATAGGTAACTACCTTGGTGATGCTTTAGGAATCGTTGTGTCGTTGGTTGTAAGAGCACCTTGTGGCTTGCTTGCTGGAACTTCTAAAATTTTCTCTTGCTGGAACTTTCTAGAACTTTCTCTTGCTGCAACTGCCATTTCAGACAACAAACAACAATAAGAAGTTGCCTTGAAAATTTAGAACAATTTAAAGGAAAAATATATTTCTTTTAAATTAGAAAACCCAGAAATAATAAATATCAAGAAAATAAACCAAAAGAGTTTTACGTTTCACACATCATCCCCAAAATAAGAGAAATTAGCAATTAGAAATCAGAAATCAGAAAAATTTGACCTAAACATGATTGTCATGTGCTATCAAAGCACATAATTGTTGTAGTGTCATTTCCCCCAACATCTTTTCATGTCATTTGATATAATTGAGGGGTATGAAAAAGTTTTCCAGTTATCCGCATTGATTATGGAGCGAACCTTGTTCTTAATATCCTTAGCAAAATCAATTACATATATTGCAGAATTTGGATCACTGGCTGACATCTTTCTAGACTCCCCCGGCATGTAACAGATGTGGATCTTGACTTTTACATTTTGCATAAGAAAAAAAATTGGGACGTTGATCATTAAACAAAATAGCTACCATACTGCTTATAAGTTGCAGTTAAATTAGGGGAATGGGGATGTACAACAGATTTTAATCAACTTGGTAAGGAGGATCTTAACCAACTCTTTTTATTTTTTTGGGAGAATCAGCAATCTTCTATTTATGCAGATGTTGTTGATGTAATATATTATAGAATTGAGGATCAACATTGTTGTTTTTTACTATGTATAACCATCGGCTATATTGATGTGCCTAAATAAATTTAAGTAACATAATACCTGATTATTTGGGCTTTATTATACTCATTGCTGCTGAAAGCATCACATACTACAATACTCTAGCATCTCATCTGAATTCTGATAACTTGCTCGGTTTATGAGATTGTCTTCACAATCTAGTAAAAATAAAAGATCAAATTGTTGCAATTTGCAAAGGTAACTAACAATTGAAGAACAAGTTGTAGAGTTTTTGTTAAAACATCTGAAGATACAAATAGGAAAAACGTACTCATTCTGAATATTTGGATGACAATCTTTTTTATATATGACAAATGCCCAATACACTACCGAATACTTAAATGTTCATTGATGTTGAACCATTAATTAAAAAGAAAAGATTTCTCAACATGACAACACATATCCATGGTATCTTAGACTTGGTCATATTAACCTAAGCATGATTGAAAGACCAGTATAGGATGGTTCTTTAAGAAAGCTAAGAGTTGCTAATCTACTAGTCTGTGAATCTTGTCCAGAAGGTAAGACCACCAAGAGATCTTTCATGGCTGAAGGTCAAAGAGACAAGACACCAGTTGAGTTGGTGCATTTTGATGTCTCTAAGCCTTTGAATATACAAGCTAGAGGAGGTTATGTATAATTCATCACTTTTCTTGATGATTATTCAATATATGGTCACATATATTTGAACTTTTGGTAGGTTCAAAGAATTTCAAGCTGAAGCTGAAAAATAATTAGGTAAGTCAATTAAGACTCTTTGATCAAATCGAGGAGGTGAGTCCTTGGATTATGATTTCACATATCACTAAATTGTGCACAACATTTTTCACAACTTCCCACGCATAGAACACCACTGCAAAATCGTATTGCCGAGAGGAGAAATAGATCTTTGCTTGACATTGATGATATCTACTAGGATTGTGCCCTAAAAAGTAATGAAATTCTATTATATTTATTGACATATTTAATTTTGATTCATAATAAATAGTTATTCTTATATTATGAACAATATATTCTTATAAAAGGTTCGGAAGTATAATAGTACTTGGTTATGCATGGGTCCTATCAAGTTTAGCTCATGTGAACAAGGCATTTAAACAAGATCTTTTTATAACTGATAAATACTTAGTTTCATAGTCTAGTAAAGCTAGACGCTTTACTAAGCAAAGACTGCAGTACATATACTCTATTATATAAAGTAACTTATCTTGGTCACTAGGTAGAGTACCTAGATAATATACTAGTGCATTTAGAATGAATTGAAATGACTGGTGAGTATGATTTTCAGGAAAATACTATCAAATGAAAATCAAGACTCATTACTATTATTTTATGAGTGTTCTCAATCTTAAGAGAGTTATGAGCTCATATTTAATAGCTTAGTCATTTTGATGTATCAAGAATGAGACTCTGTGAGTCAATATATTCCATAGGTTGGATGACTGAGTTATTAGATAGTGAGTCCATAAATTATCAATAGTCGAATCCGTAGATACTTTTTAATTAAGTGACATAGTACCTGTTAGGTAATTCATTTATGTGGTCACAATAAACTAATGGCTTAATATCTCTTGTGGAGTATTAGAGATTTGATCATTTTACTTGAGGCAACAAGGATTTGTGGAGTATTAGAGATTTGATAATTTTACTTGAGGAAACAAGGACTTGTGGAGTATTAGAGATTTGATAATTTTACTTGAGGCAACAATGATGAAAATTATAATAGTTGACTGGTAGAATGAATTTGGAACCTAAGAATCCAATATGTGTATAAATATTAGGTCGATAGTAATTAACCTAATTATACATGGTACTATATTATGGAGGAGCATTACATAACGAATGGTAGGTCAATGATAGTTACGTCGAGCAATATAAAATATACTTGAAGTTCAATCACATTTTTTAATGGAGTTAATCATAATTAATGGTTGAATTTGATTATGAGTTTAATCGATAGAATTTATTAATTATGTAACCATATATATATATATATATATATATCTTTATGGTTCTTTACTAGCTTATATATATCTTTATGGTTCTTTACTAGCTTATATATATCTTTATGGTTCTTTACTAGCTTTGAATTTGTATTACATTATGATGAGACTTATTTGATGAACAAGTGGCTAAACGATGGATACCCTATAGTCAACCAAGTGATATAAAAAACTAGTTCAGTGTTAATTCTAAAAGATCAAAGATTATTAAAATTAATTAATTTAATTTTAATTAATTAAATAACAAAGAAAAAAGAAATACAAGGAAAACAAACGATTAGAAATTTCCCCAACCGTTGGTGTATTTTCAATGGGTAACAAATTGTAACTCATGTGAAGTGATGGCGTATCAGCCATTCTTCATAACTTTGTTTTTGTTTTAGTTTTTACTTGATGAAAAACGGATTTAAAAAAGAAACCATGGCTAAATATTTTGTTTTAAGCCATTCTTTCATAAAATTGTTTCATAAACAGTTTTTGTTTCATTAAATATGGATTTGGCCGAACAAAAGTATGGCAAGAAAAAAACGATGAGTTAGTTTTTGTTTTCATTTTATTCGACTACCTATGAGCTCGTGAATATGGTTAACGGTTCGAGTAATAGTAAGGAAGATTATGAGGTTTCGATTTTCGAAACACATCAAAATATATTTTTTTTAATCCATAATCGAGTAGGTTGTTTCTCGAATACTTCAAGATCCAGTATTTTTAGCTGCATGGATTCTTTTAGTTGGTATCAGAGCCATATTTTGAATTATTCAAGAAATGCCTTACAAGATATTAATGATGTTTTGATTATTTTTTATATTCCTTTGCATAACTATTTTGAATATATATGTAAATTTTTGTGGGTTAAGTAATTACAGGGACAATCTATGAAGAGATTTCCCTTGAAAAAGTTACGATTGTTCTGATGTAATTATTCGTGTCGGGTAGAGATCAAAATGATGCAAAATAGAGTATCATAAAATGGATGAAAACTCACATCCGCATAAAAGTGGTTGCATGGTGACAGGTTCGGCGTTTGGATGATAAATTTCTGATCCAATATCGGATTGATTCGATTCAAAATCCTCTGGAAAGATAATTCAAGTACCCACAATTTTGTGTTTCATGAAGAACACCAAATTAGGACGTTTTTCTGGTCAATTTTGATTCTGAATTTGAAGCATTGGGGAGTGACAGGATTTTTTTCAATTTTTATGGTTCGGTTCGTTGGAACGGGATGAATCAGTGGATAATGGCTGAAAATGGCGAGCGGTGATATCAGGGGTGGCAACCAGTGGTAGACATTTTCGGTTCCAGAGATCACATCTTAGCCTATCTTGAAAATCGATTTTAGATTTTCAATTAAGATAGGATTAGGGTTATACAAGGCTATGATATATCTTAGATATTTATCTTTTATACCCTAATATTTTATTTATTATATTTTATACTTAACATGCTTAGATAATTTTATTTTATGCACATCACATTTAGGCACTATCTAGTGTTAGATTTCTAAATGGATAAGCGTGTATGATTGCATAATGAAGATAAAATTAAACATAATCGATTAAGGTATAAAATGGCTAACCCTAGAAGCCTATTATTATTTTTATTTAATTATAATTTTTAATTTTAATAATCTCGCTAGATATATAATTTACCTTTAATTAAATCATGAGATTATTAGAATTTAGATAAAATTATATTAACTTAAATATAATACTATTTAGCATGCTTGTTTAATCGAAGTAGGTTACTAAAGATTAGGTTGGCTAATTGCCTAATGTTACTTAGTAACCCACGATAATAAAAACTTCCATAATTTAGAAAATCAAGTGAGACTGAGATTCTTAATCAAAACACAGGGCTCTCTATTATTGGATCATAGTTATGTGCTAGGGTATCTCATCTTCAATCTTGGAAGCTCCCTAACTAAAGTATCAGATATTATAAATATGGTTTTCATAATGATCACCTTGAGAAGTGAATAACTGAAAATGATCTGCCTAATCAGGAGTTGTCCACTTGTCTGAGGGTGAAATAATGGTTAGTTGATTGCTAATCGGTTCTTATTATAGTATCTCGTCTAAGAGGTTCTTATTACTTATTTCGAGACACCATAGTTGAAGCGTTAGTTAACTGCTAGATACTGATAGTGGATTAGTCTGATTACTAGGTATTAATATCATATTGATAATTAACTGGATTGGACTATCCTACCTAACTTTTAAATGTGTGTTCTGCCTAAACGTGCGTATGTTTATAAGAGTTGGGATATCATTGCGTTGAGTTTTTATATTCAGTTATGAAGTACGCAAACTAGAATGTGTTTGTAATAGTTGAGAATTTTATTATTTTTAAGTAATAAATAAAATATTGTCGACATTAATGAATATTAACTAGAACTTTGATATGACTGTAAAAAGAAGCAAGTAAACTCCTAAATAACGCTACGCTAGATCATTTTTAGAATTCCACTTAGGAGAATAAAATTAATATTTGCTATGTAGATAGATTGAATTTTAGCTCCATGTTACATAGTGTCACTATATGAAAAATATGTTGAAACTTTAATAAATTCATTCTCCATGGAAGCTGATGTAATTATTAATCTCTAGTAAGATATTTGAAGTGGTATTGTTGAATGCTAAGATGGAAAAGGAAAATAAGTCCTGGTGTGTAGACTCTGAAATCACTAAACACATTCACAATTTGATGTGAAGGTTCTAGGAAACTGAAATCTGAATGAGATGGATTACATTTTGCTCTTTGGATAGAGGCATATACACTAATTTTTTATAGTACATTTATTCCTAAATTTTTCTTGCATGATATGGAGTAAATAACGATATACATTTTACATCATGGAAGAGAAAAGTTTCTCGAGCCAACTATATGTCTACAACATATGTCTAGGTCATATCATCTAAGTATGATTCGAAGACTAGTAAGAGACAAGCTTCATGGCCTTTAGAGTTTTGAACTCTTACCGGCCAACGGATCCATTATTGATAAATGTGACCAAGATATTCTTTTTTGAGATAAAAAGACAGAGGCACATAACGTCAATGTTGGCGTATATTGATTGAGTGGACAAGTGAAAGTCTAACTAAGGGATGGCTATAGGTGTAATGTCAATTTTATTAATGGGCACTCTAGAATGACTATGTTTGTCTTATGCTTCTTGATTCTGAAACTTTTGAGATATTAAGAGTTTAGAGTGAAAGTTGAGAAGGCATTGGAGAGACAAACTAAGTCTCTTCGATTTGATCTAAGAGGTAAATACCTCTTAAGGGCATTCACAAAATATATGGTAAATATCGGGATTGTACCCCAGTTGGTTACATCTAGATTACCCCAGAGAAGGGTGTAACAGTAAGGAGAAACAATTTCTTTTAACATGATGAGATCTATGTTTAGTTATCTAACTGACCTATTTTCTTTTTGAGAATTAGCTTTATAGATGACATATTTTGAATCTATTATCATCTATGGTAGTACCTAAAACACCACAAGAGTACTGGAATGTTTGTAAACCTAGTTTACATAACCTTCATATATGTAGATGTCCAGCACACGTACTAAAAAAAGTACTGCCAACCTAGACGGTTGATCAAAATGATATATAACTGTAGGCAAAGTAAAAATGAATATGGGTTATTTATTTTCATGGCACCAAGAATGGGAAGTGTTTGTAAGAAAAAAATTGTATCTTGGAAAAGTACTATATTTCAAAAAGAATACCTAGACGCACACAAACTTAAAAAAAATCGGATAATGCATGTGTCATGCAATCTAGTAGGTAATAGATAAGTTCAGAAGTCAATGAGAATCCAGTTAGTCAAGAGAATAAGAATGGAGCACTTCCTTGTACTATAAACCTTATTGTAGCGGGAACGTTTCTCATTTATATGAGAAATAAATGTTCCTAAGAGAGTCTGATATGGTAATCCTCACAAAACATGAGCTAGATCTGAATCATTATGTCGTAGTGGAAAGGGATCAAGACCAACTGAGAGATTCATGTTCAAATGAGAATTTTTAGTCCGACTCAGAGCAACAAGACTCAGAACCAAAGACTACATAAAGATTGTAAATGATGCAAAGTAAATCATTAGCTTCAAGGAATGAAATTTGAAAATGATTTCATTAACTCTAATAGAGTATGAAAGCTTGCAGAAGTCCTAGAGTATTGGGTGTTAAAGATCTACAAGTGGAATCGAGACATAGACGCAAGGTCAAGACTTTCGAGGGTAGACTTAGTGCGAAATGGCATACTCAGAGAGAGAATATTGAGTATAGCATATCATTTTCACTAATAGTTTGCTCATGCCTATAAAAATGTTGTATCCATTGCAGCACATCTCATTTATGAATTTTGGCAACTAGATGTCAAGATCACTATCTTGTATGATGATCTTGAAATGAAGGCTAGGAATTATGATATACATGGTGTATTAGTCTAATCATGGACTTAAGCATGCATTAAGGACTTAGAACACTATGTTGATCATGGAATCAAAGTTTTGATTTTGATCAAGGTCATAATGAGTTGTGTTAGTACAAGAGAAAGGAAGGAAACATAATGATTTTTTTAGTGTTTTACGTAGATGGAATTTTTACTATCAAGAACGATGTAGAATTAAATGTTAACTATGAAGTCATTTTTGCCTGAATTTACGATATCAAATTTTTTGGAAAAGTGGTATTCATTCTAAAACTTAAGTTATTTTGAGACTTAAATATAGAATGATATTATTATCCTAAACTACCTAGATAATAATGTGTTGTATAAGTGTGCAATGCAGGATTCCAATAAAAGGCTTATTACCCTTTTAGGTTTGGAACCTATGGATTCTGTCAAATTCTTATGACATAAGATGAAATAAATAACATGAAGACAGTTCTCTTGCTTTCTGTAATGGGAAGTCTTAATTATGTTATATTGTACACGGGATATGTATTTCTTAGTAGGTTTAGTCAACATATATTAGTTAAATTCAGGAGGATTTCACTAGATAGTTATGAAGTATATACTCAAGAATCTTAGGAGAATAATGGATTATGCGTTTTTTCATGGTGAGAATCGCGTACCTATTGGGAATATAAATTTAAATTTTTAAATATATTACTTCAGCTATAGAAGACTTGAGCCACAATATTTTGTATATAGATTTAAATTTTCAATTATATTACTTCAGCTATAGAAGACTTTAGCCATAAAATTTTGGATAACTTCTAGAGAACATTAGGGTTAAACTGTTCGTAGACGTGCTTTAGAGTAAGTAGGAGAGTATTAGGATTATGCCCTAAAAAATTCTGAAATTCTATTCTATTGTATTTATTGAGATATTTAATTCTGATTAATAGTAAATAGTTTATTCTTATATTATGTGCAATACATTCTTATAAAAGGTCTGCAAGCATAATAGTACTTGGTTTATGTGTCTTATGGAGTAAGCTCATGAGAATAAAATATTTAAGCAAGAGTTTTTTATGACTTTATACTTAATTTCACAGTCTAATGATGTAGAGAGCTTTACTTAAAAAAGACTATAGTACGTTAGCTCTATTATGTAAAGCAACTTACGTTGGTCACTAGGTTTGAAATATCTAGTTAATGTACTAGTTCATTTAGAATGCATTGAAAGGCTAGTGAGTCTGATTTTCAGTAAAATACTATCAAATGAAAATCAAGACTCATTGTTATTTTTTAATTGTTCTCTTAATCTTGAGAGAGTTATGAGCTCATATTTAATAACTTAGTCATTTTAATCTATCAAGAATGAGACTCTACGAGTCAATCTATTCCGTAGGTTAGATGAGTAAGTTATTAGATAGTGAGCAATAGATTCTCAATAAAATAAGCACTTAGTATCTCTTAGAGGGTACTAGGTCATTGATAATTTTAGTTGAGGCATTAAGTATGAAAATTATCATAGTTCACTAGTAGAATGAATTTGGAACCTAAGAATCTAAGATATGTATAAATATTAGGTCGATAGTAATTAACCTAATTATACACAGTATTATATTATGGAGGTGCATTACATGATGGATAATAGGTCAAAAATAGTTACGTTGAGTAATATAAAATATATATTGAGTTCAATTACGATTTTATAGTGAAATTAATCATAATTAATAATTAATACATTTAACTAAGGGTTTAATCATAGAGTTTATTTATTCTGTAGCTATATATATATCATTATGGTCATCTTACCAGCCTTAGATTTGTGTTACAATGTGGTGTGACTTATTTGATAAATAAGTAGCTCAATGTAGATACCCTATATAGTCAATCAAGTGATCTAAAAAATTAGCTCGATGTTAATTCTAAAAGGCCAAATATTATTTAAATGTAATTTATTTTATTTTAATTAATTAAATTAAAAAAGGAAAATGAGGAAAACAAAAGGTTAGGAATTTCCCCAACTGTTGGTGTGTTTTCAAATGGGTCACAAATTGCGACCCATGTGAAGAGATGGCATATGAAGCCATTCTTCATAACTCACTTTTTGTTTTAGTTTTTAGTTGATGAAACGGAATGAAAAAAGAAACCCTGGCTGAGCATTTCGTTTTAGGACATTTTTTAATAAAATTGTTTCATAAATAGTTTTTGTCTCAAAATATATTAACATATGGATTTGGCCGAACAAAAGCATGGAAAGAAAGAAAATGTGAGATATTTTTTGGTTTGATTTTATTCGAGTGCCCACCCCCTCAAGATTTTGGTTGATGGTTCGCGAAATAGTAAAAAATACTATGAGATTTCAATTTTCAATCATCATCTTGAAAATATATTTTTTCTAATTCATAATTGAGTAAGTTGTTTCTTGAATATTTTAAGATTCAGTATTTTCCGCTGCGTTGATTCTTTCATTATCAATATTAACTTACTCATATTTACCCCTTTTGTTTTAGATTTATGCATTACGAACGGCCATATACATTATAAACTTGGTATCATCTAAGTCTATACCTAAAGAATCTATAGAGTTGGGGAACAGTCACAAACCTAGTTTGAGACGCACTCACATATTGGGGTATCCACAACATGAACTGAAATGTGAGAATAGTAATTTGAAACTATATTCTGAAGTATGTGTGCTTTTGTAAGATACTCAAAGGAGTCAAGAGGGGGTCTATTTTATAGATCGTAAGACAAAAATATATGTTTGTTTTGATAAATGCTACTTTTTTTCGAATGACTATATGACTGATTTCATACCTCGTAGCAAAGTTGTGTTAGAGGATTTACTTTCTGATCATATCAGACCATCACCGAAAATTATGGTCAAACAAAAAAGTGAAATGACCAGAATCCGATTTACCACCGCGACTTAGTCAAAGGGTAATCAAATCACCTTATCGTTATACAATTGAGGCACAGCTTGCAATATCTTAACCTCAAGAAGAATTCCATGAACTTTATTGTGTCTAAGATCTTGTTAATCTTCTTGAAGGGGTAAAACTCATAGGATGTAAGTGGATCTACAAGAGAAGAAGAGGAATGGATAGAAAAGTTAGGACTTTTAAATATAGACTTATCCATTAGTGTACTCTTATCTATTGCTGCAAATTTCAATTTGAATTGCCATCTTAAAAAAGAATCGACATAACGCAACTAGATGGATCTATATCCAAATGTTAAAACCAAAAAGTTTGCAACTGCAAAGGTTTGTTGATAGAACTTAAGTAGGCTTTTAGATCATGGAACATCAGATTTGATAACGTTATTTAGTCTTATAAATTTGATCGAGTACATCAAAGACAATAAGAGAGTCTTCTTAGTTCTTTATGGTTATGATATTCTACTAATTAGAAATGATATAGAATCGTTATCAAGTGTAAAGACTTGACTAGCTAACAAATTTTAAATAAAATATTTTGAAGATGCAAGATATGTTCTTGTTATACGACTCATACTAGATCATTTGAATGAGTTGCTAGGGTTGTGTTGGTAAAGTATATTCTATCTTTGAAGAGTGAGAAAGTATATGTTGTCATACTTCAGCAAGAACTTGATTCAAAATGGATACACTAATTCTAACATTTAATCAAATATAAATTCTTGAAAGTCAATGTCAGGATCAATGTTCACTTTTGGTGAAGGAGCTATAGCTTATAGAAGCATGGAACAAGCTTGTATTGTTGATTCAATTGTGAAGGTTGAATGTGTAGTCGCTTGAGAAGTGGACTAAGGAAGCCGTCTAACTTCACAAGTCTTATCAAATCTGGAAGTCGTTCTAGATATTAATTAATCAATTACGCTTCAATAGTGGAGCAATGATGAATTCAAAAAGAATCAAGAAGCCATCTAAACTGTTGTGGATATGAAGGATATGTCTCGTTTGATTTAGGGCATGTAAGAGGTTGCTCAGAATAATGCATTTTAAGCATATGATGTAAATATTTTATTGCTAGTTAATAAATTGCATTTTTATTTAATGTTTTTATGCATGTATGTTAGATACTTTATAGATATCATGAAAATTCCATGATTATTATATTTGACCTTAAACATTTGTATACAAGAGTTGTAGAAAAGAGGATAATGTCTTACTTTAATATAAAAAATTTTGTAAACAGGGGTCATGCTATCTCGTGAAAATCAACCAAGGGATTTATCTCTTGATTTACCATATAAGCAATAGCTTATATGTGCACCCTCAGAATTTGTCAAATAACTACACTCTAGAGAATTGGTGATATTCCAATTTTTTTCTGTAATTAATAATTATGTTGGATTATTTAATTAATCAATAATTACAACTACATCTCATTTTCATTAAGAATGAAAATTTTTTATTGGGATTGTTTGGAGAGGGAATGAGAGTGCTTTATATAATGCAATTATATAAGAATGAAACGTGATAAATTTAAATATGTAGAAATATAGTTAGCTTATAAAGTATTCAAATTGTATCAACCTGATAATCAAATCTAGAACAACTTCAATCATGAGTAATTAAGAGACTCTTGTTTATAACGTTCTATTTTTTTATTTACTTCCTAAATGTTTGTATGTATTCTCAAACTTAATTTCTTTTATCTTAAAAATATAGTGAAGTAAATAGTTAGGAATGTTAGTTTGCAAGATGAAATCCATTCCTTCTTTATGTAGTCAGATATACTGTTCTCTTGAATATCGATTTAGGTCTTGAACAGCTAATCATAAATTTATCGCTAATTATAAAATCAATGACACTCAAGGAGAAAGTGGTAATCAAAGCGATTAACCAATTATTTACATAGCTCTAGCTATGAACTATTTATGGTTGATTCATTCTAGATGTGATGATTATATCAATGAACTATTCAATTCTTTGAGTAATTAATGTCTAAAACTTCAAGAACACAATTCAAGGTTTAATCAATTAACTTTGAAATTAGTAAAATGATGTATTAATGAAAAGGAATTTAATTAATAATCAATTTATTTGTGCTAAAAATTATAGGTTCATGGATTCTCATGCCATCTATATAATAAACATTAGTTCAATAAGTGAAAAGATTGAAAATAATATAAATAATTTAGAATTATTAAATGTGTGATAATATGAATACCTTTTATCACATATTATACAATAAGAATCTTATCATTTAATTTATGAAATTAATTGAGTTGTTGAATAATCCAACTATTAAAATTGGATTAGATTGTGGTGTGACCACACTATCAGCTGACTGGAATAATTTAAATTATTCCTTATAGCATTTGATTATTTTCCTACAGATAATGCTTCCACTGCAACCACCTTATTCGATTTCGAAACCAACACTGCCACGATAAAAAAGAGGAGAAAGTTCCACCTCATACCAAGTACAAAGCCGGACTGGGGTTAGGAAGGTCATGACCGAATCAAAGAAGACACAAGACGAAGTCATATACAATAAACAAAGCAAAACACGACATGATATAAAAACCAGAGCCAGGAAAGCTGAGATAAAATATTCGAGGACTTATAAAAGATATACAGATAATCATAAAAGTTAGAACTTCAATTTATTATTAATTTTCAGAAGTCTAGAGAAAGAATCTCTCTCCTCTCTGTAGAACGTCCGCTCTTTTTCTTCTAAGTAAACACTTTGGTTCCTTCCCGGAGCTCAGACCGGAGGTCCTATGAGCTTGGGTCTGAGCTCCCCACTCCTCCCTTTCTGTCTTCTCCCTTTGCCCTAGGAGAAGGAGACAATAAAATTTTCTTAGGGTTGTGTTTTGGTGGCTTCGTGGATCTATGGCTCTTGGGTTTTGTTTGGTGAGGAGCCAATGTGGGTTTTGGCTTCTTGCTCCACCGCCCGTTTTTGGCTCTACTCAGAAAGCCGATTTTTGTTGGTGAGCTTAAATTGTGGGTTTCTTGCAGGGTTGAATCTTGATGGTGGGTGTGGGCAGCCTGGATTGGGTTCTCCGGGCTCCACGTTCCTCCGCGTGTGGAGTTCTCCCCCTGGGTTTGGTGCTGTTTGATACCTAGTCTTCTCGAAATGAGCTTATTGTTGGAAATCTTGTGGCTTCGCACTTGGAGGTTGAGCTGGCTCTGGTGGCGGATCTCTCCTCCTTCGATTTGTATGGTTCCCTTCACTGTGTTGAGCTTATTGTCTGGGTTTCTTGCTTTTTGTTGGAGGCATAGATTGGTTGTGTGGCTTCAGGCTCTTTCTCCTCCTCTCCTTCTCGTGGGTCACGGTGCTAGAGGCTTTTTCTTGATCCTCTTCCGTTGCCGAGTGTTGCCTCGATCTTGGTTGGTCGTCGTCGGTGTCCTGTTGCCATGTTGTGGTGGTTGTGTCTTGGTCGCTGTTGGTGATGTTGCTGTTGCGTGTCTTAGTTGCTTAGGGTTCAATTTAGAGTGTCCTTCTAGTCTAGGACTGGTGCCTGTCAAAGGCTTGTATTCTATGTGCTCTCAGTAGTCGTCCTGTTTCCCTTTATGCTTGTTGTCCTTGGGTTGGGTTGACATTTTTGTCTTTGGCTCTTTTTTTTTTTTTTTTCTCTTTTCTTGTTGTCTTGCTTGCTTGGTGGTGTATGCTTTCTTGAGCTTGTTGCGCTTCATGTGCTGTTTAATGAGAATGAGTACGGTTTGTAAAAAAAAAAGTGACAAATTTCCAAAAAAAATCAAAAGCGATCTAGCACTTTCTTATGAGCACAAGCTACCCAGGCTCCAAACTCCAAAGAAGATTTTCATGAAGGCTTCTAAGGACCAAAATTTGTTTACAGACTAACACAACTTAATGTCCCATTGAACCCTCATCTTCGCTGTGGGCCTGTCTGTCTCCCTCGCCCACTCCGTCTCGTTAGTAGTTGCAGCCTCAGAGCCCCAACCAGACATCTCAACTGCTAAGACCCTGTCCTCGGCCTCCCTTTCTTGCTCCGTCTCGCAAGTGGCTGCGACCTCAATGTCCTAAAGAGTCACCTAAACTCCTAAGGCCCCATCCTAACGTTGGAAACGCGGCGGAACCACGGGCCTTTTAAAAATTTATAAAAAATGTTTTTTTATAAAAAAAATAAAGTGATGCAATAATTTTTAAAATAATTTTTTTATTGAAAATTCTTTTCAATCAGATTCATTATATATTTATATATTAAATTGAAGACATACATCGATATAAAATATATACTTCTTGTTGTCTAATCAAGCGCTCTAAAAAAACTACGATCTTCCATTTCTAAGAACAACGAACTTTGAGATCCACACATAGATTTTTCAAGTTAATCCTCAAACACACTAGGACGTGTGTGGGGACGTAGAATATAACAAGAACACTTTTCTATTTCTAGATATACTCAACACATGAGATCTATAGATTTTCAGAGAATGAATAATTTTGTGAGACTAATCTCTGAGAGAATATAATGATTATTCTCACGAGCTTTTTGATTAACTTTTCATCTTAGAGAGTTTCACCCTGATAGCAGCTGTGTTATTAGTAAATTTAATCAGCTTTAAGGCCAATAAAATAATATCTATATTTTTCTAGGTACCCCAGATTTTTAGGGATATACACAAAATAATATTTAATAACAAAATTATCATTGCAATGGGATCCACTGTAACTTTGCACAACTGCAGTGTCACACGACACTATAGTGTGCCATGACGTATCAATGTGCCTCACGACACTGTGATTCACGACAGTACTGTAGTGTCGAGTGGCACTACAATATTGCATGTCTAACTGTAGTGCCACGGGGCACTACAATAATCCATGTAAATTTCTAATTCTCAATCAATGATGTGACACTACAATAGTCCATGTCAATTTCTGATTCTCAATTAGTGATGACATGTGGCATTTCAACATGCCACGTGGTAATATCTATAAATTGATTATTTATTTTAATCAGGTAAATATCTAGATATCAGTTAACTTAAAATTAACTTATCTGACCATCTCTACCAACTAACTTATTTATTACTTGACAAATAACATATTTAGTTGATTCAAATTTTGAATTATTATCTAATAATAATTTAACATTATCTAATTTCACAAATTAGATATAATGTCTCACGTATCGAGAATTAAAAAATTAAGCAGTATAATTATTTATATACAATTTTTGAAAATTAATATAAATAATTTAATTAATTAATGAAGTAATCATACATAATTATCTCATAATTATGTACTTACCCCAAAAATACAATTCCTTTTGCAAGTTAGTCATTTTCTCATGTCCTGAAATATTCACACCCTAGACTGCGTAGTCCAGATGTGACTTGGAGACCATGAACCTATAATCCTAAGCTCTAATAAACCAGATTATTAATTAAACTATTTAACCAAATAATATTATCTATTAATTCCATTATTACAAAATTATAATATGGAATTATACTCTTAGAGATTATAGAATGTATTTACAGAGTATTCTCATGTAGTCCATTGATATAATCATTTCATGTAGTTTTGTCCTTTAATTATTAATTCGTAAATTAGAATTAGTCAAAATTACCACTTTATCTTTCTAATTATCTATTGATCGTTAAGTACTATTAATTCACTCGTGAATGGCTAATTTATAATCGTATTATAAATTTGAGCTCAATAACTATTCAATTTCAGAATTAACACTTAAATGAATCAATATACGATCTGCTAGGAGAGTTTGGATTCTAAATCTTGTAAACTATCCACATCACTGAATCTCCAAAATAAAAGTCACCAGTCTGTTTTACAAAGAAACCTTAACGAGTGAATCAAAAGATCAAGTAGACATGTATAAGAGTTCATGACTACTCAGGATTCAGACTGATCTATATGTGATCATCAGATTGATGTGTATTAAACATTTATGATAAATAGCAAGTTAATAAAGATATTAATTCACATCGGTTTTGTCATATATAATCATTATATAAAGTACCTCCATTAAAATGTCTATCCATATCAATGAGCCGATCTATATCACATTCATTCATAATGCTTAGTGAACAGTACTAGGAACCATTCATTAAAGATTTCATACTTTAATATGTTGCTGAAAATTTTATTCATTATCTATGATCGTATTCCTCTTGTACTAATACAAGATCATAGATTCATTAATGGATATGAAATTTTTAGATATTTATATAAATTATTAAATAATAATTTAAAAGAATGATTATAAGAAAAATGTAATCCAATTATATTTCATATTAAAATTTCAATACACATGCTTTGAGGGGGTTACTCCCAATAATATCATACTTGCCCAACAATCGCAGAGTATTTAACCTCATGTTTTGCACATGACCATCAAATGACTTCGCAGTAAGTGTCTTGGTAAAAAGATCAGTCAGATTCTGATTTGACGTTATCTTCATAACAGCACATCTCATCGATGCACGTTCTATTTTACAGGATGATATTTCCTTTCTATGTGCTTGCCCCTTTTGTGACTCCTTGGTTCTTTGAAATTAGCTATCTCCCCACTGTTGTCACAATATAGGATCAATGGCTTGTCCATATCTAGAACTACTTCCAGATCAATATAGATTTTTCTGAGCCGCTATATATTTGGCTTCCATAGTGGAAACGGTAATGCTGGATCGTTTAATACTTCTCCATACTACAGCTTCTCCACCTAGGGTGAATACTGATCCAGACGTTGACTTTTGACTGTCTCTGTCTGATTGAAAATTAGAATTAGTATATCCAGTGGGGTTCAGGTCTCTACCTGAATAACAAGCATATAGTTTCTCTTTCTCCTAAGACACTTGAGAATGTGTTTTACCATAATCTAATGTTCTAAACCAGGATTTGATTGATAACGACTGACAATTCGCATCGCATAACAAATGTCTGGTCTCATACATAAAATGACATACATGAGACTACCAATAGTAAAAGTATAAAGAACCTTTCTCATATCCTCTTTCTCATGAGGTGTCTTAGGACATTGCTCCTTTGAGAGGATAATTTCATGTATGCTCAGTAGTTGACCTTTCTTGGAATTCTCTTTAGAGAATCTCTCCAACACCTTATCAATATAAGATGTCTGAAAAAATGTCAAGAGCTTGTTCTTTCTATCCCTTAAGATTTGGATGCCTAGAACATAGCTCGCCTCTCCGCAATCATTCATTTGGAATTTCTCAGCTATCCACTTCTTTACCTTTGACAAAGTTTCTACATCATTTCTAATTAGTATAATATCGCCAACATAAAAAACTAAGAAAACCACTCTCAGGTCTTTGATGTATTTATAAACACAAGCTTCGTCATTTAGAACCCTTCGTCATTTCCAATGAGTAGAATATTGCTCATTTTTTACGAACTCTTCTGGTTGCATCATATAGATGGTTTCTTCAAGAGAGCCATTTAGAAAATCTGTCTTGACGTCCATTTGTCATATTTCATAGTCTAAACTAGCGGCAATGGAAAAAAAGGATGTGAATGGACTTCAGCATGGCAACAGGGAAGAATGCCTCTTCATAATCGACTCATTCCCTTTTTGTATATCCCTTGGCTACTAGCCATGTCTTGAAAGTCTCTACTTTCCCATCTGCACATCTTTTCTTCTTGAAGATCCATTTACATCCAATGTGCCTTACATTTTCAGGTGGATCTATAAGTTCTCAGATGAAATTGGAATACATTGATTCAATTTCCTGGTTTATGACATCTTGCAATTTCTCATTTTCAGGATCATCCATCGTCTCTTTAAAGGTTAATGGATCGTCATTATCAGTGTCTGTCACTAGGACATGTTATGCCTCTAGTTCATAGTGAACAAGTTATCTTACAACCCTCTCACTCGACGTTGCATCGGGTTTCCTGAATAGAAACTGTGGTTTCTGTTATTTATCATTTATCAGTTGATGAAGTAGGTGGTCTGATCTCACCAGACGCTAATTCTTCAAGAACTACTTTGCTTTGAGGTTTATAGTTTTCCATATAGCCGTGTTCAAGGAAGGTGACATTTGTCGATGCAAACACCTTTTGATCCTTGTGATTATAAAAGTACCCACCTCTAGTGTCTGGAGCAGAGCCAATAAATATACACACTTCAAACCTTGATTCTAACTTTCTAGTCTTGTTTCTAAGAACGTACGTTGTACACCCTCATATACGAAAATAACGCAGACTAGGTTTTGAGCCATTCCATAACTAAAAAGGTGTCTTGCTTATAGATTTAGAAAGCATTACATTCAAAATGTAAGTGATGTTTGAAGTGCAAAATTGAGTGTTGGTGATGAGTAGCTTAACATCGACCTAACCATATCCAATAAGGTTTGACTTTTCTTTTCTGAAACATCATTTTAATGTGGCGTTCTAGGTGCTGTGAGTTGGGATAGAATGTCATAAGCCAGCAGGTAATCCTTGAATTCTATATCCAAGTATTCACCATCTCGATCAGATCGAAGTGTTTTTAATGATTTACCTAATTATTTTTTAGCTTCAACTTTCAAATCTTTAAAATTTCCAAAAGTTTCAGAATTTCTATGCATTAGGTAAGTATAACCATATCTTGAGTAATCGTCAATAAAAGTGACAAAATACTCATACCCACCTCTAGCTTGTACATTGATCGGTCCACATACATCACTATGTACTAGCTCAAGTGGTTCTTTAGCTCTTTGATCCTTTCTAGTGAATGGTCTCTTGATCATTTCACTCTCTAGACAAGATTCGTAAACATGAAGAGTTCCAACTTCTAGTTCTCTCAAAGCACCATCATTTGTTAACCTATTTAATCTATCTAGATTAATATTTCCCAATCTAAGATGCCATAGATACGTGTTATCATTATCATGAGAAGCTCTTTGTCGTTTGTTACTTTTAGGATTTGCTACTTTAAATAATTCAGAATTATTTAATGCGCGTTCTGTCGGTTTAAGCATATACAGTTCGTTCGATACTTTAGCATGAAAAATATCGATTCCATTCTTTGAAATAGTAAACTCATTATTAATTAAATAAACTTCAAATAATTGTTCATGCAAAAGAGAAAATGAAATCAAATTTCTCAAAAATCTAGAAATATAATAAACAACCTCCAAAATTAAATAATTATTTTCAAAATTAAGGAGGACGGTTCCCAATGCTTTTGTTGACACGAACGCACCACTGCCAACTTCATAATGACCTCGCCATTAGCTAGCTCCCTTGACGAATCAAGCATCTACAAAGAAGAACATACATGGTTAGTGGCTCATGAATCCAGTATCAAGGATGGCAAATCATATTCCATTAAACAAGCTTCAAGTACAAGTAAATCATATTTACCTTTCTTTTTCAGCTCAAAGAGATACTTGTTACAGTTTCTCTTCTAATAACTTTCAACCCCACAATGGAAACATTTTCCTACGAGTTCGTTGTCAATATTGTTCTTCTCGCCCTCTGCTTACCTTTTGGCCTTCTTTTCATCATTATTCTTACTTTTGTTCTTACCATTTTTCTTCTTCTTTTGGTTACTACTAACAACAAAGGGATAAGAGTTTTACTCGGTAACATTTACCTCGCCCCCAATGGTAGCCCTTGTGTCAATAATCCAAGTATTTACTGCAGGCCTTTCAGGATTTTCTTCATATGGAGTTATGACCATTTAATTTCCATCTTACGGAGTTATCACTATTTAATTTCTCAAGTGCAAATAAAATAGTAATAGGGTTGACAATGGTAGACATAATAATAACTGAAAATTAAAACATACATAATTCAATATAATTGAAATAAATATCCAGAATTCAGAAAGTAAACGTGATGCATGAATGAAACATATTAAACACATAAATTTAACATTTACTAATCCGTGATAAAACAACCGAACAATTAATGTGCTGCCTTAGGATCAGTCAGATTAATCTTGGACTGTATATGAGACATTCTCATCTTTATTAATTAAAACTTAAAATATTTCATATTTTCTCTTTTAATAATAAGGTTTCGCTAATTTGGTCAAGTCACAATTATCCATTTAAAGTTTAATTGTGACTTTGTGACTGTAACCCGTGACTTCAGATTTCATGACTTGATTTAGAATATGTCGTTTTAGGGTCGGTCAAAACTAAACTACATCACTTAGTCCTATCTTCTTAAGAAGTCCAACCTTGGTATTGATATAGCTCTAAACCTTCCTTAGGAGGATGAAACTAAAGTCATCTCAAGGCTTTCATTGTAGCTCACGGTGTTGTACTTTAATGAAGACATTATGTTACATTGACATGTTAACCTTCTCTCACTCGCTATTTTAGGATAATGTATTTTTATTTTAACTAATCAATTAATTCTAAATTAATTACTAGTTAAAAATATAACCCTATGAGTGAGAAATTAACAGCCAATCCAATTTAATTAGTCTATGTTCATTTAACTATCTAAAGAGTCTAAGTCAAAATTAGGTGAACTTAAAATGATTAATTAATTACATTCATCAAATTTTAATAAAACTTTTTTAATAAAATTGGTTATCCTAAATGCTACTATAACTTTTAGAGTGGTGTGATTACCAAGTTTTAACTAATTAAGACTTAGCAATTTTCATGCAATTGATTTCACAAAGCAATCAATATTAACTAATTAAGATAATCCTAATCAATCATGTTTCTACTAATAAGATGCATGATCAAATAAAACTGTGTGGGGTTTCATGTACGGCATATGATCGACTAATGCATGGTCATGTTATCAATCATAATGATAAATATTTATTTAAATATTAAATAAACTAATGATGAACCGGGTGACTATATAGTATTCTAAATTACAACCATTGAAAATTAGAAATAAAATTATAAAGAGGGCTTCATGAGTACATATTTTCAAAATAGTTCATTCTTTACCAGAGGTCCATCTTCATAATCTTTAAGCTTTGAACAAAACTATTTTAATTAGAATAAACTATTTTCTTAATTAAATAATCTCTATAATTATATTTTAAAATTATTGAATTTGACTAGCAAAAAATAATTTAATGACTTATCAAACTTTGTTCAAATCCAATCAGTCAATTAATTTTAATTTTTATAAAATTAAAATTAATAACTAATTGTTAAATTTGAAAGATAAAAGATAGAGATAAGGTTTTTCTAAAATATTGCAGAGATAGGGTAACACGGTATGAGGGTTTTTGTGAAAACTTCCATGGCGAAGACAATAATTACACCGACGATAGGATTCTCCAACCGCCGCCCATATCCACTGCCGTCGACCACCGTCGGCCACCGCTAGAATGTAGTCTTTCAAACTCATTGCTGTAATGATCCAAAGCCATCAGGTGACCATACCTAATAACATAAGAGCAACGAGAAAAATTAATCACGTGTAAGAGCGAAAAACATTAACGAAGTCGATAAAAGCGGTAGATGGGTCACTCACTCTATAGAGCACTTTTCCTTGAATCAGACCATAAGGTACAGGACCAAAATGTTGTGAATCACTAGGGCATACATGTTATCTCCTTAAATCCAAACATGTCCTTTAGGGACCTGCCAACCCAATCCCAAATAGAGAAGGGAAAAAAATCAGTATGGAAATACCATTAACAACGAAAAGTAGAAAGCTAACAAAACATAGAAGTCATAAATTATAAACTCAAAACCACCGCATTTGTATGGGGATAGGGTTTATGTAGGAAAACTTAGTTCTGCAAGTCGAGTTTCCCATGTTTATAAATGTAGCAGACAACATAAACTTCAAAGTAATACCAAGACTTACATCTGAAAGTTGTTCTGAACTTCATATAATTGAAGATCATGTGACTGAAACTAAAATATAAATTGGAAATCTTGGAAAATGCTGAGATTGTAGACCATCCTTCCAAAATGCTCCCGGTCAGATTATGGAATGAGGCCCCATGCGGATTTGAAAGCAAGACTTCTCATTTGTACGGTGAGATTCTAAGCCAGTTGAGCTACCAAAGGGGTTCCACCTTACGATAGGACTCTCCAACCGCCGACCACCACCAGCCACCGTCGCGGTCTAACCGCCGGCGAGTTTTACCACGTCGCCACTGCCGGTAACACTGTCGACGGCGTCACGGATGTCAATTTTCCGGTGGCATCGCCGCCACTGGACACTGGCGGCACCAGCACAAAAAATCGGTGTTGGCGCCAAAATTCCCTGGGAATTCTAATTTTCTGCGTTTTCCTCCTCGTTCTTCTCGTGTGTTTTTCAATTTCTCGTGATCAGAATTTTAAAATATAATATTCAAAATATAACTACAAAAATTTTTATGCTTCAAAATGGTTTACACAAGATCTAAAGAAAAATAAAGAATAAGACTGACCCCATAGTCACCATATAATTAACGATCCATCATTAACCATAAATTCAAAAATAAACCATCAATTCATTCATATGTACTAAAATATATTATGAACATGCAAGAACACACACTCAGTATTTAATGTAAAAATATATAATGACCGCTTTGATACCAATCATTGGAAACAACGCGCTCGCGCGACATAAGCATGGGAGGCTTTTAAAAATTTACAAAAAATGAATCTTTTCGAGAAAAGAAAATAGACGCGACGTAACGGTTTCTAAAATAAAATTTTTTATTGAACAATCTTTCCAATAGGATCCATTATATATTTATATTAAATCAAAGACATACATAGATATATAATATATACCTCTTGTTGTCTAATCAAGCGCCCTCGCAAGGATCTACGTTCTCACGAACAATGAACTTCGAGATCCACACTAAGATCTTTCAAGTTAATTCTCGAACACACTACGACGTGTGTGGGCACATGGAATATAGCAAGAATATTTTTCTATCTCTAGATGTACTCGACACATGAGATCTAGAGATTTTCAGAGAATGAATAATTTTGTGAGACTAATATCTGAGATAATACAATGATTATTCTCATAAAATTTTTTGATTAACTTTTAATCTCAGAGAGTTTCACCATGATAGTAATTGTGTTGTAAGCACACTTAATCAGCTCTAAGGCCAATATATATATATATAAACTTATATGATCATCCCTACCAACTAGCTTATATGTTCGTTAACAAATAATAGATTTAGTTGATTCAAACTTTGAATTATTTTTTAATAATAATTTAGCATGATCTAATTTCACAAATTAGATATATTGTCTCACTTATCGATAATTAGAAAATTAATCTATATAATTATTAATATATAATTTCCAAAAATTAATATAAATAATTGAGTTACTTAATTAATCACACATAATTGTCTCATAATTATGTATTTGCCCTAGAAATATAATTTCTTTTGTAATTTATTCCCTTTCTCATGTCCTGAAATATTCAGACCCCAGACTGTATAGTACAAAGGTGACTTGGGAACCATGGACCTATAATACTAAGCTCTAATAAATCATATTATTAATTAAACTCCTTAATTAAATAATATTATTTATTAATTCCATTATTACTCTACTATAAATATGAAATCGCACTTTTAGAGATTATAAAATGTATTTATAGAATATTCTCATGTAATCCATTGATATAATCATTTCATATAGTTCTGTCCTCCAATTATTGGTTCGTAATTTAGAGCTTGTCAAAATTACTATTTTACCATTCCTATTAACTCTTGATCCTTAAGTATCATTAATTCATTAATGAATGGTTAATTTATAATTTTATTATGAATTTAAGCTCAATAACCATTCTGTTCCAGAATTAACACTTAAAGGTACTGATATACGATTTGTTAGGAAAGCTTGGATTCTCTATCTTATAAGATCATGTTAACAGCCATCCACATTACTGAATCTCCAAAACAAAAGTCACTAGCCTATTTTACAAACAAACTTTAATGAGTGAATCAAAAGATCCACCAGACATGTAAAGGAGTTCATGACTACTCAGAATTCAGACTGATCTACATATGATCTTCAGATTGATATGTAGTAAATTTTTATGATAAATTGCAAGTTAATAAAGATATTAATTCACATCGATCTTGTCATATATAATATTATTATATCAAGTATATTCACTAAGATATCTATCCACATCAATGATCTGGATCTAGATCACATGCATTTATAATGTTTAAATGAACCGTACTAGCAATCATTCATTGAAGATTTCATACTTTAATATGTTGTTGATAATTTTATTAATTATCTACGATATTAATCCTCTCGTACTAATACAAGATCATAGTCTCATTAATGAATATGAAATTTTTAGATATTTATATAAATTATTCAAAATAATTTAAAAGAATAATTATAATAAAATTGTAATTCTATTAAATTTAATATTAAAATATCAATACAGATGCTTTGAGGGCATTACTCCCAACACCTAAGCCTTATGAAACCTTGCCTCTATTGAGTTATGTGATCGAGGGAAGTTTGAATTTTGTCCCAGTTCAATTCGTGCTCAGCCAAATGAATATCCTCAACAACCTAAAGCCTGCCTCTTTGATCCATGTATTCATCAACTCTTAGCTCAATTTGGCATGCGATTCGGCCTCCTTTTGGAGCAATGGTAAAGAAGCTTTCAATTTCTTAATTAGGCTAACATTCCCTCCCTTTAGTGAGATATCCACTTAGGAGAGGCCATTTATCAGAATCTCGACGTTTCTCTACACCGTCCAAGATCTATTGTCTTCAGCTTTAAGGTGAGCAACCTTAGCTCTAGCAACATTGGCCTACAGATTTTACCTTTTTTATGAAGAAGAGAACATGCATGTTCAACTATCAATTTTTTTATAAGATAACTTATGTATAAAATTGAACAAGTGAGTTTAAGGACTGTAAATACTGAGCCACCTGACAAGAAAAGACGTATCTGAATGTACATGTGACACTCAAAGAAAAGAATAGATGGCGCCTTATGGCATAACATGGTTGATGTAGGATTGTAAGGAATATGTTTATAAGGGATGTCAGTTTGATATATAAAGTTGGCATACCCAATGCCAATGATAAATTAAAAGTGTTGTAACTCGTCTTCGAGCTTAATGAAAAAGGCTTCAAGGTTATTCCTTGCCTGAGAACAATATGAGGGCTGTAGTTTGGTAGGATTATGATAATGTTATACTATACCAAGAGAGGAAAACATCCTCGAAGGGTATAGACTCCTTAGGTGCCTTGGATGTGTCGCCTTCTAATAGAGAAGCATCAATAGGTGTGATGTGCGGACTTTAGGGTAATTCATCATCAAGCCGCCTTTAGGGAGCCCAAAGTTGGGTAGAGCCGAGCCACTTTTGTGAAGCCCAATGGCCGATAGTTATGTATTTTGCTTCGCTATGTAACTGCTCGATGTCATGAAGGTTCGACTAGTTGAGGGTGTAGAGTGTGACCATGTTTTATGAATGTGACCATGTTTTATGAGTGTGGCCACATTCTACGCGTTGCCACATTTTTTATAAATAATTTTTAATCATTGCAAAGGACCAAATCATGGTCTATAAGGGGGTCTTTGGGATCATTATAGGGGTCGTCATCCTCCCACTCCCTTAGGTCAAAACTAGAGAATATTCAACATTTTGAGTTCAGTTCAAACTTAGAGTATAAAGAAAACTTTGTCACCTTCTTGAGGTTTCCCTAAAGGGCTTGTCCTTCACCCTTTTAATCATAGGATTCTCACATTCTCTTGCTTACTCATAGACTAGGTCGCTCATTCCACATAATATGAAAACCCCCCAAACATTTTGACGACTCCACTAGGGAGTGACCTGTCTCCTACGTGTTTTCATTAAGTATGGCTGGACGTGGAAGAGTTACAAGTGCTTCTTCTCATATAGAAGAAGATAACAACTCGTTACTAGAGAACCAAGACATGGAAGAAACTACTTCTTGTGAGAGATCCATCCTTTCCGCCACTGTTGGAACCACCATGACGGTGATAGAGCGAACCCATGCTATTAAAGATCTGAATGCTTCTAATGCCAAGATCTGAACCCTTCGAAGCACACTTACCACCATTCTCATAGTTTCACAAAACCCTCCACCACCACCAGCAGCTGCTTAAACCATACCACCCTAAATGGTAAGCCAAGTTGGCGCTGCTGTACCATCCCACCTATACTTCTCGGAGGCTCAGCCAGATCTGGGATAACAAATAATGTCCAAAATGTGAGCCATCCAACAACCCCGTAAACACCATCCCGCAAGTGGCCTATGCACGAACTATGTCGGTGCACAAAAGGGAAGCGCTGCAAAAGATGTTGGAAATGGAAAGGCTCAAGACTGCCTTGAGGGAGACAATAGTGTACTTTCATCCTTCGTACACATCTGAGTTAGCAATGAGGTTTTAACTGTCAGACTATGTGCCTCCAAATTTCCCATAAATACAATGAGAATGAAGGATATGCAAGAGAGCACGTGCTATGGTTTATTGATGACTTGGGCCCACATGGATGTGATGAGTCTTTGAGGTTGAGAGAGTTCTCAAAATCACTGACTATGCAGATATACACATGGTACAACAATCTGGTGCCAGTATCTATTTTGACTTGGTCGCATATGGTCTCTGCCTTAGTGACCAAATTTTTTATGTCTTAAGAGAAGAGTAGTAATTTAGAGTTAGGGCGTGAGCCTTAGAGAAAAGATGAAGACTTGATGACCTATGCCAGACGATTCAAAGATAAAGCCTAGACTTCCAGTAGGAGTGGAAGCAAGAAACTTTGGTAAATATGTGCATCTATGGAATGATTAATGAGTACACGACACATTTGGAGAACTTTAACATCACCACGTTTTCCTGCCTCAATGTAGCTGCACAATGCACCGTGGACAAAGTAGAGGCACTTTTGGATGCCTGGGTAAAAGATAAGGTCATAAAAGAGACCTTGGGAGGATAGGTTGCTCATTAGAGTAGACAGTGAATCACCCCGGTACTACCATTTCCATAGGGAAACCATGCATGCAACAATAGATTGCAGGAAGTTGAGATGAATCTTCCATGATAAACTCAAGAAATGGTATATTAAGACTGATGATATGTGGAAGCCGTGGAAGGCCATCCTTTCCCGCCTTTATAGAATCATTCCTTAGAATGGGAGTTTGTAAAAACATTTTCGATACGATGAAGCTAGATCAGGAAGCATGACTTCAAGTAACTCAATTGTTGGTGAACGTCTCAGAGCAGAGTAAGGCCAAGGCACAATGCTACTTCTCCCAATTGCCTTTAGGGAGGACAAGGTGAAATGAATAGGGAGCCAGTACCTTTACCAACACAAAACACATGGTGAAAAGGGTGGGGCACAAGTGCCCTCTATATGTAGTTTCCCTAGTGAATAAGATGCAAGTCAGAAGGGCCCCTTTTGGCAACAGGTCTGGAATTAATCTTTTTTCACTTGCTACCTTCAGGGCAGTGATTATACCTGAGAAAAGTCTAGTCAAGCAGCAAATAATTATCACAGGCTTCTCATCATCGCTCGTCAGAACCTTGGGGTACGTAAAAGTGAAGGTGCAAGTAGGGCTGGTACAAATGACAAACTACCTCCATGTTATTGAATCTAAGACCATCTACCACATTCTACTAAGAAGACCTTAAATGCATGATCATGAGTGTGTCATTACATCAATGAATCAAGTCCAGATGGAAGGGAAAAGAACTATACCATCCTCGAGAGTGCCATTTGATGAGACTGAGGCCCAGTTGGTTGAGGCCACTTTTTTTATGAGATTGCCACTACTGGGATAGGAGTCCTCATGAAAATCATAGTCATCACCTTACTAAAGTGTGAAGACACACGAGGTAAGACGTTGATGAAGGAGGGTAACGAGAGTAGTCACATGGGTGAAGTTGTTAAATGGAAACAAAGCATATCGATTATAATGGTGCTTGGGTCAGGTGAAAGCCATGATCCCACTAACGGTGCAATAGAGGGGAACATATTAACAGTGGAGGCATTCGTAAAATGGTATGGGCTGATGAGTGGGACACACGTGATGAATTGTGTAGCACCGGAAGAACCTTTGAAGCCATTATCATTATCGTCACAAGAGGAACTATTCCTTGATGGGGAGGCAGGGTGGAGGCTCATCCTCCTAGAAAAATCTTGTCTAAGGGTCAGAGAGAAGGCATGTTGACCATACTTCAGAAGTTCCAAGAAGCGTTCACGTGGTCATATATAGAAATGCTAGGGCTGGATCTCGCCTGGTAACTCATAAGATGGGGTTATCAACGACATGTAGCCCCATCAAGCAGCCGCCATGACACTTTTAACCTGAAGTAGAATTGCAAATAAAGTCTGAAATCATAAGGCTGATAGAGGCCAAGTTCGTAAGATCAATAAAAAACCTACTTCACTGGCCTATATGGTTCCCATTAAAAAGAATAACGGCCAATGGTGTCGCATTGATTTCAGCAATTTGAGTATGGCTTGCCTAAATGAGGACTTCCCACTGCCTAATGTGGACATCTTGCTAGACGCCATGATGGAGTATGAGATTTTCTCCTTCATGGATGGATTTATTAGGTATAACTAGATCAAAATGGCACTTGGAGATTCTGAGAAAATCGCCTTTAGGATTATTTTTGGGAATTTCTACTATGATGTGATGTCATTCGGAGTGAAAAATGATGGAATTTATATTAGAGGGCACTGGCGATAATTTTCCATGATCTGGTCCATGATTTTGTCGAAGACTATGTTGATGACTTGGTTGTAAAGACCAAGATGGTGGACATGCATCTTAGACACCTGAGAAGCGTGTTTAAGAGACATGGATTACAAAAAAAAATGAATCCAATGAAATGCACCATTATGGTGCCTCACGGCAAGTTCTTGGGGTTCTATGTCCACCAACAATGAATTGACATTGATTAGTCAGAGGTAAAAGCCATTAGAGACATGCCTCTGCTGCAAATAGTCAAGGAACTCAAATCACTTTTGGTTAAGGTCTCTTATGTGTGTTGTTTCATCCCCGCTATAGTAGAATCAATTAGTGCTTTGCAACCATTACTGTAGCAAGGTTGTGATTTTACATGGGCCTCTAAGCAACAAAGGCGTTTTGAATAAATAAAGGATGTTTTACTCACATTCACAACCATGCCATTGATATTGTACATCACGTCTACGATTAAGTCCATTGGAGCACTGTTGGCTCAAGGGCGGGAAGGATCAGAATTACCAGTCTATTACATAAGTAGAGTCTAGCGTGAAGCGGAGCTGAGATACACACCTCAAGAGAAGCATTGTCTAGCAGTTGTCTTCGCCACTCAGAAGCTTCGACACTATCCAAGTTCATTTACTGACTAAGTCTAATCCAATTCAATTTTTGTTATTTAGACCCACTTTGTATGGGAGGCTTACTAGGTGGACAATGTTGTTAGGCGAATTTGACATGACGCCGATGACACCCAAGGAACAGAAAAGCCAAGCCCTTACTGATTTACTTGCACAATTTCTGAATAGGGAATTAGAGCCTTTAAATGAGACTATCCCTGGAAAATTCCTTGAAGTGAATCTTTGTGAAAAGACAGTGTGGGGGATGACTTTTGATGGATCCTCAATGCATAATGGGGGAGGAGAAGGGCTTATTTTAGAAGACCCACTGGGCAACATGTTTCCAATGGCATACTAGGCGACTTTCCCCTGCATGAACAATGAAGCAGAATATAAAGCCTTAGTACTTGGGCTGATGTACGCAAAGGAGAAATGAGCCACAACGCTTAAAGTTAAGGTGGACCCCTGTTTGATAATCAATCAGATGAATGCAGAGTTCGTCATCAAGGAACCTGCCCTAACTCAGTACACACATGAAGTCTGAAGGCTAACTGACACATTTGAGAAGTTGGTCTTTGAACACATGCCTCGATCTCAAAATCAGCATGTAGACGCCTTGGCCACGCTCGCCTCTAAACTTCCTATATCAGACCTCATCCCTACAGTTGAAATACTCATTCAAACTAACTTAACCCCAAAGAAACACCTCCTCAAGACTAGATAGATGTTGTCAAAAGGTGGCTCAATGAGGGAAACATATTAGCAGACCAAGACTTAAAAAGTTTTGTTCAGCTGAATGGGTTGTTATTTTTTCGAGGAAAATACGAGGTCCTTTCAAGGTTTGTGAGCATTGAGGAAGGCCAAGGGTGGCGCAAATGCATTCATGAGGATGTCTGGTGGCCGTTGTTACATAGACGCCTACAGAGGATGAGATACTACTGGCCAAATATGAATGAAGAAGCCTTTACCAGACCCAATGGAATTAAATTTCATAGAGGTTGTCACTGATTTAAGGCAACCCTGCATTATATACTTGAAGGATGGAATCCTTCCTTCAGACGTCGTAAACATCAAAAGGTAAAGCTCACATTTTTTTATGACGGGACAGTTGTTACAAAGAGGAATAGATAACCGACCACTAAAATGTCTTGGCCTTAAGGAACAACACATGATCATGGAATAAGTGCATGGATGAGCATGTGGAGAGCACCAAAGTGGGAGGCATTTGTAAGAGGAATTACTGAAAACGGGATATTACTGGCCAACCATGAAGGTAGATTCAATGGAGTTTGCCAGAAAATGCTATGCATGCCAGGTGTCAAGAAACATCATCATACACGCACCTTCAATGCTCTTGCTCCCGGTGGAGGTCTCTTGGCCATTTCACACTTGGGCCATGAACTTCATAGGTCTTATCTTTGGCTGCCACAGATTGCTTCACCAAGTGGGTGGAGGCTGTTGCATTAAAAAAGAGCAATGAAGAACAAGTCTACAACATCATCAAGGAAAACATCATTTGTAGATTTAGACTACCAATGAGGATAATCTTGAATAATGGCACGACATTCACGAGTAAAGTAGTGTCTCAACTGTTTGAGAACTACAACATTCATCGTGAAAGATCCTCACCAACAAGACGCTGTTGAAGATGGTCCATGAAGCTCTAGAAAATTGGCAGAAGCTCCTACCCTAAGAAATTTGGGCATATAGAACGTCAAAGTGGAAACCCACTAAGGAAACACCTTTCTCGTTAGTGTATGGATGTGAAGCCATC
This sequence comes from Datisca glomerata, assembly GCA_003255025.1. NCBI lineage: Eukaryota > Viridiplantae > Streptophyta > Magnoliopsida > Cucurbitales > Datiscaceae > Datisca > Datisca glomerata. Next base: position 100,886 of record QANY01007786.1, read on the forward strand.
ATACCCGTGAAAGTGATGATACCCTCTGCTAAACTTTTGCCATCCGTTGGGGTGGAACATGCCACACGCCTTAGAGACTTGGAAGCCTTCGAGGAAATAAGAGACAAGGCAAAGGAAATCATTCAAGCATACTAGAAACGCATGGACCAGACATACAAAGCCAAAGTGAAGCCTTGGACCTTTACCGTGGAGGATCTAGTGCTAAAGGCAGCTGAACATGTGATGAGAGGGATGCAAACAAGGAAATTTGAGCCCAAGTGGGAAGGGCCATACGAAATTGCCTTGGTACCTGATAGTGGATATTGTCGACTGACCGACTCTCAAATGCACCAAGTCATACCAACAGCAATCAACTTCAAGTACATTAAGAAATATTATGCTTAGTGTTACAATTTTATTTCATCCTTTTTGTAATTATCAAAATGGGCTGAAACTTATTATTGGTTCATTGTCCAGAAATGTATTTAATATGTTTCAGTATAGTATGTTCCCAAAATATATTTAAGACATTTCAACAAAGTTTGATCCTGAAATACAATGAAGACATTCCAGCAAGGATAGATAGGCAAACAAAGAAATGTATAAGGATGTTTTAAGTATTTATAATTAATATAGACCTTACTATTGTTTGCCTTATCAAATTTATGACTAGTGAGGTGAATTAATGATAAAATTACTAAGCCCACCTAGTGTCTGGGCGGAACTTAGCCGCTGTTGTGAATCCCTCGGAAATGGAACTTGGTCGTTGCAACAAATATGATATTTTGTTTTTAAAAAAAAATAAAGAGGAGGATTCGCTGAACTCCAAAATATGTAGTTGGTTGGCATTTCACCGTTGGACCAACATAGATATATGAAAGCGAAACAAAGCCACCATAGCATGTTTAAAATGCACAAATCGCCTTAACTCTTTCATTTTGCTTATTATAGTGGAGTATGACTGCCATGGTTCAATTAAATCTAACTTAGAGATTCATTTGCTTCATAAAATGCTTATGTTAAAGTCTTGTGTAAGGGTGGCATCAACAACATAAGAAGTGCAAAGTAGGAATACATGTTAACAAAGCATAACGAAAGTGTAAAGTAGGAACGAATTTGAAGCATGCATAATGAAATTTCAAAGTAGGAATGAATATGAAGCATGCATGATGAAAGTTGAAAGTAGGGATGAATATAAGACATACATTCAATGAGATAAAATGCAAATTTCTAAACATTCCTTTTGTATTAAAACTTTGCAGGGGCACAAAAAACATTTACTAAGTCTGAATACATAAGAATACAAAAGGGGAGATACAAAAAAACGAAGGCACCGTAAACAAGTCCAAGATAACATTACCTGAAGAGTTGGGGTGACATCTAGCACGACATTATGTTTGTTGATTTCTTCCTCAATAAACCTCGCTGCCACCGCCGCAGCCTCACGAATACGCATATGATTCTTTAACTCCCTCTCCAAGGCTTGGTCCTTAGTAGCTGCCATTGTAGTCTCCTACATGCATGTATGTAGGGATGCATCCCTAAGGCCAGCCTGTAGGGGTTCATGTTACACCTGCCACTCAGCATGTAAGAAAGGGCTCCCGGATCCACATCCTCAAAAGTTTAGTGGTCCATCCAATGGTGGATCTCGCCCAATATCGTGAGGCACACATGGCGAATCCAGTACACCCCCTGCATCTTATTGAATTCAGTATCAGGAGCATATCCATGTTTTCAGTCACACCATAAAATATCTCTTGGACCCTAAAAAGAGAAAGGATGAAGGAGTTGGGCTGAAGGACGAGTAATGGCCGTTCTTGGCCAATGAAGTATTTCCATCAGACTTGATCATAGCGGTGTTAGCTGGACTGAAGTGATCATCCATAGCATTCTCCTCGTTCTAAGACAACACCCGATGAGCCTTTTTGCTGGCCCGTACCTCCTTCACGACCTCCTCGCGTATAGAGGGCTCCCCTTGATGTGTAGGTAGAGTCCCAGTAGTTGATCCGAATAAGTTAAGGGACATAGAATTAGTGGTAACCCCAATCCCTATCACATTCAGATTGTCCATCCCAATGTGCAGCCCAACCGAGCCTTCACCAATGGGTTCAAGTTGTGGGTTAATAGGTGAAACCTTAGGGGTGTCCACCACCGTGGGGGCTCCCCCAAAACTCTATAAAAACAAGCAAGTTAGAAACGCTAAAGTAGGTGAAACTCCAAAAGTAAAGAGGAAGATATGTTTACCTCATATTAATCGCAGGACTCGAAGGGCATGTTGGCAGACGTGTTGAGACGTTTAGAGTTAGCATAACTACCGCCACGGTGAAGGGGCTCATCAGAGCATCCACGCCTCTGCACTCATCAAATGGTGCCGGCTTAAAGGTAAGGAAGGGAGGCATGTTGAAGTCCTGGAAAGAAAAGGGTGCCATAACCAAAGTATGAGTAGAGAAAAATCATGCATGAAAAGTTAAGTGAATGACACTTACATCATGGAAAGCCTCTTCATCAAATAGAGGCCGTGATGTGTTCTCGGGGGCGGAGGGAGACTCGACAATGGGTATATAGAGACTAGAAGGTGCCTCCCACTCATGAACTTTAAAAAGAGGAGAAGATGGAGTTAGAAAAAAGAAGAATATTGGGCCAAAAGGAAAAGAGATAGCGAGGTGAGCACCTCCTCAACCCCCCTCAAGAATAGAAGCTACCACTTTTGAGGATGACGTTTGCTTGTCACCCACGACTTATTGATGAAGCACGTTGAAGGCTTCACTGACACTATCAGAGGAGCTACCTCTGGTGAGCCCTGAGCATAATGAAATTAAAGTTAGTAAAGAAAGCTTCAAAAGAGGAAGAGTAAAAATAATAAATTTATACATGGGAGGGAAAAGATATACTCATAGAAGACTCATCGTCTAAGCTCATGATATTGGTCTGAAACCTACATCGAGGTGGCCCCGACGCCTCCGGGGAGGGTGTATCAGCGGGCTCTTCAATAGAGATGCCTCCAATACCACTCTAAGGCACCTGCATGTACTCTTTCTTGGTGTAGAATTGACCCTGAGAACAGCAACCAAATCATTGAAGGCTTTAATGTGCAGAGCCTCAAGCTTACCCCTACAAGATCAGGACCATGTGGCTGATCGCCTTTAGCTACAACCACCCTCAAACTTGGGGGCTCAAATCCCTTATAATTAGAAGCCTCCTCTCTGATGTCTTTGTTGTCACCTACATATCAGACTCTTCAATAGGCCTTCCTTTTCCTTTTGGATTTGCTGGGAGCCCCATAGCCACCCTCTTGGTTAGAATGCAGCTTCATAGCCTGTAATTTAATCTCCCATCGATCAACGTTCTTCTCCGGTAAGTCATCAAGAGGGGACTGCAGGAACTTCTTGTTGGATCGGGTTTTAAAATGAAAGAAAATTAATCGACCACGAAGGGTTCGTAAGTGAAATATAAAAAAATATTAAACCAAATATTTAATCATATTAAATATAAATCATACACCGATCATGCATATTTAGATAAACGTTTCGAGAAGAGATAGAAATAATTTTTATCTTTTCTTGAAATAAAGAATTTCTGAATTGGTGGGATCCAATTTATTGTCTCGCGTTCCTCATTTTTGAGATTCGTAGAACTTCAATCGATCTTCACACCAACAACCACTCGTAAAATTTAGAAGTATATCTCATAAGCTTATTGTCAAGAATAGAGTGGGGGCTCTCTAAACAACTGAGCAAAAAAAAATAATTTTTCTTCTTCCTCACTATGATTTTGGTGGCAACAAGAGAGGGGGAGAGAAAATATTTTTTCTGCTCTGTCTAACACTTAACTTAGGTTAGGGGTAAAACCCTATTGCAATATATTATATAATAATTATAGAATTTACATATATACCCCTATATTGTAAATTTTTTAAATTCACCATCTCCCTACACTGGTCTTTGTGATTTCTATATCTCCCTTAGAGTCAATATTGTGTCCAAATTCATCAATCCAAATTGACAAATTAAATTGATCCCTATCAATTAATTAATTTTATTTATTTAATAATTATCCAATAATCAGAAAATAACAAATTAAATAATTTGAACATTAATTATGCTTTTACTAATTTAGTTATGACACTCATCATATATGAGTTCGAGAAGTGTATCTCAATCTAAAACACATTTTTGGTTCAACTGAAGTTGTTTCTCATTCTAATCGTTATGAGCTACTCCTTATATTGAATGGACCCACATGAATAAAGTTATGAGATTCAAATACCCAGTTAATTTATCTCTATAAATTCCATAATTTAATCTCGACATCATACGACTCCAGTATAGATCTAATGCCGAATCAACTCTCGATTCATGCGTGCTACATTTTCTGTTGGTGTAAATAAACATCTTTATTTCACGGTCCTCAAAATATTTTATGATGTTACCCTTCGTGAATATCAGTAACAAGAGCTGGATATAATATTATCATTTTACCCCTCTAGTTATTATTTCCTTAACTCATTATTAACTTTGAATAAGAAAGACATGTCAGTGAAGTGTCTCGTACATTTCACAATATCTTATTCACACAAACATCAATAAAGCATACGTGATATTGTTTTTATTACAATCTTATCACGAATTCCATATCTGTGAATCATGCAACTCTAACATAGTTGAATCACAATCCAGGTAGTCGAGGTATTGTCCGGCAATTCAAACTCATTCATTTGGCGTAACAAAGATCACAAGTAAGTAGGTCAAGTTTAGTGTTAGGTGTAACAATTATATTTATAGCTAGATAAACGGCTTTGCTCTAAACTAATTTATTACTGATCAATTCAACAAGTTCCATAACATGTCTAGGTGAACCGTTAGAATCTCCACTCCCATACCCCGAGACCAGCATAATCTAGTTCAACCTAATATTCATAATTAGACTCGATTTCTCAGTCAATCCTAAGACTTTGAATAACATTCTAAACTATTTTAGAAGTGTTTGTCTGGAAGACCTATCTGACGTTACTCTTCATATGGTTATAATACTTTTAGGACTTAAATAAATTATAAACACACTTTAATTAAAGGAAAACTTTCATTTATTCATAAAATTCAGTAATACATAAATGTCATAGAAATAAATAAATACTCAAAAATAGTTATTACACCTTACTTTATGAACACAAGTCCAACAGACTCTCACTTGGACTAAAGTAGGTGTATACGATCTCATATTTCTATGCCCTTCAGATGGCCATCAAAGACTTTACTGCTTAAAGTCTGCGTGAATGGATATGTCAGGTTGTTGACTGTCGATATGTGTGGTACTTCAACATCTTCACGCTGAACAATTTCTCTGATGAGATGAAACTCTCACTCTATGTGTTTGGATCGTTTGTGGGTCCTTGGTTCCTTCGAGTTTTCTATGGCCCACTATTATTGTAATAAAGTTTCATGGGCATGTCAGCATCTGGAACAACTTCCAGAGTCTTCAAAAACTTTCTAAGCTAAACAATATCTTTTGCTGCTTCACAAGCTACCACACACTCAGCTTCCATGATAGAATCAACAATCCATGATTTCTTGATACTTCTTCATACTACTGCTTCACCATTTATGATTAACACTTATCCTGAAGTGGACCTCCTAGAATCATTATCTTCTTGGAAATTGAAGTCGGTATAACCCGCGATATTCAAGTTAGGACCTAAATATATAGACATTTATTTCCTCACTCTCTTAAGATACTTGAGAATATGCTTGATGGTATTCCAATGCTCGAGTCCAAGATTAGATGGGAAATGATTCACCACGCTCATGACGTAGCAAATATTTGGGATAGTGCAAAGCATCACATACCTGAGACTTCCTATGGTTGAAGCATATGGAATCTTTCTCATGTCTTCCTCTACTTGAGGAGTCTTGGGAGACTGCTCCTTGGAGAGGCGGACTCCATACCTTAAAGGAAGATATCCCTTCTTACAGTCTTGTATACTGAAGTGATTCATCACCTTATCAATATAAGATGCTTTAGACAGTTCTAATTGTATGTTCTTCTTATCTCAAAAGATCTATATACCTAAGACAAAGGAAGCTTCTCCAAGATCCTTCATTTTAAATTGTTTTGCAAGCTAAATCTTAACATCAAACAATTTTCCTACATCATTCCTAATGAATAGAATATTGTCCACGTATAAGACTAGAAAAACTACATTCCTTTCATGTATTAGCTTATACACATAGGGTTTTTCCACTAATTGTTCAAAACCATAGTTCTCGACAGTTTCTTTGAAATTGATATTCCATGATTGGAACGCTTGCAGTCCATAAATGGACTTCAGTAGTTCACAAACCTTGCCCTCTTGGCATGTCTCCATGAAACTGTCTGGTTGAGCCATACAAATACACTCTTCAAGATTGCCATTCAGGAATGCAGTCTTGATGTTCATCTACAATATTTAATAATCGTGGGCAGTAGCAATGGATCGGATGATTTGGATGGACTTAAGAATGGTCACCAGTGAGAAAGTATCCTCGTAATCAATAACTTCTTTTTGGGTGTAGTCCTTGGCTACTAGCCTAGCTTTGTATGTCTCCACATTCCTATCCGGACCTCTCTTTTTCTTATAAATCCATTTACAGGTTTAACCCTTCAGGAGGATCTATAAGTTTTCAGACTCTATTCGAGAACATAAATTGTATCTTAACATTCAGGGCTTATTACCATAGGTTTGCTTCAGGACCAGCCATGGCCTGCAAGTAGGAAACAGATTCATCATGATCCTTATATGAGAATATGTTAAGGCATCTGCATAAGTCATGTACCTATCAGGTTGTCTCACAACCCTCCCACTACGTCGAGGCTCCATAGGCTCTCACTCCTAATGTGGATCTTCTATTATTGAATCACGAACAGTTCTAGATTGACGAGTCGGTATCCCCCACTCAATAATTTTCTCGCTCGAGTATGCTTATTAGCTTCACACATCTTATATAGTTCTCCTCAAGAAAACACACATTCGTTTTCTTTTCGGTCGGACTATAAAAGACATATCCATTCGTTCCCCTAGGATAACCTACAAACATGCATAATTTTGATCGACTAGCTAACTTGGCTATCTTCGGTCTTAGTACGTGTGCTGGGCATCCCCATATCCTACGGTGGTTTACAGATGACTTTCTTCCACTCCACCTTTCATATGGTGTACTAGGCAACGTCTTTGATGTAACTTGGTTCAGAATATATGTCGTTGTTTCCAAGGTATATCCCTAGAATGATTCTAGGAAGGATGAGTAACTCATCATGGATCTAACCATTTCTATCAGAGTTCGATTCCTTCTCTCTAAGAAAGAATACTTTCTTCCTTAAGAAAGTTTTGAAACTCTCTTAGCAAGTACTCTCCACCACGATCAGATAGTAGTGTCTTGAATTGTTTCTTTAATTTATTCTTAACCATAGCCTTGTACTCTTTAAACTTTTCAAATGTTTTAGACTTTTGACGCATTAGATAAACATGTCCAAAACGCGAGTAGTCATCTGTGAATGTTATAAAATATTCATAACCTCCTCTTGCTTAGATATTCAATGGCCCACATACATCAATATGTACGAGTTCGAGGCATTCAGTGACTCTTTCACCCTTCGCTAAAAGAGTCTCTTGGTCATTTTGATTTCTATGTAGGATTCACATATGGGTAGTGATCCTACACTTAAAGTTTGCAATGGACCATCCTTTGCAAGTCTTTTAACCTTATCTAAGCTAATGTGACCAAGACGCAAGTTGCACAAGTAGGTTAGATCGATTGAGTCAGAATTCAAACTTTTACTATCCCTTTATAAATCATTATTTACTTCAGTGTCACATATCATTAGAACTTTTGGTTCTGCATAGAATAAGTTATTTAAGCAATCATTTCTACCAATTTATTTATCAATGAAATTCATAGTGAATACTTGCTCAATTAAACTAGCTACTAAAATTAGGTTTTTCCTAAAAACGGCATACATCTCATAAAACCAAAAAATTATAATCAAATGACAATTTAATAGTTCCAACTAATACAGCCGATACGAGTGCTCCATTCCCCCACCGAAAGCTAAACTCACCCTCATCAAGCCTTCTGATTTCCCTTAACCCCTACAAGGAACAGCATATATGGTTAATTGCTCTAGAGTCTAAAATCCTTGAAAATTTAGAGTCAGCCACATAACAGGCCTTAGTAAGAAGTATTGTACTTTTGGATTTCAACTCCTTGAGATAATCTTGGCAGTTGGGTTTCCAAGGCCAGCAGCTCCACAATGATGGCACTTACTTTTTTACTTGTCCACTTTTGTAGCGCCCTTGGCTTTTGCAGCTTTCAAGTTTTTCTTATTAGCTTTCTTTGAATCTCTCTTGTGTTCCTTTTTTTGCCAGAGGTGAAAAGCTTACTTTCAGTAAAGTTTACCTCTCCAGTCTTCCTCTTGCCCAGAAATAGGTTCTCAGCAGCTTGCAACTCCTTTATAAGCTCCAGAAGTGAGTACCTCAACTTATTCATCGAACAATTAAGTTTGAAGTTCTCAAAAGTGTTGCCAGGGTCTCAAGGATCATATCAACTTGAGTCTCGTCATCTACCTTAGCATCCATGATCTCTATCTCATTCAGATAACTAATAATCAACATCGTTTGTTCTTTGACAAGAGTTCTAGGTTTCATCAGGGAGTTCACCAAAACCTTAAGGTTACTAAACCGAAAAGTTTTCAAACACAACAAGGTTTCCTAAACCTAAAAATTTCCAACACCTCAAGGTCTCCTAAATCGGAAACCTATGTTGGTGAGTGGCAACGACCAGTAGTGGCGTGTGGCAACATGGGACAGCAGGCGATGGCGTGACGTGACGGCGGCGACGAACAGCGGCTACGGTGATGACTTTTCTTGCGACGATGGATTTTCATGGAATTTAAATACAACTTTTTTCAAAATTAAATACATCAAATCCTATACCTCAATTTTAGTGTACATCAATTTTAAATATAAACACCTAGAGCCAATCGATTGAGATCCATTCATAAAACATATTCAAAGATGCTTTGAATCTACCATACAAAAATATAAGAAAATATCACAATATCCATCCCTACATATATTTAATCACTAAATATTTATAATAAAGAACTCAAGACTTTGATACCAATTGTTGGATCAGATTTCTAAATTAAAAAAATTAATGAACCACGATCGGTTCATGGGTGAAATATAAAAAAAACTTCAAAATAATTATTTAACCATATTAAATATAAAATCATAAAACGATCATATATATTTAGAAAAACGTATCAAGAAGAGATATAATTTTTTTTACCTATTCTTTTAATGGAGAATTTCAAAATTGGCGGGATCCAATAAATTGTCTCGCGTTCCTAATTTTTGAGATTCACAAAACTTGAATTAATCTTCACACCAACAACCACTCGTAGGATTCGGAAGTATGTCTCGCAAGGATATTGTCAGGAATAGAGTGTGGGATCTCTAAATAATTGAGGAAGAAAAAAAACTTTTTCTTCTTCCTCACTATGATTTAGGTGGCAACAAGGGAGCGGGAGAGAGAAAACCTCTTTTCTTCTTTGTCTAACACATAGCTTAGGTTAGGGATGCAACCCTATTGTAATACCTTATATAATAATTATGAAATTTATACATATAACCCAATATTGTAAATTCTTAAAATTCACCATCTCCCTGCATTCCTTTTTGTGATTTTTACATCTCTCTTGGAGCTAATACTGTATCCAAATCCGTCAATCCAAATTGATAAATTAAATTAATCCCTATCAATTAATTAATTTCTTTTATTTACTAATTATCGAATAATTAGAAAATAACAAATTAATTAATTTAAACATTAATTATGCTCTTCGCTAATTATTGATGACACCCATAATATATGAGTTCGAGAAGTGTATCTTGGTCCAAAATAAATTTTTTATCCAACTGATGATGTTTCTCATTCCTGTCCTCATGAGTTACTCCTGAAACCGAATGGACCTACATGAATAAAGCTATAGGATTCAAATATTCGGCTAATTTATCTCCATAAATTCTTGGCCTATTTAATCCCAACATCATACGACTCTACTATAGGTCTAATGCTGAATCAACTCTCTATTCATGCGCACTTCATTTTCTGTGGGTGCAAATAAACATCTTTATTTCAGGGTCCACAAAATATTTTATAATGTTACCATTCGTGAATATCTGTAACATGATCTGGATGTCAAATTGCCATTTTATTCCTCTAGTTATTAATTTCTTAACTCTTTTATTGACTGTGAATAAGCAAGACATATCAGTGAAGTGTCTTGTTGCCTTGCAATCTTACCACGAATTCAATGTTGCAACTCCAACATAGTTGAATCACGACCTCAACAGTCAAGGTATTGTCTAGTAATTCAAGCTCACTCCTTTGGCATATCAAAAATCACAAGTAACTAGGCCATGTTTCATATTCATCTAAGAATTAAAGTAATCAAGAAAATACCCTTAGGGTATTTAAATTTGATTTAAAGATAGATAAACGACTTTGCTCTAAACTAATTTATTCTTGGTCTATTCAACATGTTCCATAACATGTCTAGGTTAACCGTTAGAGTCTCCACTCCCATGTCTCAAGACTGACATCTTTTAGTTCAAGCTAACAGTCATAATCATACTCAATTGCCCAGTCAATCTTAGGATTGTGAATAACATTCTGAGCTATTTTAAAAGAGTTTGGCTAGAAGATTCATATGTCTTTACTCTTCTTACGTTTATCATAGTTCCTAAACTTAAATAAATCATAAACATACTTTAATTAAAGGAAATCTTTCATTTATTCATAAAATTTAGTAATACAATTTGTCCATACTTTATGGACACAATTCTAACACTTCTACCACAGGTTGGCTAAATTTTACCAGTACTTCTTCATGAGAGTGGTCATGTTGGGCTAACCAGTGGACTAAGGGATACAAAAGGACTCATTGATGTTATTGTAGTTGCGTGCTTCCACCATCAAATAGTCGAAGGCGTCCTTAAAACCAAGATGAGGTCATCACTTTAGCATAATACCACAATCAAAGCCAAATTGACGAGCCACCCGAGTGCACTAATAGCGGGTGCTCATGAGGGCAAGGACCCTAGATTCGCCTTCTCACTCAATCACCATGGGAAGTGTTGACGTCGTGAGAATGACGAGGATGATCTGATCAATGTTTAAGAGTCAAACAAGCGAGCCACCTAAACCCAAGTCGATGTCCTTCCTAAGAAAAGGCTATAGTTCTTCTTTTACATGCCTATACGAACAAAGAATATAAGGTTGTTCCTTGAAGTAACAAACAATATCCACATCAGTAGGGATGGTCAGCTACTTTGGAGTATTGTTCCTGAACCATGCCCGAGCCCAAGGTAGGTCAATGTAGCCCTTGTAGAGGATGGAGGTAAGGACCTAAGAGGGGAGCGCACATCAAAATATCTCCCAGATAAACATCTGAAGGAATGCACAAACAATGTAGGAGTTGATCTTATAGTGTCCCGAATTCCTCTCTTAGTCTCCATGGAGGCGGTCCAGCAGGTTGTACGAATTACGCAAGAAAATTAGGGCCAAGTTGATCTTGCTACCCCTAGCCAGCTTGGGGGCCATGGTAAATACCCATGCGTTGATCATGTCCGTGGGCCGCCCTGCAAGCATGAAGAAAGCTAGAAAGCAATATAAAAAAAATTCATTCAAAGTCCTAAGGAAAGAGTACTGCAAAAGAGTAAGTTCTACGAAGGCGTTACTTCTACGAAAGTGAGTACAAAGACGACACCATCACAAAAGTGAGTGCAAAGGAAATCACTATGAAAATAAGAGCAAAGGCTGAAATACTATGAGAATGAGTTCAAAGGCGGTGATACTATGAAAGAAAAGTCCAAAGGTGGCATTACAAAAATGGCGATGTTATGGTGAAGAACTAAGACGCAATATACATGTAAATGTGTTTGATAATTCTTACAAGTAAAGCCTATAATTGTTTGTTTGAGTGTATGCATATGCAAGTGAAAGGAAAGAAATATATACACACGAATTTGTACCTTGGTTGATGTATCTTAAGAGCCACATGGCCACGAAGGCGACGAGCTCCACATACCGGTTCCTAAACTAAGCACCCTATCTGGCCTACTGCCATGGGGCTTTCTACCTGGAAGGCGCCTCTACGTCCTTTAAAAAATGGTAGAGCCACCTAGAAAAATTAGCCCTCTTACTAGGGACCCAAGAGGCGTTAGGCTTGTAAGACTTCGATATACCCTCATGTAGGAGCTTGAGAGTCTCATTCTCCTCAAGGGTGGAAGCACTCGCAAATACATCATGATCATTGAGGAAAGAAAGGTGCAAAAGTGTGTAGATATCCTCCAAAGTAGGTGTGAATTCACCTTGACTAGCAATGAAGGTGTGGGTCTAGCTACTCAAACGCAGCACCAGGGCATCCATAGCAGTGCAATCACAATGGATGTTGAGGCAAGAGCTGATTCTCAAAGCTTCATAAATACGCTTAGCAATTTCGTCAGAGTTTTACTTAGCTAATTCTCAAAGCTTCATAAGTATACTTAGCTGATTCTCCAAGCTTCATAAATATGCTTTGCAGTTTCTTAAACATATCCTCCATTAGAGAAGCCTTTGAGCTCTTTTCCATCCTGCCAATGATAGACTTATTAGTTTTATCGTAGATGCTCAACAACTTTGGAGGACATCTTGGTGCTAGAGAGTTTCTGCTATAGGTCTGAAACTTCTTGGGAGCCATGGATTCAAGTGAGGAGAAGTAAGAAAAGCTTGCTCGAAGAAGAAGAAGAAGGATTGAGAACTTTCACGAGAGAGAATGAAAGCTAGAGAGAGTTTGAGAGAGGGATGTGAAGGGGGAATGCATAAGCCTCCCCATATTTATAGGGAGTGGAATGCAACAGGCCAAGGGGCGTGCCTTTCCACTCCTTTACTTAGCCCCAAAGTAGGTGAAGTGATGCCCCGTTAATGAGTACGTCTTTTCACTCGACGCATTTCTATATTTAAAACGTTGCAATGATGACACTATAATGATATTACACTCATTCCTTTTGGTGCATTAAATATGATTAATGATGACTCTTGGTTCATGAAATGGCATGGGAGATGAAATGTCTAGTTAGAGTAAATATGTGCAAGTTTGACTACTCCACCTTCAACCTTGAACATGGGGCTAATGTAAATATCCAACCACCTCAACACGAATATAATAGGGCTGATGTAGGATGGTAACAAATGTGACATAATAGGGCCGATGTAGGATGGTAACAAATGTGTTTGTAAGGGACGTCGCATAAACATATAATGGACACGTACCTAATGTTTATACATGTAAAGGACTTCCCTACACTTATAAAGGTAGTAGTCCCAATGATAAATTATAAGTGTTGCAACTCATCTTCGAGCTGACTAACAAAGGCTCAAAGGTTATTACTTGCCTGGGAACAATTTGGGGGCTATCACCTGGTAGAATTAAGGCAAGGTTACATTGTACATATTGGGCATAGTTCCCTCAAAGCATGTGTTTAGATATTTTTAATTTGAAATTATTGAAATTATTGAAATTATTGAAATTATTGAAATTATTGAAATTATTGAAATTATATTTTTCTTATAATTGTTCCTTTGAATTATTGTTGAATAATTTATATATAAATATCTGAAAATTTCATATTCATTAATGAGACTATGATCTTGTATAAATACGAGAGGACTTTAGTGAATGGTTGCTAGTATGGTTCACTAAGTATTATGAATGCATGTGATATAGATTCAGATCATTGATGTGGATAGACATCTTAGTGAATGCACTTTATATAATTAGATTATATAGGACATGACTGATGTGGATTAATGTCTTTATTAACTTACCGTTTACCATAAAGATTTGATACACATCAAATCTGATGATCATATGTAGATCTATCTGAATTCTAAGTAATCATGAACTTCTATGCATGTCTACTGGATCTTTTAATTCACTCGTTAAAGTATATTTGTAAAACAGGTTAGTGACTTTTGTTTTAGAGATTCAGCGACATGGATGACTAGGAACATGATCTTACAAGATTTAGAATCTAAGTTTTCTTAACGGATTGTATATTAGTTCTTTTAAGTGTTAATTCTGAAACTGAATGATTATTGAGTTCAAATTTATAATATGATTATAAATTGATCATTTAGTAGTGAATTAATGGCAATTACGGATCAAGAGCTAATGAGAAGGGTAAATTGGTAATTTTGATTAGGTTCAATTAACGAACCAATAATTGGAGGACAGAACTATATGAAGTGATTATATCAATGGATTATAGAAGAATACTCTATAAATATATTCTATAATTACTAAGAGTATAATTTCATATTTATAGTGGAATAATAATGGAATTAGTAAATAAGATTATTTAATTAAAATATTAATTAATAATCTGGTTTATTGGAGCGCAGAATTATGGATCCATGGTGCACAAGTCACCTTAATACTACAGAGTCTAGAGTGTGAATATTTCAGGACATGAGAAAATGACTAACTTGTGATAGAAATTAAATTTCTAGGGTAAATATATAATTATAAGATAATTTTATATAATTAATTGATTAAGAATTAATTAATTAAATTATTTATTATAATTTTTGGAAATTATAATTAAATAATTTTATCGATTAATTTTGTGTTGATCGATAAGTGAGAAAATATTTGTTTTATGAAATTAAATAATATTAAATCAACAGATCAGATAATTGATTGAGAGATCAGATAAGCTATTTTTGAATTAACTGATATCTAGATATTTATCAGATTAAAATAAGTAATAAATTTAGAAAATTGCCACGTGACATGTTGGACCGCCACATGACAATCACTAATTTTGAATAAGAGATCGACATTGACTATTGTAGTTCCACGTAACACACTGTAGTGCCTCACGGCATTACAGTGGTGCCCTGAGTCATCAGTGCCGTGAGGCACTGTGGCTCTTTAAGGCACATTGTAGTACCGTGTGGCACTGCAGTGTTGCTCAATTGCAGTGGGTCACAGTACAATGGCACATTTATAATTAATTTATTAATTTATGTAAATCCCTAAAAAATCTTATGAGCCTTGACCTAGAAGATATATATTGATATTATTCTATTGGCCTCGAAGTTCTATCTCATAATAGTCCTTCTTCAAAATCTCTAGATCTCAAGTGTTGAGTACATCTAGATACAAAAAATATCTTTGATTTATTCTACGTGCTCATACACGTTCTATTGTGATTGAGGATTGGCTTGAAAGATCTTTATGTGAATCTCGTAATCTATTATTCGTGAGAATAGAAGTTCATTGTTTGCAAGGACGCTTGATAGACTACAAGAGGTATATATTATATTGTATGTCTTAGATTTAATGTATAGATATATAATGGATCCGACCCAAAAAAGTGTTTTTCAATTAAAAAGTTTTATCTTTAGGATCTGCAACGATACGATCGTTTATCATTTTATAAATTCATTATTTTTTAAAAATCACCACCATACCTTTCACCGCGCGTTGCCCAAGATTCCAATAGCACCAAGAGATGAAAACCTCCTAGAAGGGTATAGCTTCCTTAGGTGCCTTGTATGTGCTTCCTTTGGGGGTAATTCCCCATCCCGCCTTCTTTCAGGAGCCCAAATGCGAGTAGTGAAGCCTAGCCTCCTTTGGGAAGCCCAAAGGTGGATATTAGTGTATAAGCCTTCCATCCGTGAGTTGGTTTGGTTCGTTATACAACTGCTCGATGCCATGAAGGCACAATTAGTTGTGGGTGTATTTTGTGAATGTGACCACGTTTTATGAGTGTGGCCACATTCTAAACGTGACCACGTTTATTATAAACGATTTTTATTCATTGCAAAAGATAGATACATGGTCCCTTTTGGTCCCATTTATATAAAAGGTCATTGGTATCATTATGTAGATCATCACTCTTACACTCCCCTAGGTCAAAGCCAGAGAATATTCCACACTTTGAGTTCTCTTCAACCTTAGAGCATAAAGGGAATTGCATCACCTTCTTGAGATTGACTTAAGGTGCTTGTCCTTCACTCTTTCAGTCACACTGTTCCCACATTCTCAAACTTACTAGTTATAGACTAGGTCGTTCATTTAACATCACACGGAAACCCCTAAACAAGCACTTTGTTGACAACTCGACGTTCCGATCTCTGATGCCTTGATCCTTAAACACTACTACAAATATGTGCTTTTATAGCACACGATGATTGCGTTTTATGTCAAAACACAATGAAAGCCCATCTCTTATTCGTGGGCCAAAGGTATGGGGACAAATTTCCCTAAACCAACCTAAAATTAATTAAACTCTCTTCTCACAGCTCTCTCTCTTTTCATCTCTCACATAGCTCTCTCTTCAACCTCTGTGAAAGTATGAAACATAGGATCTCCTCACGAATCTCACTCTTTCATCTTTCTCGAGAAGTTATCTCTCGTTAAGCTCTCTCTCTCTCTCTCTAACTCTCTCTCTCGTGAAGCTCTCTCTCTCTATAGCTTATTGTACCTCGCTCTTTAGCTCTGACGCAACCTCAGCACTCGGAGCTCTCTCTCACAGATTTCCATCGCATCTCTCTGTTTCTCTTGTCCGATAACTCTATATCACACCTAGATCTCTCTCACAACTCTCTTTCTCTCAACTATGTGTCACAGATTTGTTTCCCAGCTTTCTCCCACTTCGATTTCACATCTCAAAACTAGAGGTGAGGGTTTTTTTCTTATGAGGTGGGTTTTAATCTCAAATTCATGTCTTATTTTTATGGTTTTCATATGATTTTTTGTGTTTTATGAGGTTTGCCCAAGTTAATTGTAATCTGGTCGAGGATAGCGCTCGTGCTTTTCTGACTATTACCATTTTCTAGCTAGGTGAACTAAGGGTTTGCGTTCATGATTTTGAGCATGTTCAGCGTTCGTGTTTTCCTTTTGGGAATAGTTTGTTTTTTACTTGTTTGCAACATATAACTTTCTGATTATAAAGCATCTTTTTATGTTTAGCAACAAAGAATTTTTCTATTTGAGCATTAATGTGGAATGGTCAAAACATTCTTTACATGTTTACGCAGCTGGGTTGTACTTTTCTCTCAGTGTTTTAGATCTTTACTTAAGAGTGTTCGAACCTTGAGATTTTTTATCTTGGTTTTTATACATCTTTGGTGGAAAGTATCAAATAATATTTTTGTTAGTTTAAAATTCTATATGGGTTCAAAGTAAATGTGGCATTGGCTAACTGAAAATCAAGAAAGCTTATATTTTCAATAAAGCCAAAGAGAAGGAAGAGTTGGTTAAGAAAAAGAGGAGTTTAATGGTGAGTGGCTCTATCCTTTTGAAATTTTCTTTCATTCTAGCTTGCTTATTACCTTTTGTCATTATCTTCTTTAACCATTCTTATTTCATATAGAAGTAACTAGTGAGACAACTTTTATCAACATGGCATTATAACGTGAATATTTTATTTATAATTCAATATTCAATGCATTATTCTTTGCTAATATTGTAAACATAAGTTTTCATGTAATGCATGTATTATTTGGTGGCAAAAACTGTAAGAATATGCAAGTGATTATGATATTTAGGCTTCCCCCTTCCTCTAATAGATATACATGTACATATAACATAGAATTTGTATCTTTTGATATAGAAAATTAGCTCCTCCTTTTTTTTCAGTTAATCCCTCTTAACTAGAATTTGCTATATAAGGGTGTCTACTAAGGAATGCTGCATTGCTTGTAAACTTTGTCTAAGCTGTACGAGTTTAGCCTCTATTTGTTACTTCTTTTTTAGATTAATCTTGATCAGAACACTATATTCTCGATGGTCGTACACAATCATTTTATTTTTTTCCCTTTGGATACATATACTCATCTTTCAATTGCTTTGCAATTAATGAGAATTTCAGCCTTCCATTGCAAATTATGATCGTTTGATCATTCCCTCTGGTTATTATTTTTTAATTGAATATTTTCCCAAAGAAGAGTGTATGTATATTAGATATGTCTGGCGTAAGCAATCATGATTGAAGTTGAGGAACGAGAAGATGGTAGCCATAGAACCATGATGTCAAGGATCTCTCCCCTTTTTTCAACTTTCCTGCCCTCTTTGTAACTTATTTTAGTCTTAACCTTCATATATGACATTGACATGACTAAGTGCATATTTTATGGATGAGACATGCCCTGTTGATGCTGTTCTGGAAGGACCCAACTTCGAGTTTGCAACAGTGATTCACGAGGTTTGGTTTATTTTCCTTGATAGCACCAAAGCAACAAATTCGTTAATGAAGGGAATATACTTCTTACAGTTGTAGTATTGTGCAAGAGCTTCTCTATGATAAAGAAAAGATGCTTAAGAATGGGGATCGTTGGGAGACTAAAATTGAAAAAAATCTCAAGAGTTGTTTGAGAAAAAGAGGAGTTTAAATCAGTAATTGAAGCAATTATGCTGAAATTTTGCTTGTTTGGTTGTTTTACTTGCTGATTTTTCTATTTGTTTGGTGAAAACATGCGGGTCTTCATAGATTCCTTCCTTGAAGTTTGTAAAAGCTAACACTGGGAAGAACTTAGATGCAAATCCTTGTGACTGGTCTGGCATTTCATGTTCTTCAACTCGAGATCATGTTATAAAGATGTAAGACATGTTATGTCCCCCCACCCCCGTTTTTTTGTTTTGTAAATTCTTCCATTATATTGTACAATTAGATCCCATGGTCTATATTTTCTTGGTTATATATATATATTTGTTTCTCACTATGCATATGGTCATGCAATAATGCTTTCTGGTTAACCAAATTCAATAAACTCACTTAATGTAAAATCTCCCCTTCACTTTGAATTCTTTAGGGATGTACCTCATTTTTCTTTAGAATGATAGATTTGTATATTATATTATGCTCTGGTTGTATATTTCTGGTTTAGCTTCTTATCGAAAAAATCAGAAGACATAGTGCAGGACTCTTCATTTTTGTCATATATGAAAGCATCTGTGGCTTCATTTTTGTCTAACAGAGGTACGATTTCTTTGTTTTAAGCTTGAGTTTATTAGCTTTTAAATTTTTACCAGTCCCTCCCGTTACCCATGTGGGAAGAGGAAGAATGAATATGGTGGTGGTTGAAGTTAGTTTGTGTTTTATTGATTTGCTTGTCTAAGCTTTTGATGTTGGGAGGTCTGATGGTTTTTTGCTATATATTCTGAGTTTAAATCCATTTAAGCTGTTTTGTGCTGGCATGCTAGGTTCATTATACTAGTAAATTGTCTATATAAAGATTTTTTATCGCCTCTATTATGTTAAATAATTTATCTGAAGATCTTTAATTGGATTTTTTCATTGATGATGCTAGCTTAAGAGTTTTTGTTGTTGTGAAACTTCTACATAGATAGTTGGTGGGGATCAATAGCTACAACTAGTATTTTCATTGCTACAGCAATTATAGATGGTGCATTTCCTCAATCTTATACAATAAATGCTCTGCTTTCTAGAATCCATCCTTCTTTAAGTGTTCTCATTTAGTTAAAAGATTTGACTGACCCACCATCTCGTGCTCTTCTGTTTAATATAAAATTTTGGCACTTTTGTTGCATTTTATATAATAATTAGTTTATGACGTTTTTTATTCAATAGCCACTAACAACAAATTAGTGGGAATAGATGTAACTGGGTTATCAGGGAGACTAATGTTTGTTCTATTCCAGTTTTATGTAATCTAGTTTTATGGTAGTGGAGAGATGTTTTTAGGGAGACTAAAGTTTTGTAGTTAGTTTCACGACTAATTCCTTTGTTTCTATTGCCACACCTTTTATTACCCTTTTTTCTTCTCCAGGTTGTTCTCTTGTTATAAATTTGTTTTCCCAGAAGTTGTTGGTGAATCATTAAGCATAAAGCAGTTGTGTGATGATGTAAATATCATTCTCTCACTACAGGTAGTATGCAACCACTATCAATCTGCAAATTAAGAGATAGATAATGTAGTTTTCTTTATATGCTTCTAGTCTAACTTGATCTATCACTTATGTATGAAAAGTCTCAGATCTTTGAAATTTTGGTTAATTTTGCAGTAAGACTTTACTATCCATCTCTACTTAAGAGTATTCAAGTTACATGAATTGCCCAAAGTTACTTATTAGTTGGTGTTGGCCTAAAACGTGCTTCCAACTCTTTCTAATCGTTATGTTTCTCATTGCAGATCTACCGTTGGTATCCATAGAGTTTTATGTTTTATTTTATTTTGCTTCAGCAGTAGAGAATTATGTAAATGAGGAAAGACTCATATGTTTAACGAGACAGAATTTGCATATTTAATTCCAAGATGAGATCATATTTAATTTCAAGTTTTTGTTGAATTTGCCGAGTTTGATTCTTTTACTTTTTAAGTACATATTTGATATATAGATGGACCTCATGTTTTTAATTCTTGATATATAGATCAGCTCAACCATTGTCTTGATGACTTTTATAAGATGAGTGTTGTGTGTTGATTTGTTCTTGTACGTTAAGTTTATTAATCATTAATTTTTGTGTGTTATTAATCATTAATAATTATTTTCCTCAATTTATTTATCTTTAGTCATATTATATTGAATAGTACATTTTTCCAAACCATTCTTAAGATTCAGTGTGTATAAATAAATTGCTTATTTTTCTGGATTGTTTAAAAATATGCAATTACAATTATACTTCAAAACAAAGTCAACAGAAGCAAGCAAGTCACATGTTGCCTCGACATCAGTTTGTAAAGCTTCATAATTAGATTTGAACTCTTACTAGATTTTAATCTTTCTCTTAAGATATTACTTTTACTTGTTCTATGCAAAAATAAATATGTATTGATCATTTGAAACTATTATTTTTAGCGGACAATAGTTTGTAACAATTTTGAATAATAAAATAAAAAGTTATATGATGTTATTATTTTGTTTTGATATTTTGTCAAAAATATTATTTTTAAGTTTGTACAAAGGCAAGAATAAGTAATATAAAAAAAACTTATAATACAAAGATGTTGCACATCATATAGCATAAAAATGATATGAAAAGTCTTTGGCAGTATTTAAAAACACTATGGTAAGTTTTTACTATTGGTTTATAAATGCTATCATTTGTCTACCATAACATTGAAAAACGATATGGTAAGTTTGTCATAGCATTGGAAAAATGTTATGGTAGGTCTGTGAAACGTTGAAAAAATGCCATGGTAGATCTTTAATAGTATTGCAAAAACACTATAATAGGTCTACCATAGAATTTAAAAAATGTTATAAAAAGTGTTTTGATAACGGTGAAAAAACGCTATGGTAGGGTTGGACTTTTAATAACATTGACAAATATAACGTTTAGAAAAAACTATGACATTTTTTTCCGCTATCATAACATTCTTTGTTATAGTGAAACCCTATCATTCACACCCTCGTCTAGGGAGAACTCATCTTTCCTTCTAGTAAGGAAGGAAGTGATGTTAGCCACCATCCATGGAAGAAATTTTGGATAACCCCAGTCAAAGCTGTATGTATCTTAGCTCACCTCAACCAAGGAAGTATGTATCTTAGATGGTTGGGACTTGTGAGGAAGATGACATATCCAAGTTCACCGCATGAAGAAAGTCATGGATATTAGACATCGAACCTCCTGGCCAAATGACATGAAACTGAAAAAAATGCATAAGGACACCGAGAAGCAACTGTTGTACCCTCCTACCATGTGGTGACATGCGTGGAATAATCATGTCGATAGGACCTCGAAGGCCTGAAGCTTCAACATCAACCATTACGCAAAAACTTGAGGCCAAAGCCTCAACCTAGGCATGCGACACTAGAGGCGAGGCTTGAGGCTACAACCTCAAACCAGACGCATGACATCTGAGGTGAGGCTTGAGTTTGAAGCCTCAGCACAGGCGCGCAACACCTGGACCAAGCTTGAGGTCGAAGCCTCAACTCGGACGTATACATTAGAGACGAGGCTTGAGGTTGCGAACTCAGACAAGGCTCGGAACATCAGAGGCGAGGTAAGATGACTTTGTGGCCTGGTACGAGGATAAGCTGAAACACCCTATGACAGTCCTTGCCACTTCATACCCTTAGCACACCAATGGGGTGAAGCTGAGCCTCAAGGTGACATCCCGTTAGAGGAGCGATCTCGATCCATACGAACAACAACTTGGTCCCCAACCACCAAGCCAACAATATTAATAAAGTGAGTTGAGCTCCAAACCATTTTCTTCAAACTAATGTCTCATAACTTCACCCTCAGTTTGATTTAAGCTTCAAATGGGTAATAAGGAGACACCATTCATCTTGGTTTCATGTTTGCCTTCCTCTTTACACGAATTCAAGGAAGACGACTATATGGAAGATGATATTATAGAAGAAGATGGACTTCATGTAATTATTGACCCTTCACCCAAAATTCACCATTAACACAAGTCAATTACAATATGAGGACCTTCATTTTATCTCCAAGTACATTCCCTCTTTATCTGTTACTACACAAAGCCCAATAATTATTGATCCTTATTCGATACAGTTGGTAGAGTCGAATCAGCCAAATCAAAATAACATTGATTGAAGCAAATGTAGCTTAGAAATGCTAAAAATTCTTATGTCTGAAATTCAAAGCTATAAAAGAAAACTTAGATCTTGTGATAATACCCATATAGAAATGGATTATCACCTTAGTCATACACTCTTAGGTGTCGAACTTAATTCAAACAGCTAATTAAAAGCCTAAAAGCATCTCCTATTAAATAAAAAGTTGGGTGCTTCAATAGTTTAATCACTGCCCGGCAAACTCTCTAACCCTCTTCCTCATTCATATTTACAATTCCTTTTTTTTTCTTTTTGTTTTTTCCTCTCTTTCCCATTCCCTTTCCCTCTCTCCATATATCATAAGCCACCCTTGAGAAAGTTAATGCAAAGTCTCTTCCATGCTTCTCTATCAGGCTCACCTTCCGCCACCTTAGTCTTTAATTCCTCGGCATAATCATCCTACCCAAAATAAAGGCAAAACATAGACCGTTGGATTAGTGGAAACATTAGAATTTAAGAGATGATGGGGATGGATAATTGGATATACCATAATGAAATTTCGTTGGACAAGACGGTCAATGAGGTGGAGAAGAATGTCCTTGGTGTACTCAGGGTGCCCTTGGATGCCCATGATGTGGTCTCCATACCTAAACATTTCAATCCCCGTCTTTTCGGACCATCCGATAACCTCAGCTTTAGCAGGAAGTTCACGGACCTACAGTTATTTTATTAGGTCATACCACGTTAAACATTATTATTCAGTTGAAGAAAGGCGCGTAATAGTAATACAGTTCATTGAATAGACAAATATAAAGAGACCTCATCTCGATGACATTCAATCACTGAGAGAACTGATGGCACTTTAAGAGATGAAAACATGTTTGATGATGATGATGACAAGTGTACGGTTGTGAGTCCTATGTCCCACCCAGATATAGCCCTTCCCGTCTTTCCTCCCAATGCACGACTCAATATCTGTATATATTCATCTCAAAAGGTCTCAATTGAATTAACACAGGCATCAGCACCACGCCATCATATCATATCACATATGTCTCTCACTAAAATGAACTCTAAACAAACGAACAATAACAAAAATAATGTACATTGAAAATGACAATAATAATGTGGATGATGACATTAATAAGATATTAAAAAAAATTGGTAAGGAATGACATCAAATTTTACGGACTGCTAAATCTTAGCTTAACAACGGTCAGATATTAACGATTTCAGTTATTGTTTTAGAAATCTTAACTATAGTAGCTCATGTTTTAGTTGGTTTTTCTCTAAAAAAAAATACAACTTTGGTTAGAAGCTTATCCTCCCGGTCTCTTTAGAAGATTTACAACTGAACAAAATTAGCTAATTTGTTTTAATTCTAGAAACAAAAATGACATCCATAGAAATACAGGATTGGTGTAAAATAATACTAAAGTTTTAGATTTTTCTAAATAAAGTAATGAAACTAAAACTATTTCTTTGCTCGAACTATAAGATTTAGCATACGAGTTGTTATTGGTTTGACACCAATAACAACATCTGATATTATGGCACTGGTATATACCGAAATTTTATTATGGTCCAATTCTAACCAGTAATAGATATCAGGACTTTGCAATATTTGATTGATAATAACTCTATATATTCCATTTATTATAAAAGTTTTCAGGCAATTCATTAGAGACCCCAAGCATTTTGATTTATTTTCTATTTATAAAAAATCTCATTATTTACTTATTTTTCACGGAATGAATCCATTTAGCAATGATGGAATTTATACTGTGTTTCGTCTTTTATTCAATAAAATAATGTTTCTTTTAAAAAACGTAAAAGTTAAACAACCAAACAAAACAGGGAATAATTTTCTCTTTAGTAACTTTGAGAGTGAAATGGTAATAATTGTGGTGGCTGGTTTTTCATTAATGACTGAAGAGGGAGTATGTTACCAAACTTAAAGCTAGGTGTGGTACTAGATTAGAACGATCGAATAATTTCACGAGTATTTTTACTTTGAAAAGCTTATCTAAAGTAATCCTATTCCATAAACATGCACCACTCAAAACTATGCTATTAATCTACTCTTACCAAATTATATATATATAGGTCACGTGACCTTTTTTTCTTAGTCATCCTTATCTTGTTTCCACGATAAAAGGGACCGACCAAATACTCTGGAATTATAAAGACAATTATGTCGTAAAACCTATATGTTGGAATTTCAATATATTTTAATTTATTAACAAAATGAAGAAACTAAAAGATGCTGAAACTGACTAAGCACACCACATGTACCACCTCAATTACACACTTCAAACAATAACATCATCATTAGATTATAAAAGTATAAAAAAAGTCCAAAGTATTCACGTAATACCTTACAGTTAATTACGAACATCTCATTATTATAAAGTTATATTATTTTCACACTAACATTTATGAAAATGACAGAACTATAAAAAAGTTCTACGATGTTAATGAACGACTAAGAATATAATTATGAAGTAAAAAAATAACTAAATGTCGATATGCCAATAGCTTTAGGCCATAACAAGGTATTATTTAAAAATTAAAATAAAAGAAGGAGTTGGTGACAGTGCATTTTTTTTCAAAAAAATGGGTATGACTTTGCTTTCACCGACAAATCCGTTGTGTGAAAAGCATGAAAGATCCAATGTGGCTCAAATACATGTCTTTTTGTTCACATAAAGGACATTATAGACCAAATTTGTTTAATGTTTTTGCCTCCTCTATATAACTAATTGTTTATTATGAAGCTATGCACTAATCGCAAGTCAATGATGATTTTATTAATCATCTATAGCTGTTCATTTTTTACATGTATACTGTTACGTGGTCAGCAACAACCCATCTGACACATTGGATACCTTTATTTTTCTTTTACAAAAAAGATGTCAAAAAGTGATATTATTTGATAAACGGCAGATTTGAAGGGGTCACTCTTGTATGTTTGGAATTTTTTTCCAAACATAGACACTGACAGTTTTTAGTAACCTAAACATATTTGATAAATTCTGACATGAATGTTTGGGGTCTTGTAAAATTTTCCTATTTAAAGAAGTAATTTTTCCAATAGTACGGATTTATTTATTAGCCATCTAGCTGTTGATTGGTCTTGTGAAAAGTCAGTTAGGAATAAAAGAAATTATGAGAATTTTAAATTTATATGATAGAACTATATTCAGCTTAGAAAATATCGATAAACCAAGATGATTTGTCAATTGGTAAATTTGGTCTTTGAGACATTCCCGTCTATCATTAACTATTTGAATGCAAACAGAAAAAAAATTGAGAAAGCTGTAGACATGGATGGTATAACAAAAAGTTATAAAACTCAACGGATTTTAAGCCTTCTATTTTATCAAGTGTCTAAAACTTTTCTTTTTTTCTGTCATTTTCCGCAATACTCATGACGAGACAATCTCATTATTAAATCACCTCACATTAAATTTATAATGCCAGACGTGTATAATAACATTATGATTAACGGCTTGGAGTAATCGGTGGTGATAAAGAATCCCAAAACACTCAATATGGCAGTTTAAAAAAATAAAATAAATACTCAATACGGGACCCACAGTTCTTAACTGCACAACGACCTATAGGTCCCATAACAAAGGCCCCCACGGTAGTAATACACTACCTCTAACATATATGAAATATTAATTTAAATGACAGCCGTACATCTCTAAAATATGTCAACATCGCGGATGGTGCGATGCAAGCTCGAAATAAACGTGCAGTGGGTAGCCACTAAAACTGAATAAAGTTAAAATACCACTGAGCGACCAACAACTTCAGTCTCAACTCACGACTCTCAACCATGAAATGTTTATCAGTTCTATACGTACACCCTGTTGGTAGAACGAAGGTTATGTTTTGTTAACCCGTACGCAACATATATTTCTTATTTGTGTCGGTATTTTCCAGTATAGCCATATAGGTGATTGTTTAGTTACATGGATCAACTGATCACGTGCTCTTTAAAAAGAAAAAAACTAAAACTGATCCATGTCACATCACTATGTTTAGGGGAAAAAGGCCAAAAATGCATTGCTGATTCAGAGGGCATTATTAAAACAGTAAAAGGAAATTAGAAATTGAGAGAGAGATACCTGGTGACCGAAGCAAATTCCGAGAATCTTTTTCTTCATGGATTCCAATTTTTTCAAAAGGTTAAGTAGCTTACAGATCCAAACATCATTGCCATGGGCATCGTTGCAGCTACCGGTGATTACGAAGCCGTCGTAGGTGGACACCTCATCGTCGTCCGGAAACTCGCCGGAAGCTACTCTATATACATCCCAAGCTTCACCTTCCTCACTCAGCATTCTCACAAATACCCCAAAATAACCTCCATACTTTTTCTTCACGTATTCTGAGTCCTCTGCACATAGAAGCACTGCAAATCTCTTCGCAGCCATCCTCTCTCTCTCTCTCTCTCTCTCTCTCTCTCTCTCTCTGAAAATAAGCCGTAGAGAGACAGAAGAGATCGACGGAGCAATCGGAATTTATTCCCCTGTCTTTCTTCGATCAAAATATAGAGAGATGGGTACTTTTGAATATATTGGATAAATAACGGAGAAGGTGTGTTTATAAGGAGTTGGCGTTTTGGAAACGGTCATGTTTGGCCATCTAATTACATTTGTGACATTATATATTTAGTTTGACAAACTTAGCCTTACAATTAACTGAATAGTTAATCTTTGTGTATTAAAAAGATAGAGTGATTTTAGGTGATCAAATAATTAATTAAATCTTAAGTGATCAATTGATATGATAATTATTTTATAAATTATTTTATTAAATTATTTTAATAAATCATTAAATAGCAGTCTATAAATAATTATCAGTCTCTTAAAATTTTATCAATTATTTAATTATTCTAAAATTATTTAAAAAGATATGCACTCTTTTTAATTAATTAGC
This sequence comes from Datisca glomerata, assembly GCA_003255025.1. Classification (NCBI taxonomy): domain Eukaryota; kingdom Viridiplantae; phylum Streptophyta; class Magnoliopsida; order Cucurbitales; family Datiscaceae; genus Datisca; species Datisca glomerata. The sequence goes on from QANY01007786.1 coordinate 128,390, forward strand.
TAGAGTAATTATCCAAATGAATCTGGCTTTCTTATTGGCAAGGATTAGTGTATTGATTCGTTGATATATCTAATCGTACGTATAATCAGTTTCTTACCTTTTTTTTCATCACTCCATCTTTTGATTTCCTAATTGCTTAATTTAAGCTTTTCCTAGCTTTGTTTGTTTTCCCCTATAACGTAACCCTCTCTTACTTAGTGCATTCCACCGTATCCCAATTTCTCACTAGTTTATTAGTTAGAGCCTATAAGCATTAGTTTAGTTGGTTGAAATAATATTATAATATAATATCTAGTCTCCAGTGCTGTTCGGTATTTAAAACGTATTCTCGAGTTATGTATGAATCTTTTGTGTCATAACAGTGGATCATTGATTAAGAAGATATCAAATTCAAAACCATAACCGTTCTATTTTAGGCGTATAATCTTTTTCCAAGAATAATATATCTTTAAGAAAAGTTATAAGCGGATGTTATATCACTGCAAGAAAAATCTAATATTATGACGGTTATATATAACGATTTGTTTAATCGTCGTTAATTATTTAAAAAGAGAAATAATTGCAACGGTTTATCTAACCGTCGTAAATGTGGGATCTATTTCGGTGGTTTTATGTAAACCATCAGAATTGGTTATGATATGCCGACGGTTTTAGTAAATCGTCAAGAACATATTTTTTTTACACAAATTACGGCGGTTTAAGTTAACCATCGGGATATAGGTGCTTGTTGGACCTTTTGTTGCGACGTTCGACTAAACCGTCGCATTTGGATGAGAAACTCGGCGGTTTTTGCTAACGGTTCAACTGAACCGTCGGGATATGATCTATTGCTACGATTTTTAGAAACCATAGCAATAGAAAAAACCTAAATTAATTTTAACAAACCCGCGCAGCTTCTTCCCCATTTTCCCCTGCCTTCTTCCCCATTTTCCCCAGTGACAGGCTCGTGGTCCTACCTTCCCCTTCTTCCCGCAGCAGCAAATTTGACGACATGCTCGTAGGGTGGTCATCCTTGGCGGCGTAGCTGAAGCTCGATCTCAGCCTCGTGGTCCTCATCTTTCGTGTCCTCCTCGCCGTAGTTCGGACCGTGGTCCTCACATCTTCCGTGAACTTCGACAGACAATCTCAACCCCGATAAAGGCAGCTCAGCCATAGCTCCGTAATTCTCTATTATGCTTTAAATTTCTGTTATGCTCTAAATTTCTGTTATGCTTTAAATTTCTGTGATGGGCTTTTGAATTTAGTTTGTTTTGTTGAGATTTGTTATCAAATGAAAAAGAAAACGAGAAAAAGAAATTGAGGGGCTCTCGGGTTCAAATTGATCAACGGAGATTTGAGAAATGAATGAAAAAATGATAGGTTTCTGTTTTTTTGTTAAGCTTGTGATTATGGTTTCATTCATCTACTTTTTGGTTGTTGGAAATTTGATTATTTGCATGATGAAAGATGAATATTGGTGAGTATTGAGATGTACAATAGTGTTGTCATCTTATCGTAAATCCATTGATGCAGGAAATTAGAACCCTGGGTGTTCAACATGTTTGATGAGTGCCTTTAGTGCCTTTTTCATTCTTATGAGCTGTTGATAATTGATACCAAGGATTCTACTCAATTATTTTAAATTCATTTTTAGCTCATGTTGCTGGGTAATTATTTCCCACTTGGTTGACCCTACTGAAGGTATTGGAGTAGACTGGTCGATATGGGTTTACACTTTTTAATTTTTGCATTTGACCCATATCGAAGAGCATTTAAAGCACGAATAATTTATCTTTGCATCACAAGCACGTTTAGTATATTATGTTGATGATCCAAAGGAGCAAGACTGACATGTAGCTGTCCATACAAAGCCTAGAGATTTGTATGACATGGAAGTACTTAACGGACAAAGATAAATGGTCAAAGTTTAGAAGAAGTGAACTTAGTTCGAGTAAATGTTGATGGTTTGACTTTTGAAGACATGTCATATGATTATAACAGTGATCATGATAATAACTTTTCTGGATAATGTGATTGAATGTTTCATAAACAAGTATCTTTTTATGTTTTCTTATTTATAAAATATTTTCGAAGTCAGATATATTCATAATGATTAACATGTATAGGATTACACCATGACCTCGTCGAGACGTCAATCATCACGTTCAGATACTCGATTGGATATTGTCTCTCCTACTAAATCTGGAGGATCAAATCCACATCATGATATGAATATGGAAACAGAATGTTTGTTCGCTCTTATTCAAGTTAATTGAGATAATAAATTAGTGTTCCATTTAATTATCATAATGTTATTCGATATTTTGTTAAATAGAACCATCTAAGTGGCGTATGTGAGGACGAACACAGTTGACATCTATATGGGCCAAATCAGGCGAGGATAGAATACCTGTAACTTTCAATACCCAAGGTTAGGTCATCGGTGCTAATAGAGGAAAGTTTACAAGCTTTGTGGTACCGTTGCTAGACGACATAATATTTTACCCATACAATATGATTGGTGCATGTGTCGCGGTATCATAAAGATCAAGCGTGAGAAATAGTGAAGGTATGGTTGCTTGTATGTTCATATATATATATATTTAATTACATATTAATCTTTTGTAATCAAAATATGCCGTAAAAGAATGCCATAAAACATATGTTTTGACATCCTTAAATGCAAGATAGAAGGATGAGAAGAGTAGAATGAAAAATGAATATATGGCAACATATGAAACGTTGGAAGAGGCATTAGAACATTGGAATGATACTATTTCAAAAGAGAGTTTTGTTGCGATAATTCATAAATGGTACTCAGAAGAAGAAAATGTATGATTTTTTTACTATACATGTATGATTAATTGTATGTGAAATAAGTTAACTTTTATTTATCTTTCATAAATATAGAAATAAGCTGCAACTAAGATCACTTAGCAAACTAAAACACCCTCACAAGTTGGGACATACCAATATACCAATGAAAAGAGAAGAAATGGTAAATTCCAAACTTTATAATTGTTTTAATAAGTTTTATTTTAATTATATTTAATCATATATTCTCATTTTAAAGACAAGAGAGTTTCAAAGAAAGCCCTCAAGAACGGAGCTATTTATAGCCTCACATGAACAGAAAGATGGAACTTGTGTAAATGAAGAGACTGCAACATTGCAGTAAGTATAAGTTGTTATATTAATACCAAGTTTAAAATAGTTATTACATATTTACTGATACTAAGTCTTAATTTTGTATTATAGGTGAAACTCAAAGAGCGCATGAGTCAACTTCCAGATGGTGATTATGATCCAATTTCACCAAACGACGTGCTCTCACAAGTATTGGGTCCAGAGCATCCTGGACGAGTGTGTTCATTAGGACTCGGGGTGAGTTAGAGGCTCAAATGCGCACAGGTGCCTCGGTTAGAGGTTGATATTCAGACATGCGTGAAAAATATGACCAGGTGCAAGCAGAATGTTCAGAGATACGCTCCCAGCTAAGCTTAATTATGAAATTTATGCAAGACTCTCATAAAGACTAGGGTAGCCTTCTGTTGTTTAAGGTTATTTATTAACACTTCTGAAATATGTTGTTATTTCAGATTTTGATACTTTGAACTCATTGGATAATTTGTATTGATAATCTATTATAGTTTGGATAGATTTAATGCTTTATAATTATGCGCTCTGTAAATATATAAAATGATACTGTTCTGACTATAGTGAAAATATATACCTTTTAAATTCTGTTAATATGCAGAAAATTTTGGGAATAAGCAGAAATAGGAAGGAGTCTATGAAAGCAGTGTTTTTTGCGAAGGTTTAAGAACCGATGCAAATTTGTCATCGGCCAATTTTTTATGACGGTTTTAGAACCGTCGCAGTAAGTCTCCCTCTTTAGCGACGATTATAGAATCGTCGTTATTTATAAATTGCGATGGTTTTATAACCGTCGCCAAAAACCGTCATGGTATATTCTATTTAGCGATGGTTACAAACCGTCGCAGAGTACATAATAACTGTCGCTTTATAGACTCTGTCGCAATGCTGTTGTCAAAACCGTCAGTATTTCAATCCCAACGGCGGCAATCTCGATGGTTCTCCAATCATCACCATATCTATTCCGACGGTTATAAACCGTCACCGTAGACTCTAATGACCATCGCCGTAAATGAATTTTCTTGTATTGTATACGTGTTACATTTAAAGCCCATTCGGTTGTTTGAATAACTATTAGATTACTTGCTTTTATTCTTTGAGAATGAGAATATTTTGGAAATTTGGTAGTACTTTCTTGGAATTGTTATAGTTTATAAGATATATAGAGAGAGAATGTTAATTGTTAATGGAAGATTAGATCGAAAGTTTTGAATGAGGGAGCGAGACAAGGATTGACTTCCGATTTATGGCTAAAATCCAGGGTAAGTCAATCAAATAACTTGGGAATGCAATCTCAAATTCAAATACAAGAATGTTTCTCTGTTTTATTTTAATATATCATTTTCCAATAAATTTCCTTAATCCAATTCTATATAGCGCCAAACCTAGTTAAAAATGTGAATTCAGGCTATTATTATTGTCTTAGCTTTAACGTATGAATAACTGTAGACCGACTAATTATGCTTTTCTCTAAGTTTTAAATAAGTAAGTTATGTGTCAATAATTCATTGATTGGTGTATTTTTTTTGTCATCAAAATGATTTCTCATATTAAAATATGGATGACAGACATAATTTGGTTAATAAAATTTAGTCTAAATCTTAATTAGTGTAAATTGATGAATAGTTGACACGACAACTAAGCCATGATATAAATATTGTTCAATGGAGAATTAATTCTTAATAACGGTACGTTGAAAAAAAATTAAGAAGTATGTTTTGTAACCAATAATGCACTATTTCAAATTAATTAAAGCAATTGGGTTCGGGCAATGTCAAAAGGAAAACTATTTTTGATTTTATAGGAAACAAGATTCTAAATAAGGAAATTCATTAAGAGCTTTGGCGATTCTAAATAAGGAAATTCATTAAGAGCATTGGCGATATTCTATATATATAATTAAGTCTATTACCATGTATTCCCCCCTAAGTTTTTGACTTTTCCGTAATTAAGATGGAATGAATTCAATCATGAACAAATAATATTTTGGTAATTGCTCCATTAATTTGGCTGAAAAATTCTGTTGGCCGTAATTAAAAAAAAAAGGAAATTCATTAACCAAATAATATGTCTGTCATCCATATTTTAATTTGAGAATTCATTTTAATAGCAAAATAATAACCAAATAATATGTCAGAATCTAGCTCTATGCATTTTAGTTTTCAGGCTAATTTTCCCTAATTATTTCCTCAAGCATTGTTTAGTTCCTTTATTTTGTGTGCTTGCAAAAAGAACGAAATCAGTTTGAATTTGAAATATGTATGATCTGAATTTGATTTTTTAAAATGTGATGTGATAATACGTTGAATCTGAACTGTTGCAAAGAAATCTGGTGATTAAAGCGTAAAGTGGTATTAAATGATCATAATAAATTAATACTTGAAAAAAAATCTTAACCAAGTTCTTGTTATGTGCAATAAACTATATCTAATAATTTTGAGCTCCGAATAAGATGAGAAGTCGTAAGTTAGATAATAACTCTAAACGTTTTTTTTATGAGTTATCTATAATAATTATGGTAATTGAATAACGAAAAATAGATGTATGACAATTGAATTGATGTAAAACATAATTTGACATGTTTAGTTATGTATATCAATCATGAGTAATATTTATAAAAAAATATTTATTTGTGCATGCAACTCTATAGAATAATGTATTGAAAATTAGAACTGTTATGTTTGTTATAAGAATAATTTTATGAGAAATTTGTGGAAATAAATTGAAGCGGCCTAAATGGCAAATGCTCTGTAGTTGTATTATGTATAAAAGTAATTTAATGTGCATATATGGGTGTACCTCCGTCGGTCATATGGTTGCGGACGATTGCGAAGATGAGGGTTGGTGAACATGTGCATCGGCAGTATGGTCAATGAGTATGGAAATTTTGAACATATCCTCATTTGCTCGCCTCCTTTAGGCTGCAGAAAGTAAGAGTACCTTTGTGCACGTCATCATAGCTCAACATGCGCAGTAATCATTCTAAGAACCTTCGGCATGCTATTCATAACATGTAGCAATGGTGCACACACAGGGGCAAATGACCATCTTGGTTTCTGCTTGATTTGCTTCTAGTGTTCACTTTGATTTTTCAAGTGGTTATTGGTGCTTGGGCTATTCGTGATTTTTTCAAGCCCTTCGATTGAGTTATATCTGGTTCTTGAGTGGTTCGGTTGAGGTATGTTTTGGCTGCTTCTGATGTTTTTTACCACTAACTTTGCTTTTATAACTTCAGAAACCTGCTGGCATTATAGCTCTTGTGAAAGCTTGGTATGTAGCTAGAAAAAATAAGTACTGAAGCTAATTGTTTCCATTTTAAATAATTGGGAATTTTAAATCTCCACTCCATGCCAAATTTTCAGTATTCTGTATGATTTTGTGTTCCTATTGGAGACTATTTATTAAGATCATCACACATAGCCCTGTGTTACTCATTGTAGTATGTTTCCAAGATCAACGAATGAGACGCTTGGACAGAACCTTTATCAAATTTTTAAGGACCATAAGCACTTTAACAAGCCAAAATTGTCACGTAGTGACTTTACCGTATGTCATTATGCTGGTGAAGTAAGCATTAGAATATCATTTTAACTCTACAATTCATGAATTGTTTTAACTAAATATTTCCACGTTACTTATTAAACTGAACACTTCTTGGATAAGAACAAAGATTACGTTGTCACAGAGCATCAAACACTGCTGATTGCTTCTAAGTGCTCTTTTCTTTCGGGACTATTCCCACCTTTAACGGAAGACATTCCCATATCTTTATATTATCAGCTGACTCAACTATGATGTACATTTATAGCAACAACTGCAAGCTTTGTTTGAAACTTCGGATGCCACTGAGCCTCATTATATTCGTTGTGTAAAATCAGATAACATTTTTAAGCATGCCATATTTGAGAATAAGTAATGTTTGGAGGCAACTTCGATGTGGGGTGGGATTTCCTATTTATATTTTTATCATTCCTTTTTGTTGGTGATATACTATCTGTATGGACTTGACAAACATTTACTTCCAGGGGGTCATGGAAAAAATTAGAATCAGTCCTTTTTTTACGGTGGAAATTATCGATAAATATGGTCAAAAAAGTTTTAATTAATTTACCGACCATCGTCAAGCGTCGAAATAGATCCCATAAAAAAAAATCTTTGACGTTTTGACTAACTATCGATAAATATCATTACTTTTTCCGACGGTTTTGACCATCGAAATAAATTACTGTAAAATGTTACTATTTCGACGGTAAAATTTTTTGTCGGTTTGTCAAGTCAACTTCGATGGTGAATGATCGTCGATAAAGAGTGTAAGTTGGTTTATTTTTTACGATCCTGTTTGTCGAAAATACTAAATTCATCGGTCTCAAAACTGTTGACAAAAGAGGCAATTTTTGAGGGTTTAGTTTGGTAAAAAAAACATGACTAATCATTTAACTCTCTAGTATTAAAGGGTTAGAGAAACATCATTTTTTTGCATGTACATAGAGAATATGACACTGTTCAGAAAGATGAAATTGATATAAAGTAATAATCCTTGCATTCATAGAGAGTTTAAAAGTTGATATTCAAATCATAAATTTAATTTATAACGTAATAGCGTTCATCTGAAAATATGACGTAATGAACTAAGTTATCAAGTTACATAACTATTACGATGACCCAATAATATTAGTTCACAAAAGAAAGTATCAAAAGTAACCTTGTCTTCACTTCAATTTTATCTCCACCTACTGCACAAAAAATAATAGCATTTATCAATGTATTATACATTAGAAAGTATTATATGTAGAAAAGAAACAAACTCTACTATAAATTACATACTTTCTTTATGAATCCCTACTTAGTTCATCTAACATAGAATATCCGTTCTGCGATTGACTATAAAAAGATGCTTGACTCGTCATGAATTGGGAATAAAGCATCATATTTTTTATTTTGTTCCATTACTCGTCATGGGTTGGAGAAGCTGCTGTGCGCTGTTGTGCGGTGCAAAGAGAGTGGTTAGTCTTGTATAAGGAAGAGGTCTTTCACTTAATTTCGATGATTTTCTTCGTCAAAATAAATAAAAGAAATTAAACAGGTTTTTTATTTTTGACGCTATTGTTTATAAAATAAAAAATAGTAGGTCTTTTTTCAACGAAATCAAGTGACTGTTGAAAATGAATCTTAAATTAATTTCTTTTATCGACGTTTATGTCGAAAATAGTTAAATTTGTAACGTCAAATAAAGTTTTAGCATGGCGGGAAACTATAATTGACACATTTTTTTCGACGTTAAATAGTACCGTCAATAATTATATACTATTTCGACAGTCACAAAAAATTATCGAAAATAACTACTCTTTTTCGACGTTTTTTAGTGACCGTCGATTAAATACCGTTGAAAAAAATAGATTTTCTTGTAGTGAGTTATGGTAAATATCCACTAGAAAGACAATTGATGAATTTGTTGGTCGGTTCGACGGACATCCTAGCACCCAATGTTTTGAATGGCAGTAGATTTAACTCTTAAATTTGCTATGCCTTTGCTACCACTACTTTCTATAATATTTTACGAACTTAAGTGAAATAAACTTTAGAAATTACTATTTCAAACTTTTAATTTCTCTTAATTCTCTTTTAACTGTTATCTGTTGCTAGTTGTGATTGAGGACTTTAGTTGAAAGTTGAGAAAGAAGATGGAGAACAGAAAGGAAGAAGATGAAGAAGTGAGGCGAGAGAGAGAAAGCTTTAAGAAAGTACTTCAAGATATTACTGAATTGATTAAAGTCCAGAAACAAAGTAAACAACTGCTAATATACAACTAGATAGTTAATTAGGAAAGGAAAACAACTAACTAGTTAGCCTAACCGAACTAAACCTAATAATTACAAAACTGCATGGAAATAACAACTATTAGTTAACCCTTAACAGCCCCCTCAAACTGATGCTAAGTGATAATTAAGCAATAGTTTACTTCTTAATGAACTAAACATAGGGAAAGACAAAGCCTTTGTAAATATGTCTGCTAATTGACCATGAGAATATACATAACTAACTATTAGATCCTTCTCCACCACTTTTCACAAATAAAATGGTAATCGATCTCTATGTGCTTCATTCTACCATGGAACACGGGATTGGAAGCTATAGAGATATGTAAATCTCTTAATAAATCTTTTGTAAATCTCTTCGTAAATCTCTTCCAAGCTTCTGTATTCTGCTTCAGTTGAGGATCTAAAAGCTGTAGTTTGTTTCTTTGCAAACCAAATATAGGGTTGTTCCCGAGGAAAATAATAAACACTCATGTTGATCTACGATCTTGAGAATCTCCTGCCCAATCTGCATCGCTATAAGCATTGAGAGTTAATTGGCCTTTTTGAAAATTGATACCAAGATCTTAACTCCCTTTTAAATACCGTAAGATATGCTTTACAGCCGCAAGATGGACAAAAGTTGGCATATGCATGAACATGCAAACTTTGTTCACTGCAAGTATTGAAACCCTCCAACTAAGGTTCTGTAATTGGTGGGATCCGAGAGAGGAGAAGCCTTGGTGTCATAAAGGTTTGCCTTGAAAGAGAGGTGTTTTGCATGGTTTGGCATTTGTGAGGCCTTCTTTATCAAATAAATCCAATATGTACTTTTGCTGAAAAACAAGGATACCATTAGAAGTTTGATGAATCTGTAAACCTAAGAAAAACTTGACTGAACCTAAACCAGTCATTTCAAACTTAGTATCAAGTTTGGATATCAATTAATGTATGAAATTAACAGTAGGTCCAATAATAACAATGTCATCAACGTATAATAGTAAATAGATAGTAGAGGAACTAAATTTATAAATGAATAAAGAATATTTCAGCAATAGAAGCAACAAATCAAATATTATTCAGATAAGAGGTAAAACCTCTCAAACCAAGCCCTCGGAGCTTATTTGAGGCCATACAAAGACTTGTTCATATTACAAACATAATTAGGGTAGTTAGAGTGAATAAATCCTTGTGGTTGACTCATATACACTTCTTCTTGTAGGCTACCATGAAGAAATGTATTTTTGACATTTAATTGGTGAATGGCCAGGAATTTTAAGCAGCAAGAGATAAAATGAGCCTAACAGTAGTGAATGTGACAACAGGACTAAAGGTTTCTAATATAGTCTATATCTGGTGGTTGATGAAAATCTTTAGCAACTAACGTGGCCTTGTATCTGACTATACTCCCATCTGGGTTATGTTTAAGCCTGTAAACCCACTTGCAACCTACTAGATTAGTGTTAGGAGGAATGGGGTTAAATTTCAGGTTCCTTGCCTTTCAAGAGCACTAAACTCTTCAGCCATATCATTCCTCTAATTTATAGATTTACTAGCAGTAGTATAAGAAAAGGGTTCAGTTTCTAAACAAACAAGTTTAATGGTTTGAGAACTAGCTAAGTAAACTTTCTTCTTGCTTATGCCAGATTGGCTGTAGTTTACATGCTATGAACATTACCAGAATTAATAGAAATAGGTTGAGATATAAACGAATCAGTCACGGTAGTAGACAACTTAGACTATAAAGAAGGAGCTAAAATAGAATCTATAGCAGGTAGATCAATATATATAAATAGGATAGGAATCATAGAGGAATCAGTATGATCATTAAGAGGCACATGCAGTAAAGAAACAGAACTATTCGAAGCATTACCATTATTAGAAGAAGTATTAGCATTAGTAGTAGCATAACCATTAATAACTAAACCAATATCATTTTGAGTATTTGAACTAGGAGTAGCTTCCAAATTGGACAGTAAGAAATATGGATAATCATTAGAAACATGTGGAGAAGTAGGAACAAGTTCTGTAACAGTAGAATTTGTTGGATTGAGTTTTAAAATTTAAAGAAAATTCATTGAACCACGAACGGTTCGTGGGTGAAATATAAAAAAAATATAAAACTAATTTAATCATATTAAACCATACTTACAATTATGCATACTTAGTTAAACGTATTCAATGGAGGTAGAAACAATTTTATACCTTTCTTGTATCGGAGAAATTTTGATCTGACGGAATCCTATTAGTCGTGCCGCGTTCTTCGTTCTTCATAGGATTTCATACCAATAACCACTCATAGGATTTAAAAGTATATCTCAATCGAATGTCGTCAGGAATTGAGTGTGAGCTCTCAAAACAATTAAAGAAAAAAAACAAAATTTTATCTTATTCCTCTAGATTTCAGCTGCAACAAGGAGGGGAGAGAGAACTGCTTTCTTTGCTCTGTGTAGTCACACACTGTGATCAATGATTTTTGTCAACACATTTAGAGAGACAACCCTAATTCCATCCCTTATATAAAATTACGGAATTTACACATATACTCCTATATGTTAAATTACCAAAAAATCATCCCCTAATATTTGCTATAGCCGAAAATTACATATCTCCCTAGAGTAAATTGATCTTCATCAATTAATTAATTAATTTTATTTATTAATTATCTAATAATTAGAAAATAACCAATTGATTCATTTGAACATTAGTTACATGTTCTTCACTAATTAAGTGACAACACCTATCGCGTATGAGTTCGGAAACTATACTTTGGTCCGAAACACATTTTCATTTCAATTGATGTTTTTTCATTCATGTCTTTATAAACTACTCTTGAGACCAATGGACCCACATGAATAAAGTTATATGATTCAAATACTCGGTGAATTTATCTCCATAAATTCCTGACTTATTTAATCCTGACATCGTATAATTTCACTATAGGTCTGATGCCGAATCAACTCTTGATTCATGCACGCTATATTTTTTGTTAGTGCAAATAAACACTTTTATTTTATGGTCCACAAAATATTTTAATATATTAACCTCTTTAAATATCAGTAACAAGAGCGAGATATAAAATTAACATTTTACCCCTCTAGTTAATATTTTCTTAACTCTTTTATTAACTGTGAATAAGAAAGACATAACAATGAATTGTCTCGTATAGTTCACCGTTCAATGATTCATTTCATAAAATACTTGGCCAAGTTAATTTATACACACACCCATTAATAAAACATAAGGTGATATTGTTGTATCTGCAATCTCGCAACAAATTTTCATATTTGTGAATCACGCAATTTCCACATTGTTGAATCACGATCCCAACAACCATTGTATTGTCCAACAATTCGAACTCACTCTTTTGGCATATCAAATATTGTAACTAACTAAGTCAAGTTTCGTATTCATCTCAGGATTAAGGTAATTATGAAAATATAGTTTAGAGCTAGATAAACGGTTTTGCTCTAAACTTATTGGTTACTGATCTATTTAATATGTGCCACAACATGTCTAAGTCAACTGTTGGAGTCTCCACTCCTATGTCCCAAGACCGACATCCTTTGGTTCAACCTAACAGTCATAATCAGATTCAACTACCCAGTCGATCCTAAGACTGTGAATAACATTCTAAATTATTTCAGAAGAGTTTGTTTGGAATACCCCTCAGTCTTTAATTATAAACAATAATTAATGGAAATAGTTCTAGGACAAAATGTTGACAATAGTTCTAGGACTTGAGTAAATTATAAACACACTTTAATTAATGGAAAAAATTTCATTCATTCATTAATTTCAGTAATACAAAATGTTTGAGAAATAACTAAATACTCATAATTAGCTATTACACCCTACTTTATGGACATAATTCCAAAAATCTCCCACTTGGACTAAAGTAGGCGCGTACAATCTCGTATCCTCATGCCCTCTAGATGACCATCAAGGACTTTACTGCTTATAGTCTTCATGAATGGATCTGCCAGGTTGTTGACCGTCGATATATGTGTTACTACAATATCTCCATGTTGAACAATCTCTCTAATCAGGTGATACTTACGCTCTATGTGTTTGGATCTATTGTGGCTCCTTGGTTCCTTCGAATTTGCTACATCCCCAATGTTATTGCAATAAAGTGACATGAGCTTGTCAGCTTCTGGATAACTTCCAGAGTCTTCAAGAACTTTCTAAGCCATACATCTTATGTTGCAGCATCATAAGCTGCCACATACTCAGCTTCCATGGTAGAATGAGTCATGCATGATTGGTTGATACTTCTCCATACAACTGCTCTAGCTTTCAGGATGAACACCATCCTGAAGTGGACCTCCTAGAAACCTTGCCTTCTAAGAAGTCAGAATCAGTATACCCCGTCATATTCAGGTCAGTACCTGAATACATAAGCATGTAGTTCTTTATTCTCCTAAGATACTTAAGGATATGCTTAACGGAATTCCAATGCTCGAGTCTAGGATTGGATTGGAAATTCATCGCATAGCAAATGTTTGGCCTAATGCAAAACATCGCATACATGAGACTTCCTATAGCTGAGGTATAGAGAATCTTTCTCATGTCTTTCTCTTCTTGAGAATTCTTGAGAGACTGCTCCTTGGAGAGGCTAACTCCATGCCTGAAGGAAAGATATCCCTTATTGGAGTCTTGCATACTGAAGTGATCCATCACCTTATCAATATAGGATGTTTGAGATAGTGTCAATTGTCTGTTCTTTCGATCCTGAAAGATCACCTAAGACAAATGCAGCTTCTCCAAGATCATTCATATTAAATTGCTTTGCAAACTAAATCTTGATATCGAACAATTTCCCTACATCATTCCCAATGAGCAGAATATCATCCATGTACAAGACTAGAAAAACCGTATTTCCTTCTTGTATCAGCTTATACACACTTGGTTCGTTCACTAACTGCTCAAAACCAAAGTTTTTTACAGTTTCTTCGAACCTAATATTCCACGATCGAGACACTTACTTTTTCTTTTTTGGACATTTGGTATTATGTTTGATCTGGACTGTTTTTCCATCAACTAATGCACAATGAGCGAACTACATACTATACTCCAAACTTTGGTAGTAGATTTATTATCAAATATCCTAATGGTTCTGAGTATCCCATTACATGGTATGTATTTTTCAACGTAATTCTTATATTTCCATGCAATTCATGTTTAATCTATTTTCTTTTTCTTCTTTTTTTCAGGGTGAGGGAATGGATGGACTTGAAAGGCTTTGTGTTGCCATGAACATTCTCTGTCACTTAAGCTTTGATATGGTCTTATAAGACATTGTTTAGATAAACATGTTTGTTTGTTAAATGTTTCATCTTAAGACAGAAGATAATAAACTTGGTTTGCAGTTAAATGTCAGGATTTGGTTGCTCTCCACCAACGAATATACTATATCATGGAATATTGTAAGTCTGTCACTAATTCTTAACTTCCTTATCTAATAATTCATTTCTTAGTTGTTGATCATTTAGATTATACTATTTAGAATATGAGGCTTACTCCTTCATCTGAATGGATCATCAAAGCTTTGGTACAAACACTTTGATCTTATTCTGAAGCTCACCAAGGTAGTTACCTACGCCATCACCTCCTCACCAAGGAAAACCACCAAGTGGACCTCCTAGGGTACCTCCACCTTCAATACCTAGATATGAATTTATACTAGATTTTAGTTTTTTTTGGATAAATTACTTTTTCTTGCTCTATGTAAAAATCAATATGTAATTATCATTTTGAGATGTGATTTCTACTAGACAATTATTATGTACCAATTTTGACTAATTAAATAAAATTATATGTGATTTTGTTATTTCTGAAAAGTTATTTTGAGATGTGATTTCTACTAGACAATTATTATCATTTTGAGATGTGATTTCTGAAAAGTTATTTATTTTTTATCTTTGTACAATTATAAGTATAAGTAATAAAAATTTTATAAAAATTATTTAATAAAATTAAGTAAACATTAAGTAATGAAAAATGTAGGAAAGACCTATGATATCATTTATAAAACGCTATGAAAGACTTACGATAGCATTTATAAAACTCTATGAAATACCTACTACAGCATTTATAAAACCCTATGAAAGACTTTTTATAGCATTTTTAAAACTCCATGGAAGGATTTTTATAGCATTTTTAAGCTATGAAAAGCATTTGATAGCGTTTTTAAACGCTTAGAAAAGCCTTTCATATCGTTTTAAAAACGCTATCATAGGATTTTTTTATAGCGTTTAGAAAACACTATCATAGGTATCAGACTTTTAATAATGTCAGTATACATCACCTGTGTGGCCTATTTGACGGTCATGGATGTGTCGTCTTCCCATTTTTCAAAGGGTCATAGTCGTTAAGTCACATTTTGGGGGTCCCAAACAAATGTCGACTACCTCACTGATGTTGCGCATTCTCAGTGTTCTTTCTCTCTGAATTTGCGATCATTTCACATGATACATGACGTGATATGAATGTAGCGTACATGAGAATCTCCCCGTAGATGCCATGGCTATGCAACTATGGTTACAAGGAGGAATGACTGGACGTTGGCACATCAACAAGGTTTATTGAGATGGGATCACATAGGGTCTAATCTGAAATAGATCTCACCTTGAAGCTCTCTATAAGTAGAGGTCTTCCTCTAATTATTCAGATTCATTTAGATTTCTACACTCATTAGACTTGGAGAATTTTCTCTTAATTCCTCCACTCATTAGACTTGGAGATTTTTCTCTTAATTCCTCCACTCACTTTCTACATGTTTTTTCAATGTGCTCGTTCATCACCCTTCAAATCTCAACCTCCACATCTCAGATTATATTATCATATACTGAGACTAGATCATTATATCGAGAAGACCATTTACTATTACTTGAAGCTCGATCTCTCCCCTCGAATGAACCATATAGCCAAGAGAAACCATGAACTAGAATAGAAGAACTTGCTCTACCCATGAGTAAATATTTCGTAATAGCCTCATTAGACAGTACATATTTCTTGGTATATCCAGATAATAGGTAGAAGCATAAACTGAAACATTTTGTAGCTACAAAGATAGTTATTAAATCATTAGCACCGCATAAAAACATTCCTCCTCGAGTAGATGTTAATATGAATAACATATAATAGATTTATTAAAACATTCCTCCTATGCGACGTCATGGTTACACTCACTTAGCTCATGTATAATGTACAACTTTGACACTAATTTTAATAATATTGGATTAAGATATTAAATAAAATTTAATTAATGAAAAAAATTAATAAAAATATAAATTAATTTTAATTGACTATAATTTAATCATAGCATAGTGTTAAATATTCAGAAGTCTACAGTTGCTTTTCCCATAGTTATCATGTTTTCATGGGATATTTCATAGCCAACACTAGCTACTGCTCCACACATGTTCATCAATGATTGTAAAAATGTTCTGGTTGTCACAGTTGCTACTCAATACTCATTCTGCAAGGCAGACATAGTTAAGGAATTTCACAAGGACTCGACATCGCTGCTACTCCAGTTGCAGCTATTGCCTCAGATGTTTCCTATGCGCTGCTAAAGAGGATGAGAAAGAAGGAAGAACCTACCATAGAGCCTTATGATGACATGGGCTTCAACTTGTTTGATTAAGCTTCATATGTGTTATGATGTTTCATTAGGAACCTCATAGTTTTTGTAGTCTTTGGATTTTATTAGTTCGTATCTTTCTGTAATAGCCCTTCATTTAATATTTAATGCAAAAGCTCACGGAAGCTAGGTCAAATTTTATTTTACAAAACTAATCAAGTGTGAAATTAAAACTTAAACATAGTTCTATATATTTCAAATGATTTAATGTATCGATTTGCTGAATTAAAGACTATGACATCAACTATATAGCGAAGCATTAATAATAAAATAGTTGTAACTTTATTAAAACAAAAAACTTCAAATGTTTCCCAACAACTTTGACTTTAGACCCGTGTGAGAGACTCTAGAATTCATCCGATGCGAAAGCATCATCTTCATCTGAAAACTTTAGAATAAAATGGAGTGAGTATGAAAATATACTCAATAAGCAAAACATTACATACATAACATCATACAAAGATAGTCGCATACAACACATATCATTATTTCTTACAAAGATTCATGTCAGTATGTATCATTCATTTAGATCGTTCATATGTTTCCTTGTAAAGTTTGCTAGCCAACTTCCGTTAGAGCTTACCACCACACTCACATCAAAACAGAATTACCTGTTGATAAGATTTGTTAAGTTGTAAGGTACGTACAAGTGACATTTCTTACGAGTACCACTCTGCACCTTCAAGAAGGTTGGACCAGTTACAATAATACCTTCCCACAAGCCTAACCAGAACATATACATAGACTCTCTCCTAAAGGATGAGGTAACATATAGTCATTTTCTGAAGGATAAGACAAATAATACAGAGTTGGTGGATACGTGACTCTAATGACACATAGTATTTTATGTTATATTATCATGCAATTGTCATTCTTATCTTATAACTCATATTCTTCCCAAATATCAGAATCGTACAATACATTACCATCATAGAGTAATGTACAAAAGCACAATGATAACATCACGAAGCTACAAACAACATAAAAGATCTTGTTGATTTGTTCTAATAGGAAAGTACAATCGTGGACCCCATTGAAAAGGACACTATTTGTACACAAAAGGACATAGCAGTAATGTTGGTGGTTATGCCCTCAAAACATGTGTATTGACATTTTGATATGAAATTTAAAGAGGATTACATTTTTCTTAAAATTGTTCTTTTAAATTATTGTTGAATAATTTATACAGATATCTGAAAATTTCATGTTCATTAATGAGCTATGATCTTGTATTAGTACGAGAGAATTAAGATAATAGATAATGAATAAAATTGTCAGCAACATATTAAAGTATGAAATCTTTAATGAATTGTTGCTAGTATGTTCACTAAGAATTATGAATGCATGTGATCTAGATCGAGATTATTGATATGGATAGACATCTTAGTGAAGGTACTTTGTATAATAAGATTATATATGACAAGACCGATGTGAATTAATATCTTTATTAACGTGTCGTTTATCATAAAGATTTAATACACATCAATTCGATGATCATATGTAGATCAGTCTGAATCTTGAGTAGTCATGAACTCCTATACATGTCTACTCGATCTTTTGATTCACTCCTTAAGGTCTGTTTGTTAATCAGGCTAGTGACTTTTATTTTGTAGATTTAGTAATGTGGATGGCTCAGGACATTATCTTACAAGATTTGAAATCTAAGCTTTCCTAACGGATCGTATATTGGTTCTCTTAAGTGCTAACTCTAGAACTGAATAGTTATTGAGCTCAAATTTATAATAAGATTATAAATTAGTCATTTACTAGTTGATTAATGGTACTTAAGGATCAATAGGTAATTAGAAGGGTAAAATGGTAATTATGACCAGTTCTAATTTATGGACAAATAATTGGAGGACAGAATTACATGAAACAATTATGTCAGTGAACTACATAAGAACATTCAGTAAATACATTTTATAATCTCTAAGAGTGCAATTCCATATTTATAGTGGAGTGATAATGAAATAAATAAATAAGATTATTTAACTAAAAAGTTTATTTAATAATTTGGTTTATTGAATCTTAGGATTATAGGTGCATGGTCCTCAAATCTCCACTATACTACGCTGTCTAAAGTGCGAATATTTCAGGACATGAGAAAATGAGTGACTTGCAAAAGAAATTATTATTCTGGGGCAAGTACATAATTATGTGTGATTAATTAATTAAGAATTAATTAATTAGATTATTTATATATTTTATTATAATTTTCGGAAATTATATGTGTGTGTGTGTGTGTATATATATATATATATATATATAATTATCGACTTTTTTTCAATTATCGATAAGTGAGACAAAATATCTAATTTGTGAAATTAGATAATTAAATTACTATTATATAATAATTTAAACCAACTAAAAATATTATTTATAAAATAACAGATAAGTTAATTGATAGGAAAATCAGATATCTTTCACTTTCATTGCAGCTCGCCCCCACTATCACATGGGCGCGTGCCCACACATTCACTCTCTCTCTCTCATTTTCATTGCAGCCCGCCTCCACTTTCACTCTCTCTCTCTCTCTCTCTCTCTATCACCTTATGTCTCGAAGCTTTGTCTCTCAAATGTCCCACTGAAATAAAAACCAACTGAGCCACCACGACTTGTCAAAACCACGGCGGCTCCAACCAAACTTTGACAGCAACAACCAACTGACTAACTTGTACAGAACCAAAGCTACTGCTGAAAACATAGCCATGGCCATGATCTTGCTGTGCGAATGAAGAAACTTGTTCATGAATTGAGTTTCTTTGCTGGAGCTTATTTTTTCAGATCTGATTTTTCATATTTTTCAGATCTGAAAAACATTATCAAGATTTTTTCATATATGAGATTTTGATCTACGATAGGTATTTCATCACAATGACTAAATAAGTTATGATATGTTGTTCTATGTTTTTTTAGATCTGAGTTTAAATGATGTAGAGCAGGAGCTCGAGTTTAATGCTGGAGCCAATTTTCAAATTTGTTGGAGCTCGAGTTTAATGATGTAGAGAAATGAAATATGGTCTATAAAATCTATCCAATCTGACAGTTGAAGTTCAGTCTGGATGGTTCAAATTTTTTCATGTGTTATAGTCAGTTTAGTCCTCCATATAGGAGGACCATGATTTTTGGTCAGGTCTTATTTTTCTCTAAAAATTTGACCAAACCGACCGTTGAACACCCATAGATTAGATCATCAGTTCGTAAATCAAGAGTTGAATTGAGAACATGATTGGTGTAAAGAGATTTTCTTCTTTGATTAAACGTGAATCAAATCTCTAAAAAAATAATCATCACGTTCTTTTAGATAATCGTCTCACAAAAGTCATTCTCAATAAATCTCCAGATCTCATGTGTTGAGAATATCTATAGACTGAAAAGTATCTTGTAATATTCTACGTGCCGACAAATCATAGTGTGTTGATGATTGACTTGGAAGATCATGGTGTGGATCCTAGAGTCTAAAAATCGTTGGAACGATTTCGTGAGAACGGATGATCGATCTGTTTTTGCAATGACACTTGATATAGACTACAAGAGATATATAATTCCTAACTTTGTATGTTGTATATTTAACATATAAATATATAATGGATCCTGATTGATTGAAAAGAGTTTTCAATAAAAGTTTTTATATGGTTATCATGGCGTTGCGCAAATTTTATTTTATTAAAAGATTCATTTTTATTAAAAGTTAAAATTTTTTTAAAGGCCACGTGCCTCCACGCTTCCATCTCGCATACGCCGAGATGACCAGCTAGTGGTATCAGAGTGGTCTTTATATATTTATATGTTAAATATTTTATGAGTTTTCTTACATTGTTCATATAATATGAGATATGTATGATGATGGATGATTATGTTTTTTAAATGTTTGAAAAATAATGGATCGTTAATTATATGGTGATTATTAAGTTAGACTTTGTTTTAATTTTTCCTAAATCTCGTGTAAGCCAAATTGATGTGTAGGAATTTTTATAATTTTATTTTGAATATTACTGTAATTATTCTGAACGCGAGAAGACGAAGAACGCATGAGACGAATAGCAAAAATTATTGTTTACGCTAAAAGATTGTTCATCCGTGAAAATATTGTTCACGCCAAAAATTTCCTATTTCCATAGAGGTGAACAATGCCGACGGTACTACACCGACGGTGAACAGTGCTGTCTATCACAGTAGGCGGTTGCCGGTGTGAGACGGGCAGCGATGGTGATGGGCGGCGATCAGGGAGTCCTATCATCAGTGACAACTGTTGTCACGTTTTAAGAAATTTTTTAACAAACCATGCAACCAACTCTATCACCTAAGTGTTTCATTAAAACCTAAACTCTTTTAATTATCCACTGAAAATTTGAAATTAATGTAATTTTAAAATTAATTATTAATTTTTTATTTTATGAAAATTAAAAATTAATAGGTTAATTGAGTTTGACCCAAATTTGAGCAAATCAAATAAAATAATTATTTGACTAAATCAAAGTCAACTATAATAAAAGAGATAATTAAAAAAATAGTTTTAATTAAAAAATAAGTTTTCTAATTAAAAAATGTTTTGTTCAAGCTTGAAAATTCTGAAGATGAACATGAGGAGTAGAAGACAATATTTGAAGAATATATATTCTTGAAGTCCGCTTTATAATTTTATTTCTTTATTTCAAAGGTTGTAATTTAGAAATATCCAATAGTCACTCGATCCATTATTATTTTATTTAATTGTTAAATAATTATTTAATTGTTATGTTTAATTTTATTTCTTTATTTCAAGAGAAAATGACTGACTTGCAAAAAAAATTTTATTTTGGGACAAATACATAATTATGAGATATTTATGTGTGGTTAATTAATTACGAATTAATTAATCAAATTATTTATATATTTAAATATAAATTTCAGAAGTTATCTATAAATATAAATAATTATTGAGTTTTTTATTATCGATAAGTTAGATAGAATATCTAATTTGTGAAATTAGATAATTAAATTATTATTAGATAATAATTTAAATAAACTATATCTATTAATTGTGAAATAATAGATAAGTTAGTTGATTATAAAATCAGATATGTTAATTTTAAATAAACTTATATCTAGATAATTATCTGATTAAAATAAATATTTAATTCACAGTAATTGCCACGTGTGAGTCACTGATAGAGTATCAGAAATTGACATGGACTACTGTGGTGCCATGTGACACTAAAGTAGTGAGTGTGCAACACTCTAGTGCCCCACGATACAATGCCACACGACACAATACCGTGAGGCACTGTGTTGGCTCACTGCACACTATAGTGCCATGTGGTACTGTAGTTGTGCACAATTACAGTGGGTCCCACTACAATTCGTAATTTTACAATTAGTTATTTTTTCAGTTTATCCCTAAAAATCTGATACGCCATTATCTAGAATATATACAGATATTATTCTAATGACCTTGATTGTTGAATGAAGAGGAGAGAATCAGTTAATTATATCATCATTTCGTCAATCAAGAGTTGACTTGAGAACGTGCTACATTAAATACGAGGGGGCTATTTGTAAATTAATTCCGCATGAGGAATCTCCTAAGGATACATCTAGACATGAAATTCAACAACATGATGCCCGTGAAATCCTCTTAGATTCACCCACATGACATACAAAGGGATTTAGTCTTAGATTTTCTTTACCTCAAATACATCAATCTCCAAACCACTCAAATGATGGCCAACATGCAAGTGATCTCCCACAACCAACTCAACCAACATTAGAACCCCCCATAGACAAGCTGCCTAAAAAATTTAAAAGAAAGAAAGGTCAAACAAAAATGAATAATATTTCCCATGGAGCCTAGTAAATGACAAGTTGTTATGACAAACCATTTAGGACAACCTATTGGAAGAATTTGTTAAACTATCTTCTTTTTTAGATGTTATTGTTCAAAATGTTGTTCCTATTGCACTTGTGGATTGGAGGAAGCTTCCTTCAGGGATGAGAGATATTTTGTGGAAGCATGTACTATCTTATCTTGTTAATTTCACCTTTATGTTGTCTTTATTGTTCTAGTAATGACTATACTTCTTACGGTGATACTAGGCACGTTACCAGATTGATGACTCATATGAAAATAAAATGTTACAACAAATGTATCACATTTTGTCATCTTCTAAATTATTGCTTGTGAGACAAATAAGAGAAGCTAGAGATGATGAAGAAAAGTTACTTAGACTTAAGCCTGGCAACATCAAATCAATTCACGATTGGAAAGATTTCATCAAAGAGAAAACAAGTGCAAGATTCATGTTAAGTACCACAAGTATTATTTAATATTTCATCTTGACTGTGTTTGATATTGAATATTTGTTTATATGTAGGCTACAAGTGATAAGTTCAAGACAAGGAAAAGAAGTCAGATCCCTCATACTTGTAACCGTAAAGGATATGCTCAATTGACCAATGAATTGGTAACACAAGTATAATTTTTTCTATTGAAGTTGTTAACTTCCTAGTTATAGTTAAACATTTTTTCTTTTGTTTAGAAAAATATTAGTTCTTATCCTAGCTCGGTAACGAGAGTTGATGTTTAGATTGAAGCACATAAGAGGAGAAATGGTGAGCCAGAGGATGTGGAAGCTACTGAGGCCATTGTAACTACATTTCTATATGTGAATGGTTGGGTAGGTTTTATAAATTTGATGCTTAACATTGAGATTTCATTATTTTCACATAAACTAAAACAATATCAAGTTACGAATCCTGAATCTGTTACACAAAATTTGAATGATGACGGTCTTGGTAAAGTTTTTGGCAAAGAAAGACGCAGATGTATGAGAGGCCTTGGCATGAGAGTTACGTATACAACATTTAATTTTTAAAAACAAAATGATTCTAAGATGAAGATTTTAGAAGAAAAGTATCAGATCGACTTCTAGAGTCTTTAAAAACTTTCTAAGCTAGACAGCTTCCTTTGTAGCTTCACAAGCTGTCACATACTCAACTACCATGGTAGAATCAATAATGCAAGATTGCTTGATATTTCTCCATACTATTGTTCCACCATTCAAGATGAACACCAATCCTGAAGTGGACCTCCTGAAATCCTTGTCTTCTTGGAAATCAGAATCAGTATAACCAACCATATTCAAGTTAGTACTTGAATACACAAGCATGTAGTTTCTCATTCTCCTAAGATACTTGAGGATATACTTGACAACATTCCAATGCTGGAGTTTAGGATTAGATTACAGATGACTCAACACACCCACGACGTAATAAGTATCTAGCCTAGTGTAAAACATTGTATCCATGAGACTTCCTACGGCTGAGGTATAGGGAATATTTCTCATGTCTTCCTTTTCTTGAGGAGTCTTGAGAGATTGCTCCTTGGAGAGGCTGACTCCATCCCTAAAAAGAAGATATCACTTCTTGGAGTCTTGCATACTAAAGCGATCCATCTCCTTATCAATATAACATGCTTGAGACAATGCTAATTATATGTTCTTCCTATCTCGAAAGATCTGAATACTCAAGATCATTCATATAAAATTGCTTTGCAAGTAATATCTTGACATCAGACAATTTTCCTACAACATTCCTAATGAGTAGATATCATCTATGTATAAGACTAGAGAAATCACATTCCCTTCATGTATCAATTTATACACACAAGGTTCATTCACTAACTATTCAAAATCAAAGTTCTTGACAGTTTCGTCAAACCTGATATTTCACAATCAGGACGCTTGCTTAAGCTAATAAATGGACTTTAGTAGTTCGCAAACCTTGCCCTCTTGTCCTTTCTCCATGAACCCATCTGGTTGAGCCATATAAATGCGTTATTCAAGATTTTCATTTAGAAATGTAGTCTAATGTCCATCTGCCAGATTTCATAATCGAAGGCAGCAACAATGGACAAGAGGATTCAGATGGACTTAAACATGGCCGCTGGCGAGAAGGTACCCTCGTATCTTGAATAGTTTATTTTCCATCAATTAAGAAGATCCAACTCAACATTCGGGTTTAAACATAGCTCCGCTAAATATCTATCAATCTTTAACTTAACCTCTAAGCTATTTTTCTTACACAACTGTTTTGAAAATGTGGAGGCCAAACATGGCTCCGCTAAAATCATCTTCATCATCATTTTCAACTATCTCAGATTGTGATGATTGATCAACAAATAGCACTGATTGTGATACAAATCTCATTTTGTATTCCTCAAATATTCTGTCAAAAGTAGAAGTCACTTTCGTTCTCAAATCACAGGAAAGCTCAGGATCATATAACATATCATATGCATGTGACACAAATCTCATTTTAAAGCGGGGATCAAGAATGGCAACAACAAACAATAAATAATTGACCTTTTCTGAGCCTCCCCAATACTTGTCATACTTGGTCCTCATATTACTTGCCATTTTTTCAAAAGAACATTACTAGATGAAGAATATCTCATAATCATGTTTTCAATAAAAAAACCTCATGAACATATCTATGAGATGTAACATTCAAAGTCCCAGAAAGCCTTAATGTTATTTCGTAGAAAACTTTCAAAAACTTGATAATCAGTCGAGCATTATCTCAATCCTCATCCCCTGGAGGACCAAGTTTCTCATCTCCATGGAACTCCAATAAATAATATGCATCTTGTTCTCCACGCCTCTCAAATGCTTTTTGAAACTTTTCAGTCGACTCTAACATCAAATAAGTGGAATTCCACCTAGTATGAACATCTAGAGACACCAGACTACTAGAAGATATCTTTGCAGCCTCTACACAACTCCTAAACTTTTGAAACCGAAGGAGATGACCTCACATATTTGACCGCATTACGAATTCTAGTGATAGAGTCATGAACATCCTTCAAACTATCACGCACGATAAGGTTAAGAATGTGTGCACAACATCTAACATGCATAAACTCACCATCCAACACATGCCCCTTTCAATTTCTGATAGATTTTTTCAAGTAAGTGCTTGCACCATCATTGGTACTTACATTATCAACGGTGACCGTGAAAACCCTTTCAATACCCCAGTCAAGTAAACATTGCTCAATAGCCATTCCAATCGACTCCCCCTTATGACTAGCAATTGGACAAAAGTTAATGATTCTTTTATGTAATACCCAATCATAGTCAATAAAGTGTGCAGTAAGTACCATGTAATTAAGATTTTGCACTGATGTCCATGTATCAGTGGTCAGACAGAATCTTTGATTTTTACTTGACAATGCCTTTTTTAACTTTTCTTTCTCCCACACAAACACCTTGAAACAATCTCTAGCTATTGTTATCTGGCTAGGAAAAACAAACTTAGGTTGCATGCCCTAACAAAATTCCCTAAATCTTTCACCCTCTACCACACTAAACGCTAATTTATCTTTAATGATCATCCTAGCAAGCAACATCCTACACTTCTCAGCATTAAATGTAGTAGTAGATATTGTACAAGTACTATCAGCAGCTCCCTCACTACTACTATTAGGATCAAGAACTAACAATTTTTGCTTAGGATCATCAAACTTGTTAGGATTCTTCTTACATATTTTCAGATGATTCCACAGACAAGAAGTACCATTAGCACTAACACATGCAAACGTATGCTTACAATGATTACAAGTAGCTCTCTCATCATTAGGATCACTAGTTTCAACTTTTACAAAATTATTCCAAACAGTAGAAGAGACTCGGTTGCATTTTCTCTTATCTTTTATAGGTTTTGGTGGTAATGAAGAACCATCATTAATTACTGCATCATCAGGGTTTGACTTGGAGTTCCAGTAGACATCTCCTGGTAGAGTTAAGTGATTGTTAAGTTGTACAAAGTGTAGATAACTCATAGCAGAGCAATAAAATTAATCACAGTAGAATTGAAAAATAACAGAGCAATAAAATTAAGCACAGTAGAATTGGAAAAATAACAGAGCAACAAAATTAATCAAAGTAGAGTTGGATTGGAACCATCGATCTTACCTGGACGAAGAAGGAGAGGGCCTGAGTTGAGGCCGAGGGAGAGGGAGTGGGTCTGAGCTGAGGCCGATGGAGAGGGTCTAAGCTGAGGCCGAGGGAGAGGGAGAGGGTCTGAGCTAAGGCCGAGGGAGAGGGAGAATGTCTGAGCTGAGGACGAGGGAGAGGGAGAGCGTCTGAGTTGAGGCCGAGGGAGAGGGAGATGGTTTGAGCTGAGGGAGAGGGATAGAGGCTGGCTGGACTCTGGAGGGGAGACACGAAGAAGAAAAGGGGCTGGCTGGAGCTGGACTGAGGCGTGAGTCGCGTGACGCAAAGAAGGAGAGGGGCTAGGTCTGGAGCTGGACTGAGGCGTGAGTCGCGTGACGCGAAGAAGGAGAGAGGCTAGGTCTGGGTCTGCATCTGACTGAGCTGAGGGAGAGGAGAAATAACCTAACCCTAAAAGANTAAACGGTCGGTCTGGTCGAATCGGTCCAGGATTAACAAAAATTTTAGACAGGTCTGAATTTTCAGTCCTCTCTAAAAGAAGGACCGAATCCACCATTAACAATAAAAAAAACCGTCCAGACCGATCAATTTCAGTTTGGACTAAACGGTCCGGACGGTTTTTGAACACCCCTAATAAAAACATAAAATAATTTTAATTGACTATAATTTAATCATAGCATTGTGTTAAATGCTGAGAAGTTTGCAGTTACTTTGTCCACGGTTACCACATTTTCATTATTGGTTATTTCGTACCGATCACTAGAAGCTGCTCCACACATGTTCATCGATGCCTGTAAAAATGTTCTGGTTGTCTCAGTTGCTATTGAATACTCGTTCCCCGAGGTCGACAAAGGTAAAGAATTTCTCAAGGATCCGAGCGTCGCTGCTACTCCGGTTGCAACTGTTACCTTAGGTGTTGCCCTTACTGCTGCTAAGGAGGAAGAGAAAGAAGGAAGAACCAGTCTTAGAGTCTAATGATGGCATGGGCTTTAGCTTGTTTGATTAAGCTTCATATGTGTTATGATGTTTCAACAGGAACCTCACAGTTTTTTTAGTCTTTGAATTTTATTAGTTCGTATCTTTCTGTAACGGCCCAGAAATTTAATCTTTAAAATTTTCTTTAATATTTAATGCAAAAGCTTGCGGAAGCTAGGTCAATTATTTTTTAAAACTAATCAAGTGTGAACTCATAAACATAGTTCTATTTATTTTAACTGATTTAAAATTATCGATTTAGAGAATTTAAAGACTATGACATCAACTGTCTAGCATTAATATTAAAATAGTTGCAACTTCGATAAAACAAAAAAACTTCAAATGTTTTCTAAAAATAACTTTAAGTGTACTCTCTTGCAAGAGACTCTAGACTTTATCTGATATGAAATCATCTTCCTCATCTGAAAATTTTAGAATAAAATAGAGTGAGTATAAGAATATACACAGTAAGTAAAAATCTACATACATAACATCATACAAAGGCAATTGCATATAACACATATAATTCTTTCTTACATAGTTTCACATACAATACTTATCATTCATTCAAATCATCCATATATTTCCTTATAAAGTTCACTGGACAACTTTTGTTTGAGCGCCACGATACCCATATAAGAACAAAATTATTTGCCGGTAAGATTTGCCAGCTTGTAAGGTACATACAAGTGACCTTTATCACGAATACCACTCCGCACCTTCAAGAAGGTGGAATCAGTTGCAATAATATTTTTCCAAAAGACTAACAAGAACATATACATAGACCCTCTCTCGAAAGATGAGGTACCACATTTTCCTTTCTCAAAGGATAAGGCAAACAATATATAGTTGGTGGGTATGTGACCTAACGGCACACGATGTTTTACGTTATATTATCATCAGGTAGTCTTTCTTATATTATAACTCATATTCTTCCTAAATATCAGAATCGTACAATACATTATAATAATAGAATAAAGCACACTATCACAATGATAACATCACGAAGCTACAATCAACACAAGACAAAATAATCAGAGTTTTATTCTAAGATTTTAAGGCACAAAAAGACAAGACTTTTACATATGTAAGATTTTACTTACCTGGTCTTCTAATAAAGAAATTGCATAATCAAAACTTCTGAAACAGATAACACTATACTTCTCAGAATGATATGATTCGTAAAATTGAAAATTAACGACCCTATTGTACAAACTTGATAAAATCGACAAAGCATAACCTAGGGTTTCCTAAAAATTCCAAGTTTCTTTCCCGATCCTCTAATATCTTAAAGTTTCACATATTTAATTTCGTCAAATTTTGAAAATTTCCAATTTGTGAAAAAGTCAAATCTTTATAATTTTTATTATAAACCTTTCTCTTACTCGAAAAAAACTTTTGGAACATAAATAAACTTTTATACATGTTTCAATCTAAGTTTATTCAGAATCTTTCATTTATAATTATGTAAAAACAAAAACAATAAAGTTTATGTTGAAAATAGGATAACACGAATTTTACCAGATAGCCTGAACTAAAAAATGATTTAAGTCTTGTGTCACAACTACCACCGACCAGAGCCTATCCATCTTAGCACCTACGGTTTTACAGTAGTGGAACAAAGATGAGAATTTTCGTGCAAGAGAGACATGTGATCTCTGATGTACACCCAATGAGATTTGGGTTATCAAAGGCTTATGATATGTCATCATGGATTCTCACTAGTGTTTAAGGTAAAGATGTATATCCCAACAAAATCTAGTGAATTTAATTGACATTTTGAAAAGAAGATGGTGTAGACTAAAAATATTTCAACTCTTCACCTTTGACACGGCGAAAAACACGACCAACAACAAGAATTAAAAAAAACCATTTAAGTGAGGACTCTTAAGCTAGGTGGCAAACATATAATTAAAGTAGGCATAAAGTAAATATAAGATGATAGTAATGAATATATTATACACTCTAGGTTAAGTGAAGATAAATAATCTCCTAAAAGGAAGAGAGATGGTCGGCCACTACAAAATAAAAGGGGAATGGCTAAAACCCTAATTCCATCCTCTGCATTAGGCTAAATAACACCTAATATAATTAACCCTGATATAAATTTTTAGTCCAAATTTGATAATAATGACATAAATAATATTAAAAATTTTATATACTATGAAAGGTAAAAAAATAAATTCAAAATGCATAACATGAAAAAAAATAATAACACATAACATGGACACATTAAAGTCCTATATGTTGTGTGGCACATAGTACACATGTCCATAAGTTGTTGTACTAGCACGTAGGCCTATGAAATTTTATGCTATATAAATTTATAACGTCACAGATAAAAATATGACTAAGGTTATAGCCCATGAGACATGATTAAAATATACTCACTCTGACCTTAATGTAAGTTGAAAAGTAGAGGTGTTACATTTTCATTATGTGTTGAATGTTTTAATTGCATCCTGTGGCTTGAATCTAGTCTGTTTGGCTTGTAGTATACTTTCAAGTTGATGTTATGAAATGAGCTTTGACGCTTGTATAGAAAAAAGAAATTATAATAATATTACGTTATTTTTAAAATAACAATACATTAAAGTAGAAGGGCACAAGTGTTACTTTAATGGTTTGTCTTACGTTTTTATTGCTAAGATAAAGTTGAATAACCTTACTTTTTGGATATATTCAACTACCTCCTGGTAAAATATGATTCATGGTAATCTAGATTCCTGGGTAATTTAGATTCCTAAGCAATTAGTACAAAACAAACGTGTCAATTTACCTTGAGATTTCTCATTCTAGGATACGCCAAACCAAGTATGGAATAAACAATAATTATTAGCTAATTTTATAGAAACAAATGATAGAGTTCTGTAGTGGTCTCACCTTAGACATGTGAAATAAAATATGTAAGAAAAATAAATTCTTAATTATGACATGCATGGATAGGTCCAACACGACCTGTATTACGATTTTATAATGGTGTTGAGTACCGTAATATTATCTAGTATTGTTCAAAATATGTTTGACATTCTAAATTTGATTGTACTAATAAGTCAGAATAAACTGGAGAGCGGTAGAACATAATTATACTGGACTATTTTGTATTGTCATGCATTTGGTGCTAGATTAAATAAGAAATAAACTATAAATATATTATCTTTGATAAAAAAACTATAAATATTGTATCATGGTTCGGGTTCTTTCTTAGGTGCCGACAAGATACTATATCAGAGCGATACTTTTGTATCTTATTTGAGATACAATAAACGCAAAATAAGGTACATGTAACATAAATGAGACACATTTTTATATACCTCATTTTTAGTTGAATGTACCTTATTCGTTTATAAAATATGTCTCTCTAGTATAATACCTTGTTGTTACCTTAGAAATTTCCTTATAGTTCTAGTTGTTGAAAAAACATTAAATCTCTTCAATTACATTCATGTTATGACCACCGTGGGGATAGAGAAAAAGAGAGAGGAAGCTTTGATTTAGCCTTTAGGGTTTGGGTGGAATGACGAGAAGAGAAAGATAAAAATGTCAAATTCTAAAATGACTTAGGTTGCTTCAACAAATCAAATGGCCATTATTAGTCCCAGCATCGATGTCAAGAAAAAAAACTCAGCATGTAAGAGTGACCTATCTAAAGAACTTAGAGAATGTCTTAGGATAATGCTTATCTTTCCTAAAAGATGAAGGTCATCACAATTTAAAGGGAGATATTAGCCGACCACATCTTGTAAAATTATTTTAATGAAGGGTGCACTCTTCATTAAATGATATTCCATTCTCAGCACTTAATTTTCTGTTAATCTTAATAAAAAATTTCTGACTCGAGTGTCAAAATATATTTTATTAGAAAACACATCAGTGTCGAGTGAATATCTTTACGTTCTATTTTTTTTCTTAATGTTCATCTATATAGATCTACAGCTTCATGTGTCATTATATGACAATGAATTTGCAACATCTATATCTCTACATGGAAGATTTTAATAATTTATAATTTTTCATTAAGGGGAGGGGGAATTTTCACTGACTAGTCAAAACACATGTACTTCGCACGTGTTAAAGGATTCTAAAATATACAATAAGTTTTAAATTATTATAAATGTTGAAATAAATACATTAGTTTTTAAAATGTTGTAAATCTAAAATAAAATAAAACAATGATGGTAATTTTCTCATATTTATAATTAAACTATTACAAGTAAAATGATATTTGAATAGGTCGTGCATCACGTGGAGATGATATATTGATACTAAAACTATTGTAAATAGAAAAAAAACTTGAATAAACTGTGTATCATGTCGAGATGATAAATTATCTGTAAAAAAATTTTAATTAAAGAACGCACGATACTAACGAATTTATGTCATAAGATAAGATGTAAAGAAATTAAAAATTATTTGAGAAGAGAAAATTAAATATGACAAACTATTTTACTACGGATAATGGACATTGAAAATTGTTACAAAGCTAAGAAAACTTAACAACAAATAGAATCTTATTTATTGACAATAACTCATTATTATTGACTGAAACAATTTATGACATAAAGATTTTTAAAATCATATATATGATTTTTCAGATTTTTAATAACATAATAATATAAAATATTAATAAAAATAAAAATTAGTGGATAGAATTATGTTTGAGGTTCAACTAATATTTTGTGAGAGTCAATAAATTTACGGCTCAACAAAATATATTTAAGGTGGAATAAAAACTACTGTTAAAAGAACTAAATAATTTTGCTTTATTTTTCGTTTTTGACAATGAGGGAGTTCCTTTATTTGAATTTGTCTTAAGTACCTCCCCCATTATGGGAGTCCCATAGAATTTCTAAAGCGTATTTTTTGTATTAATAACAACTATAACTTAAATTTCCTAGTCGATTATTATTTTCTTTTCTGTATATAATGTTTCCCATCCTAACAAATTTTAAAAGTTGAAATTTTTTTCTTTTGTCTCCTATTACACAAATTCATTTGCCCTCAAGTAAACTACAACCTAGGGGCTGCTTGGTATAAGTAGAACTTTTTCTAAATACCTGAACAATTAATCATGCCTTTATTTGATATCAGAGAATAATAGTTGCTTTGTTTGCACGCCTTTCGTATCAAATCGGTACTTAGAATAATGGAAGTATTAGTCATGGAATAATGGAAGTATTACTCATGGAATTATGGAAGTATTAGTCATAATTAAACTTTTCCGAAAAAAAATAGATGAAGATTACCAATAATTAACAACTTAATTACCCACATGGATAATATTTTGTAGTAGCTCTAGCTGTTACCTTTTCTTTTCTTTTCTTTTTTTCGTTTTTTTTTCTTTTTCGTTTTCCTATCAAAGGTAAAATATGTTAACACATATGATAAATTCTCAGGCATACATGTATTGCTTAACATCCTTAGATTTGAATATTTGCTATGAAAAGGACATTAACATTCAAATCTTTTGAAAGTTAAAATATTTAATGTGAATAAAAATCATAGCTAACTAGTCAAAATGTCATTCTCCTACTTTCAATTGAACAGTTAAAAAGGAAGGGTCTTGCCAGAAAACACACAACTGAATCCTTGTCTTCATGAAATTGGGTGCTTTTGGCTATGTACTGCTCAACTTATTACATTCGGCCGATCAAACAAGTATTAAATAAGAAAGAAGTGTAAGCAAAGGAGGGGACTTTTCAATATCGTCGAAGGAGCTAGGGGCGAGGCCAAAGGTTTTCTTAAAATGGGCAATTTTTTTTTTTCTAAAACTCTCATACTATTCCATATATTTTGAATAGACTCATCTTTGTTTCCTTGGAGGAAAAGCTTCTCCCAAATAGGAGGTTTCTTAGCGTTCAATTCAGGGTTTTTAGGGACCTTCTTGTGCAATTGGTAGAATGTGACTCAACAACTGGGAGAAGCCTCTGTCTCAACCAAGAGGGGGCTCTTCATCCTATTATGATGACGACAGAGGGATCGCTTGGGCCTCGGTTCTCAGCTAGGTCCGAGGCTTGATAAATGACGAGCCATGTCCTGCCCATAGTTAGTTAATTTAGATATGGAAAAAATATTGAGTATTATTCTGGAAGCATAATTCTGAAACTAAATGGTTAATCATTCGGTGAAAATTCAGTCAATAATATGTAATATGTAAAAATACGGATACGAAAATTGATTGGCTCTTCATCCTGTTATGATGATGACAGAGGGATCGCTTGGGGCTCTGTTCTCAGCTAGGTCCGAGGCTTGATAAATGAGAGCCATGTCCTGCCCATAGTTAGTTAATTTGGATATGGAAAAAATATTGAGTATTATTCTGGAAGCATAATTCGAGAACTAAATGGTTAATCATTCGGTGAAAATTCAGTCAATAATACGTAATATGTAAAAATATGAATACGAAAATTGAAGGGGTATTGTACATTTTCTTTTGAAAAATTCGGCTACATAATTTATAAATATATATATATTCTCGTTTAAGAAAATTATATGACAATAAAAGATATTAAGAAATACTTCAAGCCTAGTCACATTTTAATATTCAATCTATAATCTATAATCTAAAATATGCAAACGAGTAAAGTAGTTATACTCTTGTTTTAGAAAAATATATGACTAATTAAATATTAGTACTTTATTCTATTTTACTCAATTTATAATTTATACGAGAATTTTTAGAATTATATTTCTCAAGTAATAATAAGATTTGTTATCATATAGAATTGTTAGTTAGATATTTATTCATTTTATACTCTAATAATTTTTTAATCAATTAAGTTAAATATAATTAAAAAACTAAAATAATGATATTTTAAACATAAATAGAGGTTGATGACTAAAAGATATTATACATTTTATCTAAAAAATATGCGTGTTTTTCAATTTCTTTCAGCTGAATTCAGGAACAGATGTATAATATGGTTAGTGTATTATACACGAATCATATGCGTATTTACTAACATGTCTCGCAAAGTCCTCTTATGACATACCTAGAGATCATATGGGCCTATACCCCCTTTAAATGGGGAAATTATAGTAGATGACGCTCTTTCTAAAATAATATGGAACAATGACCTTAAATTTAACATACTATTTTGCTCCTTTTAACTAACTTTCTGCTGAAAAAAAAAAACAAAAACCACGTCCATCTTCCCCAACTTTCAGAGACGTAAATTTTGTTACATTTTTCAACCTCCATGAATACCATAAATAGCTCAATGATTTCAAGGTTTCTCACATTCAATCTCCTATTCCAGAATATTTATTAGTAAAGTAAAATTAGAGGCGGCAAACTGAAGCTAAAAGGGAATCTATAATCAAGTTTTGACTCCAATTTTTCTCTCCTCCCCTTAAATCAGTACCTCATTTGATGATCTTTATTGGTACATCTTGAATTAAACTCTGTATAAAGAGAATGAATGAACGATGGTAGCATATTATTTGAACTGGCCTGTAATACTTTTTCTAGGAACGATTTGATTCAATCTCACTAAGCTCTCTCTCTCTCTCTCTCTCTCTCTCTCTCTCTCTCTCTCTCTCTCTCACGTATGTTGATTTTTCTCTTCTTTCAGTCTTAATCAAGCCCCTTGCTGGAATCGATAGCCCCTCTTCAACTCGAGCTCCTCTTCAGGTATGTGACTCTGTTTCCCTCTCTCTCTTTCTCTCTCTCTGTCTCTCTCTCTCTCTCTCTCTCTCACGTTTTACACCTTGGACATGTGGATATATTAATATTATTTTCATATATTAAAATTATCCTTTATTGTATGTTAAGGTAGGTAAACCTCATAAGTGTCAAATAGTATAATCAATCAATGTGAGACTCCTATTTGATGGATGTGATAATTATAAGTGGGTACATAATGGGTTCCACCTATATTATGAAGTGAAACGTATACAGTAGCTCTCAAAATTCATGTCTTTTTCTCCATATATTTAGTGTGTGATTGACATATTTTATTTTTGGTGGGTGGAACATTTATAATTTCTAGTATTCTCTATTTTTTTCAGGTGAAATGTGGTTCGTGTGGCTATTTTGGTCACAATAAAAGGACGTGCAAGAACCCTAAAAATTTAGCTGCTAGTTCTTATCATTGAAAGTATTTATTTTGATATTTTTTGTATTGTTCTGAATTAAAAAAAATATGAAAATTATCTAAAACATACTCTTACTGTCTCTTTTATTCTGAGTAAAAAATTTATCTGGTTAAATATATGTTTACGAGTCGTACACATATTTTTAACATGTTGAGTCAGGAGTTGCAGTGTTCTTTTTGCATAGTTGTTAATGCCTTTGATGTTTTTCTTTCTTGAAATACATATAGATTTTATTTGTAATACATATACATATTTGTTATTGTCCATTTTATTTTGAACAAAAAATGTCTCTGGTTAAATATAACTTTACGCTCGTAAACATATTTTTAACATGTTGAGTCTGGAGATGCAGTGTATTTTGTGCATATTTGTTACTGCCTTTTATGTTTTTTTCCTTGAAATACATATATATTTTTATATTGTCTTCGTGATATTTCAACATTAAACATTTTTTTAATTATATGTCAGTAAATTGAAAATATGTTTAAAATTTAACTATTATTTGTTCTAATTGAAAATGTTTGTTTTGATAATTTATGTACTATTCTAAAAATAGAAGAACTACCTGCAACATAGTCTTATTATCTCTTTTATTTTGAATAAAAAATCTGTGTGCTTAAATATATGTTTACGAGTCATAAACATATATTTAACGGTTGTGTATGGTGATGTAATGTACTTTGCTGTATATTTATTATTGTATTTTATATTTTTTCTTGAAATACATATAAATTTTACTAAGTTGTAATTAATTTTGATATAGTGTTCATGATATTTCAATAATAAGTATTTATTAATTATACGTAAGAAATTTGAAAACATGTTTTGACATATGGATATGGAGTTATAAGAAAACAATATTGAGTTTCCAAGAAAATAAATATTGATTTTACAAGTAATGTTTAAAAATATTGTAAATATATTATCAGCCACTTCTTTTGTATGTGAAAACTACATCTTCTTTTTAAAGTGATATTTCCTGTAATAAAAGTTCAAAAAAAGTAAGTTTTCTTAAGTAAGAAATTTTTTTTTTAACAAAATATAAACATAGTGCTTACAAGTAAAGTAAGCTTATTTCTTTCATTTAGAAGTGATGTTAACTGAGTACGTTGTCACTAACAATAAATTGTATGTAATTTGTGATAGACTTCATTTTTCATTTATTTTCTATCTTTTCGAAGATGAAGATGAAGCCTCACTTGTTTACTTCATCTTGATTCCTCATTCCCAAGTGTTTAGCTACGGGTTATTCCTAGTTATAATTTTGTTTAAAAAAATTTATGTATTGATATGTAAATAAAAAATTATTGTTTAGTGGAACACTTAAATGCATAATGTCGTTTAGACATTGTGAAAAATATGTGTGCGGTCAAAAATATGTTTACAAGTTGTAAACATACATTTAACCTAGGGATTGTGTAAAAGCAAGAAAAAAAGGTTTGGCAAATGGCTACAAAAAACGTAACAAGAAAATCCTTCCAAAATTCTTAATTTTGTTGGGGTGGGTTTTATCTCTCAATTGTTCATTCCTTGTGGGCCATGACACTTTGCTTTTTTGTCTTACCAAGGGTGGAATTAATTACACCTATTTGTTGTCTCTTTAGGAAATCTCCTCTAGTCGCGGTATCATTTGTGGGAAGAGTCTCGAGAGTTGGGATAGTGCCACAAACTCATCTCAAAAGAAATGGATAAAAAAGACCTTCATAGCACTCATCTTCGAATCAAAAAACGCTTAGAAAAAACACACATTTTCAGTAAAATCCATCTTGTCGATGGCTGGGGAGGGTTTCTCGGTGGCTACTCTCGGTGGTTGGGAGAAACAACTGTGTGGCTCATGGTGGCTGCTCTCAGTGTCTTCGTGGCTCGATAGCTCGGTGGTCAAGGAGGGTTTCTCGGTTAAATGGGGAGGGTTTTTTCAATCGAGTGAGAAAGAGAGAGAGATGGGAGATAACTAATTCTGTTACGTACTTAAAGGGATATTTTTGGAATTTTCTATTTTAGTCAGTTCTTATATTAGTATATGTGTCATTTTTACAGCTATTATTATCTAAGGGCCTTTGTTGCCAATTATTTATATAATTGGGCTATCTATGCCAAAAACCCCTTCAAATGAGTGCGTCACTCTAGGCCATTCAACCTGTGTGGTGGGCTTGTTATCAAGTTGGTGTGCTTAGGCCTAAGTTGCGATTGGGTCCCTCTATAGTTTGTTGCCAGTTCATGAGTCTGATTTGGTGTATCAAACTTAGCAAGTCTCTCGACCCTTGATGTGGAGTTGGTTATCAGGCTATAGTACGAAGTCGTTGAGCCTGTTCATCACATTTGTATTCTCAAACAATTGGAATTATGGGAGATCACGGTTCAGTTCAATAGAGTTTTTTGGAGGAAAATTGAACGAACCAAAAGTCACGGTTTGGCATTGGCCGAATCGAACCTCGCCGTGAGTGGTTTGTGAACTGAACCAAACTGAACCTAACTGAAAAAATTGGTTATACGGTTCAACAGTAGTGAAAAATCTAAAAACATTAAGCCTGGAGACATTAAAACGATAAGGGTTATTTGGTTGAACATATAAACATGGAAATTACAAAGGGCCTAAATCACATAAGAAATTATAGAGTCAAACAAACATCAACATCAAAATTAAACCAGGGGTGTAATTACAGATAACCAAAATTAAAAGCATAAAAATATTGTTTTATGCTAGTTCAGTAAGATTAAAACCCATTTTCCCGATGAAAAAGATCAAAACCTAGTCTAAAGAACAAAATTGTAATATGAAATTTCATGGAATTACATTTTTCTCAGAATTGTTCTTTTAAATTATTGTTGAATAATTGATATAAATATCTGAAAATTTCATATTTATTAATGAGACTATGATCTTGTATTAGTACGAGATGATTAGGATCATAAATAATGAATAAAATTATCAGCAACATATTAAACTATGAAATCTTTAATGAATGAGTTGCTAGTATGGTTCACTAAGCATTATGAATACATGTGATCTAGATCCGGATCGTGGATGTGGATAGATATCTTAGTGAATGTACTTATATAATAAGATTATATATGACATGATCGATGTGAATTAATATCTTTATTAACGTGCCGTTTATCATAAACATTTAATACACATTAATTCGATGATCATATGTAGATCAGTCTGAATCATGAGTAGTGATGAACCCCTATGCATGTCTACTGTATCTTTTGATTCACTCGTTAAGGTCTATTTGTTAATCAGGCTAGTGACTTGGAGATTCAGTGATGTGGATAGCTGTGAACATGATCCTAAAAGATTTAGAATCTAAGTTATCCTAACGGATTGTATATTGGTTCTCTTAAGTGTTAATTCTGGAATTGAATGTTTATTAAGCTCAAATTTATAATATGATAATAAATTAGCCATTCACTAGTGAATTAATGGTATTTAAGGATGAAGAGGTAACTAGAAGGGTCAAATGGTAATTTTGACAAGTTCTAATTTACAAATCAATAATTGGAGGATAGAAATTACGTGAAATGATTATATCAATGGACTATACGAGAATACTCTGTAAATACATTCAATAATCTCTAAAAGTATAATTCCATATTTATAGTGGAGTAATAATGAAATTTTATAAAAAAAATATTATTTAATTAAATAGTTTAATTAATAATCTAATTTATTAAAGCTTAGGATTATAGGTTCATGGTCCACAATTCATCTGTGTACTACGCAATCTAGGGTGTGAATATTTCAGAACATGAGAAAAGGATTAACTTACAAAATAAATTTTTATTCTGGGGCAAGTACATAATTATGAGATAAGTATATGTAATTCATTAATTAAGAATTTACTAATTGAATTATATATACATATTTCAAAAATTATATATATAAATAATTATCGATTATTTTTTCAATTATCGATAAGTGAGACAGAATATCTAATTTGTGAAATTAGATAATTATAATTATTATTCGATAATAATTTGAATCAATAAAATCTATTATTTGTGAAATAACAAATAAGTTAGTTGATAGAGATAATCAGATATGTTAATTTTGATTTAACTGATATTAGATATTTATTTAATTAAAAAAATATTTAATTCATAATAATTGTCATGTGTCAATCATTGATTGTGTATCAGAGATTGACATGGAGTACTGTAGATCCATATGACACTACAGTAATACCGTGAGGTAGTGTGATTCCTCACAGTTACATTGAGTCCCACTGCAATTCTAATTTTATGATTAAATATAATTTTCAATTTATCCCTTAAAATATGATCTGTAATTATCTAAAAAATATATAGATATTATTCTAATGGTCAGTTGATGAATCAGTTCATTAATCAATTAATCAAAAATTGAGTTGAGAACAAGTTGTTGTCGGGGGTGTTTTTCCTTTATGATTAAAAAGTTAATCACGAACTCTGAAAGAATAATCATCCTATTCTTTTAGACTGTTGTCTCACTAAAATTAATTCTTCACAGAAAATTTTTAGATCTCATGTGTTGAGTGCATCTAGAGACAGAAAAAGTGTCTTTGAGTTATTGTATGTGTCCACACACGCCTAGTGTGTTTGACGATTAGCTTGGAAGATCTTTGTGTGGATCTCGAAGTCTGTTATTCGTGAGAACTAAGGATTGTTGATTTGCGAGGACGCTTGATATAGACTATAAGAGATATATGATTCCTATCCGTGTATGTTTTGGATTTAATATATAAATATATAATGGATCACGATTGAAAACAATTTTCAATAAAAGTTTATATTTTTGGAGACCGTTGCGTCGCATTTGTTTTCTTTTATCGAAAATATTTGTTTTAAATAATTTTTTTAACATGCTTCCGCCGAGCGTGCAACACATAATGATTGGTCCAGGGTAATTACATTAAGTAATATAAAATATAAATAGAGTTCAATTAAAATTTTGTAGTGGAATAAATTATAATTAATAATTAATAAGTCTGATGATGAGTATGGTTGGTTGGTTTTATTATTAATTTAATCACGAGTATTTTTAATCTTATGGTTCCCGAGATAGCCTATGCTAGGTATTTTTACAATGGTTATAAATATGTGCGACATAGATACCTAGTAGTCAACCTAGTCGGTCATAATTTTAGTGATGAAAATGATCAGTTAAGAGATAATTTCGAGTCAATCTTGACCGTTGGATTTCACTGAAGCATTTTAACATCATTAGTGAGAGAAGACAGAACCCTAGGGAGACTAATATTATCCCTAGCCAAAAATTTAAGAAGAGAAAGTGAGATTTTTCATACAAGTGCCCAAATGCTGATATTCAAATGGTGTCCTGAGGAATAGCGAGAAAGTTCATGAGGTATCGATTCACGGTGGTTTGTGAAAATTCTTTACGATTCGTGACAAAGCATAACGGTCGAAGTGACGGTTCACAACAATCGACGATGGCGTGAGTTGGCAGCTTCTCTCAAGTTTCATGATTTAGCACATAGATCAAGGACACAATTCGTGAATAGATCAAAGATTGAATCTTGACAAAAAACTTTGATTTTTGAGTTTACGTATCAAGGGTATTTTTCTATCTTCATTCTAATATAGATTTGATTGTTGAGTGAGAAGATTTTAAGATCAGGACAATTGTCCATTACGCCAGTCCCTTCAATTGGTATTAGAGCCCCATTCTAAGTCAATTTATTAGATGTCCGTTATTAGAATATATTGTCTTCGTAGAGATCTAACTCATTTTTGCAGAATTAGTTTTTGATTTAATCTCCATTCCGTAATCGTTTAGATTTTACATGTGTATATTTATGTTGGTTATGTAATGAGTGAGACAATCTATAAGAATATTATTTTTCCCAATAGGTTCATATTTATTCTTTCATATATCCATGTAAACATTCTTGGAGAAAGTTAGGATCCTTATGATGTAATTATTTAAACATAGTTGGAGATCGAATCAATGCAAATTGGGAACTGAAGAATGGATGAAAAGCTCGAGGCGATGCAGCAGGTGGCTAAGAACATGGATAACTTTGGTATTTGGATGATAACTTTCTGATCCAATATCAGATTTAGTCGATTCAAAATCCTCTAGGAAAGATAATGCAATGTATGACAATTTCATATTATGTAAAGGACCAAATTCGAATGTCTTTCTTGTCAAAGTTGATGCGCTTGTGAGTGATGATACAATGTATGGAAATTTCAAATTTTTAGTTTTCATGTTCCAGTTCATTCGACGGGAATGGACCTCGTGAGTCAGTGAGTGACAATCGGTGGTGGCTATCGGTGAGATTTCCATGGAAAGTAGCACTAGACCGTTGTGATGCCGAAGGATTAGATCTTAGTCGATCTTGAACACCTTTTTTTCAATTTTGAATTAAGATATAATTAGGGTTATGCAGGGCTAGGTTATTTTTAGATCTTTAAAGACCGAACACGAAGACTTTGAGTCTGAACTTGAAGTCTTCAAATGGTATCTTGAAGTCTTAAGTGGTGCATTTTCAGACATTCAATGTGAACTCGAAATCTATAAGCAGTTGCAAGTATGAACTTGAAAACTTCAAGTAGATAATTATTTTACAATTTCACATCTGAACATGAAGATGTTTGAGTTCCATCATTACCATTTGATTTTACAGCTAGCTCATGCGTGAACTTGAAGACTTCGAGT
The DNA here is from genome assembly GCA_003255025.1 of Datisca glomerata. Taxonomy (NCBI): domain Eukaryota; kingdom Viridiplantae; phylum Streptophyta; class Magnoliopsida; order Cucurbitales; family Datiscaceae; genus Datisca; species Datisca glomerata. The sequence continues at coordinate 170,636 of QANY01007786.1, forward strand.
TTGAACATGATGTTGAAATGTGACCAAGTCTTCTATGGTGGATTTTGGTACATTCAAATGTGACATTGAAGTATTATAGAAGAACATTGAAGTCTTCAAGCATGACCTAGAAGTCATCAAGGGTGACTTTGATGTCTTCTAGTGCGCAATTAAAGACATAAAGTTTGGCATTGACTACTTCACTTGTGACTAACAAAAAATTAACCATTTTGATTATACAGGTAGGTTACATAAAGAATTCAAGACCGAAGTCATGGAATTTGAGTATGAACTTAAAGTCTTCAAATGTGACCTTGAAGTCTTTAATTATTAATACACTCAAATGTGAGCTTGAAACGTTCAAAAGGGACCTTTAAGATTTCAAGCATGACCTAAACCATTTTGATGTATATCTTGGTCACATGACCTTGAAGTCTTTCAAGTGTGACCTTGATGTTTTTAGGTTCACAACTATAAACATTATGTCCGGAATCGAATACTTCACTCATGACTAATGACAACTTAATCATTTTGATGTATATATATGTCAGAGAAGAAGAGTTTGTAACATACTAGTGCTAATAGACATATTTAATAATCATACTAAAGTTAGTGTCAACAATCCAACTAGTGTCAAGGGTTAGGCACTTCATTGTGAGAGCCAAAGTGAGAAAAAGTCTAATAGTTACGGGTTTAACTACTAGACCGAATGTTTCTGAGTAGTCGGGCCCTGGTGTCTGGTGGAATCACTTGGACACAAGTCTAGCTTTGTATCAGTGAATAGTCCCATTTGGGTTGAGTTTGAGTTTTAACACCCACTTGTTGCCAATAACGTGCATGTCTTGATGATAGGGAACCTGATCTAGGTTTTGTTTTAAAGAAGATCTTGATACTCCATGCATAAAATGTGTCCAATGTGGGTTGAGAAGAGCTTCTTCAATCAATGTAGGTTTGGTAGGAGTGGTTGGCTAAACCTAAAAGATTTTAGACTTAAATATTCCTACTTTAGTTCTAGTGACCATGTATGTGTGTTTAGAGGTTGTTAATTCTCTGTGCCTTTTCTGTCTGTTATTTCCAAGTCAAACTCTTGTAGCAGTGAGATCCATCTGATCAATCTAGGCTTAACGTCTTTCTTTGAAATTAAGTACTTAATAGGTGAGTGGTTAATGTAAACTATAAACTTAGTGCCAATGAGATATGCTTTGAATTTATCAAATGCAAATAAATAGCCAATAATTTTTTTTATTGTAGTATAATTTAATTGTGCATCAGTGAGTGTCCTGCTAGCATAATAAATGGAATGGAAAATATTACACTTTCTTTGCCACAGGACAACTCCAATTGCATAGTCACTGACATCACACGTTAGCTCAAAAGGCTCGCTCCTAGTTTGGTGCCATTATGATAGGGGCTGACACCAAAGCTCTTTTTAGATCTCTAAAAGCCTACTAACAGTCATCATTAAACTCAAAAAGTTTGTTATTCTCAAGTAACATGCATAAAAGTTTAGATATTTTTTAAAAATCTTTAATGAACCTTCTATAAAAACATGCATGTCCTATGAAACTTGTAATTCCTTTCACTAAATTAGAGGTTGGCAGCTTCTCAATCACCTCAATTTTCCCATGTATACTTCAATTCCCTTATTGATACTATATGACCTAGGACAATTCCCTATTGCACCATGAAATGACATTTCTCCACTTTTAAAACCAGATTAGTTTCCTCACACCTCTCAAGTACTCTCTTAAGGTTAGTCAAACAAGAGTAAGTGAATGCGATTTTTTCTTGATCCTTTGATGCTATGGCTATGTGATTGTAGCCTGAATACCCGTCCAAAAATAATAGTTTTCCAGCAAGTCTATCTGGTATTGGTCAATATAGGGTAGAGGAAAATGGTCTTTTCTGGTGGCCATAATCAATTTCCTATAATCCATACACACCCCTCCAGCCAGTTACTGTCCTTATCCGAATTAATTCATTATATTCATTTACAATCACTATCACTCCTTTCTTTTTGGGTACACATTGTACAGGTTTCACTCAAGTATTATATGAAATTGGGTATATAATCCCAACATCCAATCATTTATTGATCTCCTTTTTCACAACCTCCTTAATAATATGATTTAGCCTTCTCCGTTGTTCAATGAAGATGCTACCTCCTTCTTCAAGTAACATCTTATGCATGGAGATGGAGGGACTTGTATCTTTTATGCCAGCCATTTGCCAACTAATAGCTTTCTTATATCTCCCTAGTACTTCCAGCAACAATCGCTCATTTTCAAAACTCAAAGATGAAGAAATGATGACTCGCACGGTACTATTTTCACCAATGTGAGCATACTTCAAATGGGTTGGCAGAGTTTGGAGCATGGATTGCAATGAGGGCTTAAATTTCCTCTCAGACAACTGCAAAGACTCAAATTGCTTCCCAAGCCTTGAAAAATGCTATTTACCTCTAACCCCGTGACTTCAACATCTGCTTCATCACTGTTACTTTCTTCCAAAGTCTCAAAATTCAGTGCTGGAATGTCTGTTCTATTACAACTTTTACACAATTTCTCCATCATTATAGAATCCATCACCGTTATGGCTGCACATTCCTCCACAACATCATCTGGATACTTCATTGCATTGAAGACCTTTAAAGATATCTCTTCATCATTGACTCTGATAATTAGTTCTCCCTTATGCACATCAATAAATAACATGCTAGCTGCTAGGAAGAGTCTTCCAAGTATGATAGGTACTTCTCTATCTATCTCATAGTCCAGAATGATGAAATCTATTGGAAATATAAATTTATCCACTTGCAAGGTAATGGTTATTGGCCTAGCATATCTTATTCCCAACTCTCTGAATTTAGACAAGCACCCAAATCTCATAAGGCTCTCTTATAACATGTTTTACCAATTGTACAAGGAATAATAAAATTCCTTGGATCTTTAATCTTGGGTGGAAGTTTGTTCTGCAAAATCAAACTTCATTTATGGGTTAAGGCAACACTCTCAAACTCCCCAACGCTTCTATTCTTAGTCAAAATATCTTTCATAAATTTGACATACTTGGGAAATTGCTACAAGGCCTCTACGAAGGGTATATGCAAATGCTTTAGGATATTCAAGAATATGCTAAATTTCCCATCCAACTTCTTTTGCAACCTTTAAGGAAATGGAGGTAAACGCCTTTCTATACTTTCTTCCACTGTCTACTCTACAGGTTCAAATGCTATAATAGTAGTTTGCTCTGCAACTTTTCTAGACTAATTTGCTTCTTTGACTCTTCATTTAGTTTGCACTGCTGACTTGTCAATGGGTTGTGCTGCTACTTCCCCACCCCTTAAATGTAATACCTTGCATAGTTCTTTTCCTTCCCTTCTCATGCTCAGAGTATTGCTGGGTAAAGTTCCTTGAGGTCTAGTGTTCAATGCATTAGCCACCTGTCCCACCTGATTCTTTATGTTTCTGAGAGAAACAGCTTGACTTTGGATCATTGCAAACTGATCTAGATAACAGATTCAATCTTTACTATGTACTCTTTCAGTAGGCTTTCTTATGCACCCAGTTGTTCTTTTGGTGTTGAAATCTGGACTTGGACTTGTTGTGAGGATAAGTTGATCTATTTTGTGAGGTTGATCGTTCTGCACCTTGATTGCTCTAGAAAAAAATTGGCTACTGCCTTCAGCCAGGATTATAGGTATTGGAGTAAGGGTTATTATTCCTATTAAAATTTCTCACATAGTTCATTAAGGCTGGATTTCCTGGACAACTCTCAAACAAATGCTCCTCCGTACAATAAACACAGGATACCTCTGCTACTTGTTCATTGAGTGCTCCAATCCATGATTTCTGATTTGCTGAAGATGTCATACTCAAAGACTTGATCATATTAGTCAATGAAGATACTTGAGCAGTTACAGCTATAACAATATCTAAATCATGTATGCATGTAACCTTCTTACTTGATGCTATTCTAGAGGTTGATCATTGATGGTTGTTGCTTGCTATTCTTTCAAGAATCTCATAAGCGTTATTATAAGACTTAGACAAAATGGCTTTATACGCTGAGGCATCAACCATGAAACTTGTTGATGAATTCAGTCCATTATAAAAAGTTTCCACGTGAATGCAATGTGGGATACCATGATGTGGACATTTCCATAGAAGCTCCTTGAATCTTTCTCATGCCTCATATAAAGATTCTTCCTCTAATTGATGGAAGGAAGTAATCTCAGTTTCTTAACTTCGCCTTCTTTGTGGGAGGGAAATACTTCATTAGGAACATTTTAGCTAGATCATTCCATGTCCTAATTGAGTCTGGTGGTAGAAATTTAACTAAGCTCTAGCTCTATCCCTTAATGAGTAAGAAAACAACTTCATCCTTAAAGCATCCTTTAAAGCTTCAAGAATTTTTAAAGCACCAATGACTTCCATGAATAACCTTGAATGCAAGTGAGGATCTTCAACAGGTAGATCCTTAAATTATCGTACGGTTTATCGCATTTGGAACATGACATGCTTCAATTTAAACTACGGAGCTGGGATCTCTGGCCTCACTATTCTAGAGTTTATTGCTTGAGGGGTAAGAATGGCATAATCCCTAACTGACCTTTCCATGTCATTCATCATCACTATAACATTGTTGCCATTATTAACTTTGTTGGCAGTCTAGTTCTGGTTCTTAGTCAAGACCACTCCTTCTTTATTAGCTATCATCTCACTTACTGCAGCCAATCCTTTGTGTTCTCTTATTAATTGCCTTGGAGTCTTGCTAATTTCATGGTTAAAATTGAAGTTGGGTAATTGCTTCCTGCGCATAAAAAGAAATATGAAATCCTACGATAGAGCAGTAGTAGAATTTGAATACAGTAGCCTAAAAATTAGATTTAATTTGATTTAAGGAGTTAAGTCTTTCACTCAATCCTCGATAACAACGCAAAAACTTGTTGTGTGTGATATGTACGCAAGTGCACGTGTCATTAACAAGTAGTAAAGCAATAAGTGAGTGTCATTTTCCATATGGATTGATGAAAAACAAATTAGTTAATCAAATTAGAGCTTAAATCTAAGTTAATTGATGCAACAACAATGATTTGGATGTTTAAAGTAATCTAAAGTAAAGATAGAGTAATACTAATTTAAGATGAGATCAAATAGAGTATTACTAATGAGAAGTGAGACAATATAGAGAAAGAGTTGTGCAATCAATGGTTAAATGAGCTAGAATGAGTAAATCCCCTTGTTGTTAATAAACTTAATTAAATTTGTTCAAACTATTGTAGCTTACCCAATAGCATAAACCTCAGCTCAAATCTATGCAACAGATTTCCATCCTCGCAACTGTAAACCTTAATAAAAATTAACTTATTCCTGAGTCAATGTGAGACTAAAATTATCTAGCATTTCATCCAGTTGTTTGGTTTACGAGGTGAGTTATATATGCCCATATTACTTATAAATTACTTAGATTACAAAAGAATCAAGTAAACAAGTACTATCCAAGCTAGATCTATTGAATTAAACCTTTCCAGAATTTGATCCAATGGGTTTCACACAAATGATGGCCAATCAATTAGCAAGAATAAGTAATTAGAACACTTAAATAACATTCCATTAAGAATCTTTCAATTTGAACTTCATTAATTAAGATTCAAAACTCAAATCTTCATTAACCATCCCAGCTTAAAAAGGGTTTAGCTCATAATGAGCTTTAGCACATATTTGAGTAAGGTTACAGCCATTACAATGTATGAAAACTTAAGCTTAAAGAAGAAGATACACTAAATAAGAGAAGGCCAAAGGGGAAAATAGAAGAGAGAATAAGGGAATATTCTCTTTTTTGTCTTCTACCTTACGTCCTCTCTTTTCATTTTATGCCATTTTTTTTCCTTTCTTCTCTCCAATTTGTCTCCTTACCCTTAACAAAGTGTCGACTTCCCCATTAAAATGATGTACTTCCTATAAATAAAGCCTCCAAATCAGGCCTTAACCTCAAAAGAGGACACTTGTCACGCAGCAACAATGGTTGATGACCACTTAAAGGAAACAACACCAATTGGATAACTACTTTTGGAGCACACATGCTCCTATTCTCCTTTTGAAGTGTTGACTGGACCAAAATGATAAAACTCCCTACCATGTGTGCATGCTTGCTATTGTAGTGATGTAGCTTCTCCATGCTACAACATCTGCTCAGTTGTCTGCCCTTCATAGAGTCCTACACAAAAAATACAAATTAGTGCACAATATACTCAATTAATGCCAACTAAGCTATAAAGATACCTTGACCCTAAGTAGATAATTATAACAGGAAAATGACAAAATTAAGGCTAGAAACCGATACATCACCCTTGGATTTCTAATGAAATAAGCATGAAAATGAAAAGATAACTATAAGTTTTTAGAGTTATCAGTGCCCAATTTTGTTTTGTGAGAGTTACCCATTTATCACATCTATGAATGCTCGACCATTGCTAAATAAAGGATGTATGGGGTACTTAGCCTTGTTGATAGAGTTAATGGAAGAAGGTCTTTCTATAGACGAACCTACCAATCATATGAGAGTTTGATGATGTGTTTCCTAAGGACCTGCCAGGTCTACGGCTAGATAGAGAAATTGATTGTGTCATTGATCTTGTACTTGGTAGATCCCCGATATCTAAAGCATCCTACCAAATGGATATAGCTAATCTTAAGGAACTCAATGTCCAATTATAGAAATTGTGGGATAGAGTTTTATTTGACCCAATTTTTCCTTATTGGGTGCTCCAGTTTTATTTCTAAAGAAGAAGGACGACATAATGTGATTATGCATCGACTATCGTGAGCTTAACAAGGTGACAATCAAGATCGGTACCCATTGCTGATAATTGAAGATTTGTTTGACCAATTTCACGGTGAAAGTTAGAGAAGAAGACATTCTTAAAATTTTGTTTCAAACTCGATATGGGCATTATAAATTTCTTGAAATGTCATTTGGGTTGACAAACTCCCATGTAGCCTTTATGGATCGTATAAAACTGTATTTTCAAAGAGTACTTGGGTCAGTTTGTCATTGTATTTATTGATGACAATCTGATTTGTTTTTTGTCTAAGGAAGAGCATGACCAACACCTCTAGATGGTGCTTTAAACACTTAATGAGAAGGAGTTATTCACCAAATTTAAGATATGTGATTTTGATTAGATAGAGAACCATTTTGTGACACACCATATCAAAAGAAGGGATATCAATTGATCTCGAAAAAATTGAAGCAATTAAAAGTTGGCCAGCTTTGAATAATGTTGGTGAAATTCATAGTTTTTTTTTGGATTACCAGGCTATTATTGAAGGCTTGTTGAAGGGTTTCAAAAATAGCCCGACCATTGACTCAACTAACGAAAAAGAAGGTTAAATTTCACTGTTTCAAAGAGTGTGCGAAGATTTCAAGAATTGAAGGATTGTTTAACAACAAATCTACTCTAAGAACTTCCTAAAGGTAATTAAGGGTATGTTTTTTAGTCACATTTCAAATATGGGTCTTGGTTATTTCTTATGCAACATGGTAAGGTGATTTCTTATGCCTCGAGACAACTCAAAGACCTTGAGCTTGCAGTTGTTGGGTTTGTACTAAAGATCTAGAGACACTCTCAACATGAGGTTAAAGGTCAAATCTTCACTGAACATAAGAGTCCTAAGTACTTCTTCACTCATAAGGAGTTGGATATGAAGCAATGAAGCTGGTTAGAGCTAGTCAAAGACTATGATTGTGCAATCAATTGTCACACAGACAAGGTTAATGGGTAGCAGATGCTTTGAGTAGAAATTTTTTTGGTTCTATCACTTCTTTGCAAGTTATTCAAAAACCTATGTTGACAGATATTCAAAGATTTAGATTGGAGATTTTTCTTCGAGGAGATTTTAGTTATCTCGCTACTTTGACATCCAACTATTGAAACTATAGACAAAGGTGGAAAGTGGTAAACATACTGACTTTGTCATCACTACTAATGAAACTCTTCATTATGATGGTAGATTGGTAGTACCAAATAATGTGGAATTAAAGTAGAAATTATGAGTGAAGCCCATGAAACTCCATACTCAATTCATCCAAGAAGTTGGAAGATGTATCGGAGTTTGAGAGAGCATTATTAGTGGACCTGCATGAGTCGAGATGTAGTAAAGTTTATACAATATTGTCTTATGTGTTAGCAGGTTTAGGCTCAACACCAATGGCCTTCTGGTCTTCTACAACCACTAATGATACCTAAGTGAAAGTTGGAGCATATTAGTATGGATTTTGTTTTGGGTCTACCGAGGTCTTTGAAAGGCTACAATTCTATTTCTTTAATTGTTGATCGCCTCACTAAGTCAGTCCACTTTTCACTGGTAAAAATTACCTATAAGATGGAGCAGTATGCTCAGTTGTATGAGGCTTCATGGAGTTCCACCGTCTATTATGCCTAATCATGATTTGGTGCTTACTTCTACTTTTTGGAAAAGCTTACATAAAGCTATGGGTAATCAATTACGGTTTCCAACATCTTTTCACCCACATACAATTAGGTAGTTAGAAAGGACGATCCAAACCCTTGAGGACATGTTGAGAGCTTGTATTATTGACTTTCAAGGCACTTGGGAAGAGATCTTTCAAAGTATTGGAGAGGATTGGAGATTTAGTTTAATTATCGACTTACATTGCAGCTAACAATGTCAGGAATTCATAATGTATTCTATGTTTCGATGTTGAGGAAGTGTCTTCTGACCCGTTTACATCCTTAGCTATGACGCTTTGGATCATCGCCAAAACCTTACCTATGAAGAGGAACTCGTAAGAGGCACTCATAAGAATTCTTGAGTTGGAAGAAAAAGAACTAAGACTAAAGAAGGTTGCCAAGGTGATATGGAAAAATCATGCAGTAGAAGAGGCAACCTGAGAGCATAAAGATGAGATGCACGTAACGTATCCAAAGTTACGCAGTGTGCTTTAAATTAAAGGATGAAATTATTTTTAGGAGGGGAAAATCATAACACCACAACTAACCTTGCATTTCATTATGAGTTTCATTCTTAATTGTTGCATTGTTATGATTTTTTGATTTATTGCTTGTAATGAATTAATTAAATATTTTTTTCGAGAAACTCTTTAATTCTCAAAGTTGTCTTTGTACTATGTTTATTAATGTGTACTTTGATTATTTAATTCATAAATCATAAAAAATTACAAAAAAATTATTTAAAGATCTTCAGAATTTCTGAAACTTTCTTGATCTTGAAAGCATCAAAAAGCCCAACTACAAGAGTCAATAAACCAACAATATTTCACATTTTTAACCTAAATCTTAAAGTTTTAAGTAACCCAACCCTAGACTTTGACCGCCCACTTTTTTTTATAAGAGAATTTCTCAAAAAGTTGTTTTAAGCTTTGGTGGTGTTAAAGTGTAGAATTCTGCCTTCTCCTTCTTTATATAAGAAAAAGGGGGATATGAGACTTCTATAGAACTTGGATCCTTTATTTCTCTTTTCTGTAAGCCTATTCAAATTCTAGCCAATTCTTACATCATTGACAACGTCTCTAAGGACACGTTTCGGTAAGTTTCAATGAACTTCTAGTTTTAATGTGTTTTCAAGTGAAAGTTTATAACTTGTAACTTTGCACCATTATGAGGATCTCTATGGTAGATAGTACATATAATGAATATTAGCATTCCATATTGATGAATTAGATACTGGAATAGTATAAGTCATGTAATCATGGTAGATAGTACTTATTAGCATGTTGGTCTTTTAATCGGTGTAGAGAGTTTGTTTGGCTTGAGTAGTATTCTTAATTTTAACAATGTATAAAAATTTTATTTGTTTGAAGGAGAGAAATAATTGAAATTGAGACGCAAAATATAATATGTTGTCCTTGAAAGTGATCTTGTGCCACAAATGTAATATCCTTGGGGTATATTGTAGAGGTGTCAAAATCTATTTAGGCCTAACCTCACGACAAACATAGTAAGCCCATTGAGGTGAGAATAAGGATTTGTCCACGTGTTCGCATTAGAGTCACATGCTGAACTAAGGTATGTGATACGAATCACACCAAAAGATGAAGAAACCCGTGATTCAAGGATCCAAGATCGTTCTAGCATATTTGAATGATATTTCGAAGACGCCACACAATCTGGGATGGATGAACAGATTGATAAGTTGGGGTAAACATCACAGATAACATTTGATAAGTTCGAAAAGTTCAAGAAGAACTAAAAAGAGTTTTCTCTCAAATATTTTATCAATAATCTGAGTTCTACAAAAGATATGAACCCTCCTTATATAGAGGTTGTTCTGACACACAATCATAATGTATATTAAAGTCATTGGAAAAGGAAAAGACTCTAGGAAACACAAAATCCATTTAGACACTGGCAAGACACCTATAAAGACCAACATTATCCTGATCTGATAAAAAAAAACTCAATACTCACATAGCACCCATTCCCCAAGCAATTTTGATGACCATGTGCACCATATCTTCTAAGTCCATATAATATTGCATCTCTACCTTATCATAAATTTCTGGATTCAATCCATAGAAAAACCTAGCCATAACAGCTTTTTAGTCTTCTTCTATATTTGCACTTATCATAACAATCTCCATCTCCTTCAAATAATCTTGAACACTTCAATTACCTTGAGTGAGACCTTGCAACTTTTGATACAAATCTTGATATATAATGGCTTGGCACAAACAGCCTCATCATCATGATTTTTAGATCTACCCTTGTCTCAATGAAACATTTTCTATTTCTCGTTACATGTAAAATCAATTGATCCCACTAAACAATAGCATAATTGGTCAATTCAACAACAAGTTTCACCATTTTAAGCTCGGAATAATGATGATAGTCGAACACAAACTCCATCCTCTTTTTCCACTCAAGATAAACTTTAGGATTTGTTTTTCCTTAGAAAGAAGGAATCTTTATCTTAATGCTACCCATATTATTATCTTCCCGATTCCTAACTTCTCTAAATTGCCCATATATATTTCAAGACTTCCCACTGAATTTCGATCATCTTCCTCCTTGAATACGACTCCATCATACTCCTCGCCCTTCATCCCTCACTTCCCTAGGTTGAATCTTTGTCTCCTATGCATACTATGAGCCATTTATGGCTACTCCTTACGTGCATTCTCCACATGATCTAACTATTCATGTACCTACTCTAACTCCCTTCGCATCATACACTTTAACTCTTCCACTATATCCACCATAAACAACTTCGGATCATCCATTCCTCAAGCACCTTTAGCAACAGTGTGAGACATCTTTTCTGCAAAATAAAGATAGAAACAAAATGCAAGGACCTCACGACACTCCCTCACATGTTTAACTCAAAGAATGATTTACTCAATTTCTCTCATGTTTCACTCAATATATTCAGCTCTTACCCTCTAATGTTCTTACTCTCTCTTGCCCTTTTTCACTCATAAAATCCTCTTTAAGTTCCTTTTACAACTAAACAAACAATTACCAAATCTCAGCAGCAATCCACCAAGACTCACCAATGTTGTAATTCAGATTTATAATGAAAGAATGTTTACTTAGGGTTTGGCACAAGATTATTGCAATTGGAACAAATAAAAATTAGATCTCAATCTAATGAAGAGTCACAATCAATCTTTCCACTTTCTCATTTTTTGAGGAAATTCTGTATAAAGAACAATAAGAACACGAAAATATGAGCTTAAACTAGAATTTTGAAATTTCTCCTTCTCTATTTTTTTTAAAGAATCTAACTCTAATGTGGAAGAAAGAAATGTAGACTGAAAGGAATTGAAATAGGATAAGCAAAACTGAGACTAGTACCAAAGCTCTGATGCCAAATGATCAAATCACACCAAAGGATGATGAAACCCTCGATTTAAGGATCCAAGATCGTTCTGCTCATATTCGAGTCATATGTCAAAAATGATACAATCTAGGATGGATAAATGGATAGATAAGTTGAGGTGAACGTCACAGATGAGATTTGATAAGTTTGAAACGTTCAAGATGAACCAAAGTGAGTCTTCTCTCAATTATATTATAAATAATCTAAGTTCTACAAAAGATATCAACCCTCCTTATATAGAGGTTCTTCAAGCGCCCAATTATAAAGGCTATAAAGCCATTGGAAAAATAAAAGACTTTAGGAAACACAAAAGACATGTAGAAACTGAAAAGACACTTATAAAGAGCCACATTATCGTAATCTAATCAAAACAACTCAAAACCCATATAGTAGCCATTTCCCCTACCATTTTGAGTTATTAAACTCATATATTTGCTTGCATTAGCTTTATCCTTCATTTGGGCTCATTTTTATGTAATTGACTCAAATTAGCCCAAAACTCCCAATCAACTCATTCCTTCATTATGAATTCTCCAAGGCTTGAATTACTGAATACCATGCTTGAGAACCATGTTCAACACCTTCAATGGGCCTCCATGCATTGGCTAGAGCCCATGTTGATTGAATCATCCCATTAAGCGCTTCCTTGAACTTCTTTGCACGAGATCTTGTAATTGGACAAACGAGAACTTGAATGGGGTTTGAATATCCCTCAATCCATGTGCTAGCCTTATCCTTATCCATTCACATCACCACTATGTCGACGTTCACATGGGTATCTCCAACACCATGTCTCAGCCAAATTACCACAATCCTGGGTGGAGGCACCACATACATATCACATACTGTGACCTCAGTCCACACTATCATGATCTTGGTCCACATCACCACGACCAAAGTAAAAGATCCATCTCATATGAAAACTGAGGAAAGGACTATGCCAGCTAAGAGTCTTCTCATATGAAAACTGTCAATACCTTATCAGGATAAGAAACCCATTCATAAGTACTAGATTAAGATCCTTAAAATCCCTCCATAATCTGGAAAAATATAGGAAATATTGTTAGATAGTTGGCATCTTTCCTAAAACACCTCAATCCTCATTAATAGGTTGGGGAGATAGACACCAGATCCTATCTCTCACTCATTATAACTAGATGGTGCATTTTTCATAGATGATGTTCTTTCACTCTCTTTCTATTTGCTGTTAATTTTCTGAAACACTTTCTTGACTAGATTGTTAGAGTATATTTGATTGGAAACCAAATTGATGGAGTTTATTATGTTCACCATCACCTTTTTGTTCTACATCATCCCACTTTTGAATTGATCTAAATTTTCATATTAATTTTTTTTCTAATTGTGAGTATCAGTATGCTTAATTCGAGGACAAACTACAACGCATAAGAATCTACCCTTTATGAAGTGTTCATCGGCAACGCACAACACAGGAATACTCATTGCAAGCTGGCATTCCCTAACGTAAGACTCAAACACTAATCATCTAGCCTGATTGGGTGGAACCTCATCCCAAACTTCATATTGACTTGACTATGCTCCTCCTCTTGGAGAAGCGTTGAAGAGAAATATAATTCTGGCACAATATCCCCCAACTCACAACTTACTCCACCTCACAAGCTAGACTGTTTGTGTGATAGTGTACCACTTGTTGAATGAGAAAGGAGGAAAGAACCTCCAGAGGAGGTGTACCATTTTCATCATAGCCAATGATTCCATTGCTCTCACCATTCCCTCGAGTCTCGCTAGTTATCAATGTAAGTTGAAAGTTAGGTTTGAATAAAATTACAGGGAGAAGGAAAATGGGAAGTAGTATACCCCATGTAATAAGGATGAGCTAGCTGAGCAAATCAAGGACCTGTATGCAAGTTGCATATCTAGATACTAAGGATAAGGTTTGGAGTTAAAAGTCCATAGCCATCATACAAGGTCAAGGTGAATCATGAATCATCACAAACATCACATTCAAGATGAGTCCCCGCAGGTTCATGCTCTTAAAGTTTGAAATGTATAATGGAACCTGAAACCCCACTTACTAAGTTATCCTCTACAAGCAGACTTGTTAAGTACATGCATCCTAGTGGAGAAGTTAGAGGTGATGATGTTCTGTGAAGTTTTTACTAAATGTCTAAAAATACCTCTGTCACTTCGTTTTATAGCCTCGAGTCGGAGTCTACCAACTTTTGCCTTCATCTTAGAAAGGAAACTGCCATTCATTCCAAGCATAGCAAAGAAGGTTATAAAGGAAGCAACTGGCCTATTCTAAAAAAAAGTCAAGATCACGTCGTGTAATGAGTCAGTGGCCACACTAGGCTTCTGAAGTGAACTGTTGCAAGACTAAAAGATATACATATTTATGACTTTAAAGGAGGACATGGCTGAGAGGAGAGCCAAGTGGTGGCCGATACAATAGAAGGAAGCATTCCTGTGAGAGAGCCAAAGCTATAGTCAAGACTTGGGCATAAGGTCCTACCTAAGATGAATCTCCCTCTACCTAATCTCTCTTTAAATAAATTAGTCCAACGGATCCATGGGAATGAGTTATTGTGGTGGGCTTAGCAAATGAGGACCAAGGTGAGGAAAGACGTGATTAAGATAGTTAAAGAAGTTACATAAAGACTATGGTCATAAGAAATATGAATGCTAGAAAGCCTATAATATAGGGCAACAAGCACTGATCTATGATAGAAAGGAAAGATCTTATGAGAATAATGCTGACATGAGAGAAATCCACGCAATCCATTGTGAACAAGCCAGGTGGGTTGACTGCCACGACGAGGATGAGTCACGCTAGGGCTACACAACCATTAGTATAAAAATTGGGTCCTTATCTTGCTCGAGGTATGATGATTACAAACCTTCTTCTCTAACAGAGACATCATGGGCATCCAACACCCCCATCATGATGCCTTAGTCATTTCAATGGGTGTGGCTAACTGCCACGTGAAACCCATACTAGTGGACTATTGAAGTTCGACTGGCATCATCCTTTTCTCCGTGATTAGGAAGATTGGAGTAGACGATGCTCATATTCAAAATTGAAGTCATACCTAATTGGGTTCATCGAAATAATGCAAAGGGAGTGTGAGGCTTATTCCTCCCCATCAGAGCCAAGACTTGGAGCCTCATGACAAAGTTCGAGGTAATTAATGTTCAATCGTCCTACAAGCTCATGATCAGTCGACCATTGATCCACGCGAGTGATGAGTGAAACCCTCTATCATAAGATCAAGTTTATAATCAAACATGGTGTGAAGGAGTTTTGTGGGGATCAAGTTATCGTGAAAAGCTTTTACCTCGTTAGCCTCAAGAAGAAGGATTCACAGTAGCGATTAGCAGAAGGGGGTGCAATTGGATTATGCCTGAGTGAGGTCCTCATAAGAAACCCCCTATAGAAGAGATGATTTATATTTAGATACATAAAACTGATCAGATAAAGACAATAAATGTAGGCTCCACCTTGATTGAGTTGTTGAGGGAAAACCTCATCTCATTCCTATAGGATACTTGGAAGACCTTTGCATGGTTCATCTTAGATGTGCTTGGAATAGATCCTGCCATTGCCTCATGAAAGTTCTTAGTTGATCAGAATCATCAGCCCATAAGACAAAAGCATAAGAAGTTTGCGCCAAAAAGGAACATAATGATCAATTAAGTAGTTAAGAAGCTACTTGACGTCATGTTCATTAGAGAAGTTTAATGTCCAAACTGGTTGCCAATGTGGTCATTATGAAGAAGGAGAACCAAAAGTGGAGAGTCTACATTAACTTCACAAACATCAACAACACATGTATAAAGGACATATTTCCTCTTTTGAAGATACATCAACAGATGGATGAAAAAAACACAATAAGCTTAATTTCAGGGATCAATTCTTAGGATATAACTAGATCCTGCATCACTCGGACTAAGAGAAGAACTTTTTTTTCATTCAGATATGGGATGTACTTTTACTAGGTCATGCCCTTTGGATTTTTAGAATGTTGTGGATACATATCAATGTCAGAAAAAATATATGTTCAAGTAGTACCTCACGTCAACCATAGAGGTTAACATTGACAACATGATGGCTAAGTCAATCCATGTTGAGGACCATGTCCAAATCTATGCATAGCTTTTCAGGTAGTTTATAAATATAATATGAAACTCAACCCATCCACAAGTTCTTTTGGTGTTTTAACGGGGAGTTCCTCCATGACCTTGTCACCTAATGTGGGAATGATAGTAACCCAGATCATATGAAAACTATCATTGTATTTTCACGCCCCAATCGGACAAAAAGGTCTAGAAGATGAAGAAATAATGGCTGCATTGGACCGATCCATATATCGATCCTCATATAGGTGCCTCCCTTTCTTTGATATACTAAATGGTAGCAAGAAGCGCATATGGAGTGAAACTTATGATCTAACCTTCGTCAAGTTGAAGTAGTATATGATTTCACCCCCACTATCCAAGCCGAAGCATGGGGAGGTGTTATACTTGCACTTGGGCGTTTCAGAGTGAGTTGTCAGCTCGATCATCATTAGGGAGCATAAAAAGGAATAGAACCTAAAAGTAGTTGTTGCTTCGCTTCATAATTAAATTAGAGTTTTAAGTACAAGACGTCTGGTTTGGACTACTTATGATAGTTTGGACATTAAGACACATTTGCAATATGTGTTGAATAATGATGATAAACATATTTCCAATAAATTTTACCTACTAAGAATGTTTCTTTTGCTAGGATTATGCTCTAAAAGTATGAGAATCCTATGTTTTAATTGATGATTGATTTTGAATTATAATAAATTGATATTCTCATACTACATGTCAACATTCTTGTTATAGGTTCAAAAACATTAAGTACTTGCTTGGTGTGCTATGCAGTTTAACTCCTAGACACAAGATATAAAGAGTTCATTATGACTAGTAAACTTTTATTTTACAATTTAGTGGAGTAAGGCATTCTTAGTTAACAAATTATAATACTTATGTAGATTGACTTAGTCAATAAGTAGAGTGTTTAGCTAATACATTAATTCATTTTGAATACATTGAAAGAACTAATGTGTATGATTTTTGGTACAGTAGAATACTATAGAAAATTATGACTCGTTGCTTTTTTGTTATGAGTGCTCTCAATTAGAAGAGAGGTATGAAGTGATATTTAAGAGCTTGGTTATTTTGAATTTAGAATGAGACAAGTTGAGTCAATATTTTCAGTGGATGGTATGGCTAGGTTATTGGATAGTGAACACATAAACTCTCAATAGTAGAATCCATAGACACTTTTTAGTAAGCGAAATAATACCTCTTAGATAATTCGTTTGTAATAATTATTGACTAAGCACTTAGTATCTCTAATAAAGTACTAGAGATTAGATGATTTATCTTGAGGCATCAAATATGAAAGTTGTCACAGTTTATGAGTCTAATGAATTTGTAACCTAAGATAATGAGATGTATTAAAGATTAGGTTGATAGTACTTCACCTAATTCTACGTGGTACTCTATCATGAAGGGGTATAGCATAATGAAGAATACATCAAGAGTGATTACATCGAGTAATGTAAAACACACTTAGAGTTCAAATAAGATTTTAGTGTCATTATTGATAATTTATAATTATTGAAGTCGATTATGAGTATAATCACTAGGCTTTATTAATTATGTAGCCGAGGGGAATTTTTTCCTTCTGGTCCTTTCATGAGTCTACGTATTTTTTGTTACATTGTGACTGATTTTATCATAACATGGATACCCTATAGGGAAGCTAGAGAATTTAAGAATTAGCGCGATGTTATTTTGGATAGGTCAAGCCAAGTAATTAATTAAAGTTGATATATTTTATTTTAAGTAAAGTAATTATATCTGGTTAGGGTGTGTCTTATAAATAAGACTAGATGAGCATGGTCAAATAGATACTATCTTTTAAGATAAGAAACAAACTCGTAGTTAAGCTCTTCAATATTCTTTTCTCCCTAGTATTTAAATTTTTATTCGAGTGGCTCATTTTTGGTTGACGAACCTAGGTATTGTGAGAAAGATCATAAGTTTCAATTAATGAAGATTATTGGTTTTGGTATTCACGAACATCATTGGATTCACTATTCACGAAGATCAAGGATTCGAGGTTACACAAGGGTTAAGGATTCTTAGTTCCACTCAAGTTATAGAGTGGTCCGGAAACAGATGGGGATCAAAGATTTGGTTTTCATGGAGACTGCAAGGCTTTGGAACGGAGATGGATCATAAAGTTTTTGAAGTTTACGCATCAAAAGTACTTTTCTTTATCCATTTTCATGACCAGAATGATGGTTGGTTCTTAAGTTTTCAAGATTGAGATCTTTCCATTATGGCAGATCCTTCAATTTGTATCAGAGTCAGTCTTGTATTGTTCTTGTGAATTATTGGAACCCTAAATCATTTTTTGCCAGATTTCTGTGATTTTCCCTTGCATAATCCTTAGATAATTATTTTATTTTTCTACTCGGTTATGTAATTATAGGGACAACGAAGAGGTTATTTTTCTCTTAGAATTGCTTCTAATTTTTACGTAGATCTCTTGTAAAATTTCCTAGTGATTAGTTAGGATTATTTGTATTGTAAAAGAGTATGGCTGATTGAGAATAGATACATGCAAAAAGAAAAGCCAAGAGACAACCGCATATCGCGCGAGACTAGCACTGTGCAACAGTCTCTGCAAGTCAAAACTATAGCAGACATTGCTGTCTATGTGGCAATAGGCGTTGTTGGTTGTGCAGCAGCGTCTGTAGCAAGGCCATGATTGCGGAAGAATTTAATTTGCAGAAGGAGATATGGTTATGCGAGAGATCAGATTTATTTTAAATAGATTGGGTTTATCTTGCATGTCCATTTTACTACCTTATCGTTATCTTTAGCTTTTATGTCTATCCATGCGTAGATATTTTATTCGATGCATGATAATATTTTAGATACCATGTGTTGCTTTAGGTTTCTAAAAAACTGTTTCTGATTGGATAATGAACGATTTAACTAAGCATATTCGACTAGGATCTTAAATTGGATACCGCTAGAAGCATGCTATAGGAAACTTAATTAGGTTAATAGAAAAGTAAATTTTAATTAAGTTTAACAATCTTTTTTGTCAATTAATTAAGTTTAACAATCTTACTAGGTATTAAATTGTAGAATTATTAGAGTTTAGATAAAATTTCTAGTAACATAAAATTACTAATTGAGCATGCTTAACTTATCGAGATACTTGCTAATGATTAGGATAGCTATTACCTAATGACACTTAGTAATCCACGATAATAAAAACTCATGATTTATAAATTCAAGTATGAGCAATATTCTTAGCTGAAACCCACCGTCTCCATTTCTTTATCGTAGTAAGTGCCTGTGTACCTCGTCTTTGATCCTAGAAGGTCCCAAAAGGATGATATTCAAAGCATGTGTTACAAGTATGATTTTTTAAAGAGATCACCTTGATAATTGTGTAACTAGGAATGACCTGCGTAAGTAAGAGTTACTCACCTCGCATGAGTCAGAAGGTAAAATAATGGTATACACTTGTCTTGATTTCGTATTATCCCTCCCAAAAGGTTCTTGTTACTTAGTGTGAGAGACTAAAGTAAATAATAGCTAGTATACGAGGTATGAATACCATATTTTATGATATACCTCCCAAAATATCCTTGTTACTTAGTATGAGGGAACGAAGTGAACGATTGTACTTACTAGGTAATGATATAATATTGGTAATAATTGGATAGGATATTATTCTACCTAGCTTATATGTCATGCCTAAGCATGCATGTATTTAGGAAGTTGGGATATCGTTGCGTACAATTGCATGTTTATTTATGAGTTTTTATTTCATATTATTATGTAAGCCATAAGTAGAATGTTCATGTTTTAGTTAAGATTTTATTATTTTTAATCATTAAACATGTCTATGAGGCTTTTTACATCTATACTGAAAGAAAATAAACTTGATGGAATGAGTTGTGTTAACTAGAAGCGTAGCCTTAACATTATTAATTGCTGAGCCACTCAAATTTGTTCTTATAGATCCATGTCCTCCAACTGTTGCTAATATTTCTACTAAGGAGGAGAGAAATGTGTATTCCGCGTGGAATAGGAAGTATGAGCTGGCTTTTGCTATGTACTGACTTTTATGTCTGATATGTTGTAAAAACATCAGTCCATCTCCACATTTGGTGGAATCATGCTTAAGTTCCTTAAAATGTATGGAGATAAAATCCACAGGGAAGTCCATGTTGATAATGAATTAGAAATCTTGTCATTGACTCAAATAAAATTAAATTCTGATGTAAATGACATGTTGTTGAATGTAACTTAGAAGGTTGAGAAAGATCCATCCTAATAGGAGTTCAACCCAGGTAACTTCCTCTTCTATTAGACGTATTATTAGACTCATGAAGAGAAAGACGAGTTAAAGAGCCTTTATTTGAAGGGCTAATAAGAAAAGGAATTGGACAAGCAAGGGAAAGGAAAAATTTTCACTGTGGTAAGATTGGTCATTGGAAGGTAAATTGTGAGGCCTTCCTAGTAAAGAGCAACAAAGGTGCATAGCTCATATATAACACTGAATTGTGTTTTGTTGGTGATTCTATTGGATCGCGTGTGTAGATTATGCAACCACTAATCACTTGTACCATTTTTTGCAGGGATGAGAGATAACTAGGAAATTACATGAAGGAGACCCGCATGTTGTTTTGTGAATGGAAGAGCGAGTTGCAAATATTTCTAAGTAATAACTCTTTCATTTGATGGTATTAGGCGTATGACTTTGCTAGACTGTCTTTATGCATCTAATATTTGAAGAAACTTAATTTTTGTTACTTGCCTTGGTTTCGAAGGCTATAACTTTTTTTAATATGATGTAGCTGTTAAATGGAATAAAGTTTTGACATGTTTTGGTACATTGATAGATGGTTTATATTTTGTTACTGCTAAAAATTTAATGTTGCATGATTATCTAAATCATATAACAGTTTACCTTGTACACCTAAAAGAAGAAAGGTTTCTCACACTAATAAAAAAATATATTTGTAGCACTTACATCTTGGTTATATTAATATAAATTGGATCTAAAAACAAGTAACAAATGGACCTCTTAACTCTTTGACTTTAGATGCCTTACCAGTTTGCTAATAATGTATAGAACGTAAGATGACCAAGAGGAAAATTAAAAAGGATTTTGTTCAAAACTTGAAGATTATGAAGATGAATATCAGGAGGAGAAGACAATATTTGAGAAATATGTATTCTTGAAGTCTGCTTTGTAATTTTATTTCTTTATTTTAAGGGTTGTAATTTAGAAATATCCAATAGTCACTCGGTTCATTATTATTTTATTTAATTGTTTAATTGTTATGTTTGATAATATATTCATACATTAGTCGATCACATGCCATACATGAAAATCCCACACAATTTTATTTAATCATGCAACTCATCTGTAGAAACATTATTTATTAGGATTGTCCTAATATGTTTATATATATTTTTTATGAAATGAATTGCATGTGAACTGCTAGGTTTTAACTAGTTAAAACTTGGTAATCACACCATACTAAAGGCTATAGTAACCTTTTGGTTAACCGACTTTAGTGAAAGAGTTTTTATTAAGGTTTAATGAATATAATTAATTAGTTCATTTCTAAGTTCACCTAATTATGACTTACGCACTTTAGAAAGTTAAATGAACTTATACCAATGAGATTGATTTAACTGATAATTAAATATTCATAGGATTATTATTTTAACTAGTAATTAATTTAGAATTAATTGATTAGTTAAAATAGAAACACATTATCATAAAATAGTGAGTGGGAGAAGGTTGACAAGTCAATGGAATCTATGGTCTCCTTCATTAGTAAAAAAATGTGAGGTGAAGTGAGGGTCTCGAGATGACTTTGTTTTCATCCCCTTAAGGAAGGTTTCGAGCTATATCAATACCAAGGTTAGACTTCTTAAGAAGATAGGAGGAAGTGATGTAGTTTAGTTTTGACCGACCCTAAGGCGGTATATTCTAAATGAAGTCATGAAATCTGAAATGATGTGTTACACTCACAAAGTCATAATTAAACTTTCATGTGGATAGTTGTGATTAGTAAATGCTAAATTTATGTGTTTATTATGATAGCATCCATGCATCACATTTACTTTTCGAATTCTAGATATTTATCAATTATATTGAATCATGTATATTTTAAATTTCAGTTATCAATGTTATATCTACCATTGCTATGGAGAAATTGAATGGTGAAAATTCTGTACGCTGGAAATCAAATATGAACTTAATGTTGATTAGTGAGAAACATAAGTTCATTCTTACTGATGAATGTCCTGAGGAGCCAGCTGCTCACGCCCCTAAGAATGTTAGGGACAAATATGATGCTTGGATCATATCAAACAACAAGGCGAGCTGCTACATGCTTGTGAGCATGAATGATGTTCTGAAAGCCAAGCATAAAAGCATGGAAACTGCCTATGAGATTACATAATTTTTATAGGCAATGTTCGGGTAGCAGTCAAATCAAAGTCATCATGCGGCCACTAGGAGCTATATGACAACTAAAATGAGAAAGGGTACTTCTATTTGAAAACATGTTTTGAACATGATCAACATCCTTCACGAGGCAGAAGTACACATGGGGCGACCATTGATGAAGGAACTCAATTTAGCATCATACTAGAGTTGCTCACACCAGCTTTTTCTACATTCACGGTCAACTATGTTATGAACAAGTTGCAATTCAACATGATCCAATTGTTGAATGATATGTAGAATTTTGAGTTACTCAACCTTAGAATGACCAAAGAGGGTGAGGCAAATATTGTCGAGCAAAAGCCTTCTTCCAATATTGTTAAGAACAAGAAAAGGAAGAAGAACAATGGTACGGACAATAGTAAGAACAAAAGAGTAAAGAAAGCCAAGACCTCGTCGAAAGCCAAGAAGGACAAGGAAACAGCAAGCCTAAAGGAAAGTGATTCCACTGTGGGGTTGAAGGTCATTTGAAGAGTAACTGTAACAAGTATCTCTCTAAGTTGAAAACGTAACGTAAATATGATTTACTTGTAATTGAAGCTTATTTAGTGGAATATGATTTGTCATCCTGGATACTTGATTCAGAAGCCATTAACCATGTATGTTATTCTTTACATATGCTTGATTCTTCAGGGGAGCTTGTTGATGGAAAAGTCATTTTGAGAGTTAATAGTGGTGCACTCGTGTCAGCTAAAGCATTAGGGATAGTCCTTTTACTTTTTGGATATAGTTACATAGATTTTAATGATGTTTATTATATTCCTGGTTTTTCGAGTTATTTGATTTCTCTTTCATTTTTGCAAGAACAGTTATTCAAAGTTTCTTTCAGTAATAAAGAGTTTATTATTTCTAAGAATGGATTCTATCTTTAATCATGTTAAATTTATAAACAGACTATAGATGCTTAAACTGATTGAACGCGCATTAAATAATTCTAAATTATTTAAAGTAGCAAAACCTAAAAATAACAAATGACAAAGAGTTTATCATGATGATAACATATATTTATGGCATTTTAGGTTGGGACATATTAATTTAGATAGGTTAAACTGGTTAACAAGCATGGTGCTTTGAGAGAGTTAAAAGTTGGAACTCCTCCTATTTTTGAATCTTGTTTAGAGGATAAAATGACAAGAGACCTTTAACAGTAAAGGGCCAAAGAGCTAAAGAACCACTTGAGTTAGTACATAGTAATCTCTATGGACCTATCAATGTACAAGCTAGAGGTGGGTATGAGAATTTTGTTATTGTTATCTAAAGCATCGAAACTCTGTAACTTTTGGAAAGTTTAAAGACTTTAAGGCTGATGTTGAAAGTAATTAGGTAAATCATTGAAAACTCTTCGATATGATCAAGGTGGTGAATATTTGGATTTAGAATTCAAGGATTATTTGCTGGAGTGTGGAATCCTGTCCCCACCTGGAACACCACAGCAAAATGGTGTTGTAGAAAGGAGAAACCGAATCTTATTGGATATGGTTAGATCGATGTTAACGTACTCATCATTGTCACTTACATTTTGGGGATATGCACTACACATGGCAACTTACATTTTGAATGTAGTGCCCTCTAAGTCTGTAAGTAAGACACCTTTAGAGTTATGGAATGAATCCAGACCTAATTCGTGTCATTTCTGTATATGATGGTGTCCAGCTCACGTTCTTGGACCCAAGACCGAAAAGTTAGACTCAAGGTCTGATCCTGTACTGCGATGACAATGGAGTGGTGGAAAATTTCAAGGAACCGAGGAGACACAAGAGGGGTAAGCACATAAATAAGAAATATTATCTTGTAATAGAGATCATGCATCGATGGGATGTGACTGTTATGAAGATTGCTTTGGAATAGAGCCTGGCTAATCCTTTTACAAAGACATTTCCTACAAAGTCATTTAAGGGTCACGTACATAACATAAGATTAAGAGAGATGACACATTTACTTTAGGGCAAGTGGGAGATTGTTGGGGGTTATACCCTCAAAGCATGTGTATTGACATTTTGATATGAAATTTAAATAGGATTACATTTTTGTTATAATTATTCTTTTAAATTATTGTTGAATAATTTATATAAATATATGAAAATTCCATATTCATTAATGAGACTATGATCTTGTATTAGTACGAGAGGATTAAGATCATAGGTAATGAATAAAATGTCAGCAACATATTAAAGTATATAATTTTTAATGAATGGTTGTTGGTACAGTTTACTAAACATTCAGAATGCGTGCGATCTAGATCTGGATCATTGATGTGGATATAAATCTTAGTGAATGTACTTTATATAATAAGATTATATATGACAGGTCCGATGTGAATTAATATATTTATTAACGTGTTGTTTATAATAAAGATTTAATACACTATTCAATGATCATATGTAGATCAGTTTGAATCATAAGTAGTGACGAACCCCTTTGCATGAACTGGATCATTTGATTCACTCGTCAAAGTCTATTTGATACTCAAGCTAGTGACCAGTTTTAATTTACGAACCAATAATTGAAGGATCAAGAGGAAAATAAAAGGGTAGAATGGTAATTTAGACCATTTTTAATTTACGAATCAATAATTGAAGGATCAAGAGGTAATTATAAATTAGTCAGTCACTAGTGGATTAATGGTACTTAAGGATCAATAGGTAATTAGAAGGGTAAAATGATAATTTTGATCAGTTCTAACTTACGAACCAATAATTGAAGAACATAACTACATGAAATGATTATTTCAGTGGACTACATGAAAATACTCTGTAAATACATTCTATAATCTCTAAGAGTACAATTCATATTTATAGTGAAGTAATAATGAATTAATAAATAAGATTATTTTATTAAAGAGTTTAATTAATAATCTGATTTATTGGAGCTTAGTTAGATTCATGGTCCCCAAGTCATCTCTATACTACACTGTCTATGGTGTGAATATTTCAGGACATGAGAAAAGGACTGACTTGCAAAATGAATTTTTATTTTGGAGCAAGAACATAATTATGAGATAATTATGTGTGATTAATTAACTAATTGAATTATTTATATATTTAAATATAATTTTCAGAAATATTATATATATAAATAATTATCTATTTTTTAATTATCGGTAAGTGAGATAGAATATCTAATTTGTGAAACTAGATAATTAAATTATTATTAGATAATAATTTAAATCAACTAAATCTGTTATTTGTGAAATAGCAGATAAATTAGTTGATAGGGATAATCAAATATGTTAATTTTGAATTAATTGTTATCTAGATAATTATCTAACTAAAATAAATATTTAATTCACAGTAATTGCCACATGTCAATCACTGATAAGGTATCAGAAATTGACATGCACGACTGTGGTGCTACGTGGCACTACAATAGGGAGGGTGCAACACTGGAGTGCCACGTGGCACTACAATGGTGCAATGGGGTAGAGTGCTGTGAGGCAATCTGCTAGCTCACGGCATACTGTTGGGCCACGTGACACTGCAGTTATGTACAATTGCAGTGGGCTTCACTACAATCGGTAATTTTATAATTAAATATTATTTCAGTTTATTCCTAAAATATGATACGCCATTATCTAGAATATATACAGATATTATTCTAATGGCCTTAGTGGTTATAAGAAGAGGAGAGAATCAGTTGATCAGATCATCAGTTCGTCAATTAAGAGTTGAATTGAGAACACAATTGGTGTTAGAGAGATTTTCTTCTATGATTAAATGTTAATAAAATCTCTAAGAATACTCATCACGTTCTTTTAGAGAATCGTCTTACTAAAGTCCTTCTTAGTAAATTTCTAGATCTTATGTGTTGAGAATATCTAGAGATAAAAAAAGTATCTTGCAATATTTTACGTGCCCACATACGTTTTAGTGCGTTGATGATTGACTTGGAAGATCTTGGTGTGGATCTCGGAGTCTACTGATCGTTGGAATGATTTCGTGAGAACGGATGATCGATCGGATTTTGCAAGGACATTTGATATAGAGTACAAGAGATATATGATTCTTAACCTTGTATATTGTAGATTTAACTTATAAATATATAATGGATCATGACTGATTGAAAAAGTGTTTTCAAAAAAAGTTTTTATTTGGTTATCGTGGCGTTGCGCAAGTTTTATTTTATTAAAAGATTTATTTTTTATTAAAAGTTTAATTTTATAAAAGGTCAAGCGCCTCCACGTTTTCGCCACGCATCCGCTGCGACGACTAGCAAGGCCAAGGGCCAATACTGAGAAGGAGGATCATGACCCTTTTGTTGAGTATGATAAGGGAGATCGGGCCTAAAAGACCACTGTTCTAGAAAGGATCTTTGGGGCCACCTTAATACTTCCAGTTGTACTGTTCTTGACCATCCTTGGGAACTATTAGGGGACTTCAATGTGATTAGGCACCCTTCAATGTGATTATGCACCATTTTTCCTCCTCATGTGATCTCAAACCACTGCCCTATTATGTCAACTGCAACTTGCATAACCTGAAACCCCCTTCTAGGTTGATAGGGATGATTTTCTACAGTGTGTTTGGACCGCTGGGAATTACAGCGCCCTTGGCTCCTATATGTACAAGTTACATAGGAAGCTTAAGGCCACTAAATATGCCTTGAAGGACCTTAATATAACCAATTGCTCCAATATTTCTTCTATACTTACTGAAGCTAGAATCAAGCTTGAGCAGGCCTAATCCAACCTGTTTGCCAACCTCAAGACCAGTCTCTCCAGGCTACTGAAAAAAGTGCTTTACAGCAGTTCATATCTTTCAGTCAGGCAGAGGAAAGTTTTCTCAGACAAAAGTCTAGGGCCAGTGGATAAGCTTGGGGGATAACAACACTGCCTACTTCCTTAAGCTTATTAAGAGGAACAATATTAGAGCCAGAATAGTGCAAATCTCAGATGATAGTGGTCAAATGCATATTGATAAAGGGAAAATTAAATAGGTTCTTATGGATCCCTTCTCCAACCTTCTTGGCACCAACAACAATGACTTTAGTGGGGACTGGAGAGTCCTTCAGTGTGCTTATATCCTAACAAAATTCACAAAGATCAAGTCAATATGCGTACCATGCCAGTAACTCATGAAGCATTTCATGATGCTATATTCTCCTGTAATGACTCTAAAGCCCTTAAAGCTGATGATTTTTCCTCTTGTTTCTTTAAGAGAGCTTGGAGTGTCATTAGCAAGGATGTTAGTAATGATATTCTTGAGTTCTTTAATGGTGGATCCATCTAGTTGATCAACCATACCTCCATCTCTCTCATCCCTAGGTTGAGCAACCCTAGTCTACTAATGACTCTAGACCGATCTCTTGCTAAATTTTGGTTTACAAAGACATCTATAAAATTCTTGCCAATAGACTGAAAGGTGTTCTACATAATATTATTAGCCATAACCATAGTGCTTTGTGCCTAGCAGAAGGATCTCAGATAATTTCTTCCTCTCCTAGGAGCTGATTTGGAACTATCACAGAAGGAATAATGTGCCTAAGTGTGCTCTCAAAGTAGACCTTCTGAAAGCTTGTGATAGCATGTTATGAGGCTTCATTAAAAAAGCTCTAGAGTGCATTGGATCTCCTCCTCAATTCACCAAATGGATTATGGGTTGCATATCTACTGCATCTTTTTCTGTCAACATAAATGGTGAGTTATGTGGCTACTTTAAGGGGCCAGGGGCTTAGGCAGGGAGATCTCATCTCCCCTTACATGTTTGTCATAGTGATGGAAGGTTTAAGAGGTTTGTTGCAGTTTGCCTCTACTTTACCTGGGCTCCAGTTCCACTGAAGATGCAAAGAGCACAACATTATCAGTTTGTGCTTTGCTGATGATCTCTTGATCTTCTCTAAGTGTGTGATGTACAGTCTTTGAAGATCATCAAGGATAACCTAGAGTTGTTTCACATGTTGTCTGGTCCAAGGCCTAACCCTGCTAAAAGACAATATTTTTTCTCTAGGGTATGATATTTTACCAAGTTGTAGTGCCTTGACTTATTGGGGTTCCAAGTAGGGTTGCTTCCTATGAGGTATCTTGGAGTGCCCGTCATCTCTACTAGGCTTGGAAAAAAATGACTGCATTGCTCTGGTGGACAGGATCTCTGCTAGATCAAGGCTTGTGAGGCTAAACATATGTCTTTTGCTGGTAGACTACAACCGATTCAGTCAGTGTTGTTAGCCATTCAAAGTTACTGGGTTGGGTTGTACATTCTCCCAAAGAGGGTTTTGTGTGACATTCAGGCTATCATCAGGAAGTTTCTATAGTCTGGTAATGCTTTGAGGCACCCTAGCTCCAAGGTGGCTTGGGAAGCTGTCTATCAACACAAGGATAGAGGGGGTCCTGGGATTAAGGATCTTGTGTCTTGGAATAGGGATGCAACTACAAAACACCTCTAGACTCTCATCACTAGCTCAACTGGGTCTCTGTGTGGAAAATGGTGCTATACTTATCTTATTAAGAATGGGACCATTTTTACCATTACTATCCCTAATGACTATTCAAGGGTATGTAGGAAACTGCTTAAAGCTGGTACTAGTTCACTAAGCACTGTTTTGCCTAGATTGACGATGGAGCTAGCATTTCTCTTTGGGTGACCCTTGACACCACTTGGGAGTGCTTTTTAACAGGTTTGGCAGAAATCTCATCTTGGTCATAGGCTAGGACATCCACACCAAAGTCAGAGGCATCATTAGCGGTGGTAACTAGTCTTGGCCAGTAACCAATACAACTGCTTTGATGGCCATCAAGGAAGCCACTGTAAACATGCCCCTTTCTTTACCCTCAAGGTCTGATAAATGGACCTGGGATCCTATTTCTGATGGGAATTTATCAAATGCCTCGCCTACCTCAATTTAAAGTAGCCTGGGGTGTTTGTTCCTTAGGGAGAGATTGTGTGGTTCCCCTGCAACATTCCTAAACACATCTTCATTAGTTGGCTTAGATGTAGGCATAAGCTCACCACTAAGGATAAGATGGCTAGATGGGCAAGCAATGTTAGCCTTGATTTTATGTTCTATCCGTCACACAGTGAGAGCAGGACCACCTATTTTTCAAATGCTCTTTTTCCTTTAACGTGTAGATTGCCATCACTCAATCTTGTGATCTCACTTGTCCTAGTTCTAGGTGGGATCAAAATATTGAGTGGTTGGCCCATACTATTAAAAAAAAGGACCTTAGAAGTCTTATTTTAAAGTTTTTCTATCAATTCCTTTGTATATAATATTTGGATTGAGAGAAATACTGAGATTTTTTAGAGTAAGACTAGTGAGAGGATCTGTATTTTAAGATCTATTATTAATTTTGTTAGGGACAGGCTATGGAACCACCCTCCCATTCCTAACTACCCTATTAATAGGAGGCTCTTGGTCAAGTGGAAACTCCCTCCACATTTACTTGAGAATCCTCCTTGAGGTTCTATGCTGTTTTGTTTGGCTTTCCTTGGGCTTGTCCTTGGTTGTGGTCTGCTCTGTAGTTTCCCTTTGATCTAATATATTGGTTTTATAAAAAAAAGTGTTGCATCAAGTATGGAAATTCAAATAGTTGACCAGTAAAATAAATTTGGAGCCTAAAGTAGTGAGACATGTATAAAGATTAGGTCAATAATAGTCACCTAATTATTCATGGTACTATATTATGAAGAGGTATTGTATAATGAATTCTCGACAAAAGAAAATTTGAAATTCAGAACTTTACATTTGCATCGAGGCCTTGTTGAGAGTAACAAAAAATTCATGGATCTCAACTCAAGTCTCAAGTTTGTAGATGGAAAAAAAAACTTTTAACCTTCTTGGTAAACAAAGACAAACTTTTGATAAAGGAGGATGAGAATATCAAACTTATCAAAAGCAAACCATGACGAACTTGTAAAATGTATATAAAATCTGCCTATTATTTGATACTATTGTAGAATCAAAGGTTGTAAAGTTAGTTATTTTTTTAAAAGAGAAACTTAAATTATGTAAAAGAAAAAAAGAATGGATTTCATACCGCATTAACCCTCAAGGACCCAAAAATATTTGGATACCAAATGTTAATTTTTGCTGTGTGTGTTGTAGGCACTATCGAGAAGGAAGAAAAATTGGACCTCGATAGTGGGTGCTTGAGGCGGATGACTGGTGATGGATTGAACTTACTCAACTAAAATTTATCAAAAGAAAGAACACATAACGTATGGAGATGATAACAAAGGTAAACTCATTTGTATTAGCTCAGTGATTAATGGGCTTCCCTTCAACAGCTGAAATCTCGCTCATAGATGGTTTGAAACATAATTTACTTAGTATAAGTCAATTTTATGATAAAACTATTGGGTGCTTTTTGAAATATATATTTGTTAAATAATTGATAAAGATACCCATAAAGTTCTATTTATTGGACAAAGGCACCAAAATTTTTACACTATAAATTTGAGTGATTTTCAAAAATAGTGAAAAATATTTTCTTGCTGATAAGGATTGTTGGCTACAACATAGAAGACGGGCATGACACCATGGACTTAGTTTGAAACTTTCTACAAATGAGTACATAGGAGTTCTTTTGAAAAGTAATTTAAAAAAATAATTAAGATTTTGTGATGCATGTTAAATAAGAAAATAAATTAAAAGTTCTTTTAAATGAAAAGATATGGTGTCAACCTATAGAGCTTTCAAATTGTTGCACACGGATCTATTTGGTGCGTCAATAGTTGAAAGTCGTAGTGGTAGGCACTGTGCCATAGTCATAGTCAACGGCTTTTCAAGATATTAAAAAACAAGGATGAAACCTTTGTGCCTTTTCAAAGTTGTAAAAGCTTGTTGAAATGAAAAAAAATATTTTTTGGTTTAAAAAAATTAGAAATGAACTGATGGAGAATTTGAATATGAAAATTTTGAAATGTTTTATAATGAAAATGATTTTTCACACGTGAGAGAAAAAATCAGTTCCTATAAGAATTGGTAAGATCGAGTTTAGAGATGAAGTCATGAATCTTTCTTGCTACACTAGGCGATTTTACTTGAACCTTTTTTAAATAAAACTCCTTATGATTTTTGGCATGCAAAATTTCCAAATATTAGCTGTTCAACATTTTTTTGGTGTAAATATTTTATTTTTAATGATAAAGAAAACCTTAGTAAGTTTGACTCTTGAACCAATGTAAAAACCTTTTTAGGTTAATATATAATAAAAGAACATTAATTATGAAAGTGTGAATACATTGCATGTTGTCTTTGATAAAACTATTTCATTTAACACCATTTATATACAAGATGAAGAGATTTACTAGAAATAAATGATAAAATGACTCTTACCAAGTAGAAATGAAAGTGTGAGATCAAAAGAATGGAATTTTACGAAAGATGATCTAAAAAGAGCTTATCATGTAAGAAATGTCAAAAAGACTACAAACCCTCTCTACACTTCGTTGTACCAATAATGTTAGTATTATCTCTATACTTGAAGTTAAATTCATTTTAGAAGCCGAAGAAGAATATTGTATAGTTTCTACAAATGATAAACTTAATTTAAGATTGTTTTATGATAATAAATCATTGAAAATTCACTAATGAATTTAATCAAGAGTGAAGGAAATTATTAAATACTACTGAAAATATCGCAACTCATGGAAATTTGAGATCTTGAAGACATTTATTTTATTTTCATGTAATTTCTGATTTTAGGGCTCACACACCTTATTTGCAATCTTAAAAATAAGGAGGGATACCTACTTTTGAATAAAGTTATCTCTATCCTGGTTAAAAGCTACCACAATGCAAAAGCGAAAGACCAAATTTTTTTCCATTTTAGTCAAAATCTTAAAATAGGCATTTGAGAAATACTTTTTATAAAAGGAAAAGGTTTTCTGATCCGCTCTATAATTTGTTTAAAAAATACAGACACCTCTTCTAGTTTGAAAAAAAAAAAAGATAAATAGGTTTAGTCCGCTACAAATATATTGGTTTTAGAGTGAAATGATCAAAACGCTCGACCAAACTTTGAGTTTTTCTGTCTTTGAAAGTAAACATTATGGGAGATCTGAGTCATTATTCAAACTAGAATGGATGTTTACATCTTTTAAGTAAAATACAGGGAGTGTCATAGTACTTTTTTTTTTTAATTTCACCAAAGTATTTCAGAAAACTTTTTCCCATTTGAAGGAGAAGATTTTGCCGGTATATAAGCTCAACTCTGCTAATGTCATAGTTTTTTACAGTTCACTCATCGTGTCCCAAATATAGAGAGTTGAAAGCCTAGTAAGGTGTTTAAGCCCAGGTGGAATGTCGTCAGAGACATTGTTATTAGGGATAATTAATAGAGAAAAACTCTCGTCAATTTTCATTTTACGGAGAAAGTTATGACATAGACTACGTAAGAAAGTGTTTGGAAGAAGAAAACTTTAAAAGAACTATATCTGAATTGAACTTCTTTGTTAAAAAGAAGAAAATGACTCACCATGAAGAAGGGCAGATAAGTTCTCGATGAGGGACCAAATTTTTATGTTTCATCTTTCCCAAAACTTTCATCTTCTCCCTGAACTCTTTCTCTAATACACTTATTATATCATTTAGTAAATCCTCCAAATTAAACACGTTCTTTTGTTGGACGCTCTTCCTTTTTTCAGATAATTCACTACTTATGTTGTCACTCCTTCTGACCATACTGAAATTACAACTAATTATGTTGGGTCAATCAAATGTTGGTTGTGGGTCATATGTTTGGTCAATCAAGAGTGATTTGGTCATTTCACTCAAAAATCACACATTCATAACAAGTTGGACGTATTTGTCATTTCTCAAACCATAAGGATTTTGAGTAAAAAAATCATTTTTAGTTTTGAGAATTGGGAAAAGTAAGTGTTATTTTAGTGTTATAAGAAAACTTACCGTCGTTAGTATGTAATATAACACTTTTTATATTTTTCTGTCACTGAAAGCAAACATTAAGGGAGGTCTGAGTCATTTTTTAAACTAAAATGGATGTTTGTCTTTTAAGCAAATTACAAGAAGTGTCAGAGTACTTTTCTCTTTATTTCATATCCCTTTTTGGAATTTAGTTTGAACTTCTTTTAGAAACAAAGGAGGTTCAATTATTGTGCCTAATTTACGTCAAAATTAGACTCGCCACATCTTCAAATCCAACCCACCTAATTAGGCTCACCAATTTTGAAGATTCGGTCGGTCCTCTTCCATTAACTTAGGGGTGTCAATAAAACTGAAAAATGACCAAACGACCGAATTGGATTGAACCACATTAGTTCGGTTGGTTTGGTTGATGTTTTGTATCACGTACATTAAATACAGGAGGAAATCGTAGTTTGCAGTTCCAAGGTGTAGAAACTGCTTAAAACAGAACTACACCAAGTATATTAATATATATATATATATATTCTTTCTAAATTCACCAAGCATAAGTTTGATTAATCCTTGCTTATTTCATAGCCCTATCTTAAAAAAAAAACCCTACTTCACTCCCTTTTCATTGCGCGGCTCCTCCCTCCCCCCTCCTCTCTCTCTCTCTGCATTGAGAATAAACAGATATCTTGGTTATTCTTCTTATGTGTTTCCTTTATCTCAATTTCAGCTTTCATTTGAAATAACTATAAGTTACGGTTTTCTTGCATAGAGTTGAGATTTGTTCTAATTCTTAGGATTTTGAGACTTTGAATTTTTTTGAGTTAGAAGTTCTTACGATTTCACAAGGATTTGCACAAATATTTAGTATTTCTTTTCTTGATAAAGCAAAATCATGTTAGAAACAACTAGGGCTAAAAAAGAAATGGGGCATACCCCAGAAACACAAGCCTACACAAAACTCAATGAGAGCCTTCTCCAAAATATGAGGAGGTAAGTCCCACTTCTGCACAAGCACAGTGTTAACATGAGTTCAAGGAGGCCTTTAAGACCAAAATCTATCCTTAACATTGTTAACATAATCCTAGTTAGGTTATTCATGTCACTTGTTTTAGCCTAACAAATTCTATTGTTTCTCTCTATCCAGAAGTTATATATAAAAGAATTAAAAGCAAGCTTAAGGATTAAGGTCCTGAGGTATTTTCTCCTAGTAATCTAGGCTAGCCACTCAATTCTATGATCCCAAGTTATATACAAAATAATTAAATGAAAACTTAAGGATTAAGGTCATGCGGTATTTTCTCCTAGTAATCTGGGCTAGCCACTCAACTTTATGATCCCAGCAACACAATAGCATTGAAGATCACATTATTGAGTGATAGCTACCCGAATAGCTTCACCAAAAGAACAATAACCTTACTACTCAACCAAGTAATGAAGTTCTACTTAGGAACATTACAACTATACTAGGTAAAGGATCCCCAAATAACCTTACTACCCAATTGCTTAAAGGACCAATAAATTGAGTCAACAGAAAAGACTCCATCAGAAGCAGCCTTCCACAACCACCTATTAGGGCCCAAGGCAGGAGAATCCATGGACATGGCAGCAATCTTGATCTCTCTAAGACAGGAGGTATTAATGATAGGCCAAGACCACAAACCATTGTTGATCACCCTACCAACTTTGGTTCCAAGGCTCCAACCTGTATCAGAAATAATCTCTGCCAAAGCTGTTGTAAAGCACACCCAACTAATGCCAATGGTCACCCGAAAGAGAAATAGTAGTTCCATCACCAATTATAGCATGAGAAAGGGCAATAAACCAATTTCTGGATTTCAACTATTTTCTCCAAATCCACGACGAATCATTAGGAGTTTTGCAGGTGGAGACAGTGCCATTCTTGATCAAGTGCTCATAACATCATTTGCTCCAAGTAGAACCTATAGGATTATAGATGAGAAACCAAAGGTTTTTTATAGTAGCATCACAGTTTCCAACTAACAATATATCTCAACCCAAGCCAACCATTTTCCTTGGGAGAACAAACCTCAGACCATTTAATTTTAGAGCTAGCATGTCTAGCAGAATTACCATATCAAAGGTAAAAGTTTTCATGATGCTCTCAATGTCATGCGAGATCCTGTTGGAGAGGATAACAACCCTACCCAAAAATTTTGAATAGCTATAATAACAGACTGGATAAGTTGGATTCTTCCAGCAAATGAAAAATGCTTAGTGTTTCAGCCTAAAACTTCAATAGTACACATGTTAATCCTTCTAACTGAAGGTGTATGTGATGTTAACGTTGTACATGCACACTCCTCCCGGTGGTACATGTGTTTTTCCTCTCAGCTAAAACTTCTCTCAACCCCAATGTCTATAAAATACAGACAAGGAACCCTGTAGGTGGGGAATCGGGGGGCGGTTGCCCTAACTAAAGAACTCTGATGCCTAAGTAATATACAATTGATATTTTGGCGTAGTTTCTATAAGGGAGAGTCGGGTTACCTTATGTGTTAATTTGTAGATATATTTATACTTGAGTCCTTGTGTAGGAGGATGCTGTCAAAGAAGCATTCAGAGGCGTGTTGGGGAAGTTTCACGAGACAAAAATCCATCTTGACTGGCACTAATTAGATGGAAATGAGGCAACCCTTGGCATAAAGGTAGTTAATGTTATCTGTCAGTGTACCTATGAGGTGACCATACGGAGGCTACCCTGGCATTCTGCCGTGGCAATTGGACTGGTGGGATGCTCGGGCTTAGAAGAGAATGCCACCTAGAGTGTTTCTTTTGGTGGGCAAAGATGGCCCTATACTTGGTACTATCTGAGTCCTCTTCATGGACTTATTTTCTTATGTGTACTCAGATCTGTGCAACCTGAGCTTCCTTGAGGCTGATCACTCGAGGTCAATTCTGCCCCATTCCTGACATCAGGAGCCTCCTAATATGGCTTGACACGCGTCATCGTATCATTGGTGGATGAGAAGATACCTATAACAGGACATTTTCCTCCAAAACTTTCCATCACCGAGGGGAGGGGGCTAGTGTGGTGTAACACGTGTCGTTGGGTCCTTGGTGGTTAGGAAAGCACCCATAACATTTGCCCTCAATCGAGGACTTGGGTGGCTTTTACTTGCCCAGGTCCAAAGACTTTATCATCCAAGATGCCTTGGCGTGACAGACTTCGCCTGCCACCTCACTCTTATGCCTTGGGTTTCATTCTTTTTGTGATTTGATGTTGTCGTCCTTCCGGGAATGGAGGCATTAACAGTTCATAAAGAAGGGTGAGGCTCATTGATCTTCTCAATAAGTCACGTTGTTTCATTCTGCCGTTTGGTCTTCCAAAATATTCTTATTGGTCCGTGAACCGTCCGCTCATTGATCGTGGAGTAGTCTCAACAGTTGTCATCACGGCCCCTTTTTATGCCCATTAAATGACCGGCTTACCCCTTCAAGGCTTAGAAATGGGTAGTTCTCCTTTTCATTTCCCTCACTTTGCCTTCTTGATAGAGTTGAAATTCTTGTTCTTCTTCGTCTTTCAACCCAATTCCTTTGGGAGAACAATAGTCCTTCCCCTTCAAGGGCTTCTTCTATATTGGGGGTTCTCCTTCACGACCCTCCTCTTTTCTCATGACTGTCACTTCCCTCTTTGTCGTATATTAAATGTCGTGCCTCAAAGTCATCGATGTTCCATTTGTAGTGACTTTCCTGCCGTCGATAACCCTATTCGATGAATCCTCTGTTTGTGTTGGCTATCCGCCCTTGCCGAGTGAAAATTTTACCCTTAATAAGGGCATGTATTCTGGCTGGTAGCCTTGTCCTCTACTTCATGATAAAGCTCCTTGATCAGCCACAACCTATCTTCTTCCTCTGTGCCTCCATTTCTTTCGATCTTACTCCAACTTACTCCATTGGCCATTTAGAGTGGGTTGATGTACCAAAAGTAGGCCAAGGATGAGATTGTTCTGAACCCATAGATGGGTGTCTCCTTCCTTTCTCTCCCTAAGGGGAAGAGATTGAGGCTACACGAGCGGACATCCAGAGTCCGTGAGATCTTATAAGAGTTCAAGGAAGCTGTAGAGATCCTATGACCTCTGCCCAGACGTGAGGGTCTTTTCCTTTAAAGTTACCCTAAGAGGGGACCTTCCCCTTCAACCGAGGATATTTTTGTTCTTTTGCATGTACTTGTATTTCTCTATTTATAAACTCCCTTCACTTTTGGCTCCTTTATTTATCTCTATTTTTTATTATTTTTTCTTGCAAACATACCTCAAGTGGAAAGAGTTTTGTTTTTCCTCACTCATAACTTAACTTGGTCCGGATGAGACCTTTATCCTGAGTGCCATTCAAGCAATTTACTTTTTATGTTTACTTTCTCGAGCTTTAAATTAGTCTGGTCAAGACCTTTATCCTTCATTACTGAGTGTCACATCCTTGCCGATCTTCATTGACCTATGTTGTGGGATTACTATGATCTCGATCCTGAGTCAGCCTTAAAACGACCATCCCTTTTAGGGGATCTGGTTGAATAAGCCTGCTTTAGGTTGGGAGTACCTTCGCTGATGCTTAGTGAAGCGTCTTTTGCTTTGGTGAGTTTTCCTAATCTAGACAGTTTAGAATGTAAGTCAAAATTCCTTTCCTTTGGTTATCGGTCCAAGGATCTTCATTTCTTGGTGAGCTAGAGTGGTTTGCATCTAGCCAAGCATTCTAGCTTTGGCTAGATCCCTTTTTTGGCGAGTCGAGGTGCTCAGCCAGGCCTTGTTTTTTTCTTAGTTTATTTAGGCGTTCCAACTCTGCCTAGATTCTTATCCTTGTTTGTGTACCTTTGGCATCCAGCAAGGCGCGACTATTCTAGGTGGGTCCTTGGGTCTATCCTTCATAGTAAGTAAGCATATAGCCTTTTCCTTAAGTATCTAGCCAGATACTCTTGCTCTTGCTAGACCCCGTAGTCCCATCTGATGAGCTGAGGTGATCGACAACTTTGCCTAGATATCTAGCCAGGCTTTCCTGCGAGATGCTCGGAAAACATTAGTTTACCTTGACATCTTGTTAGGCTTTCCTTCTCTGGCTAGATCCTTAATCTCGTCTGTGAGCTGAGGTGTTTGGAAGACATCATTTTACCTTGATATATAGTCAAACTTTTTTTCTCTAGCTAAATCATTGATCCCGTGTGTGAGCTAAGGTGCTCGATAGACATCATTTTTACTCCTGACTTGCAGGCCAGAGCATTATGCTAGTCATCACTTTTTTAATCTCGACTGATGGGCTAGAACACCTCACTAATCATCATTTTTTTAATCCTCACTAGTAAACTAGAACACTTTGCCAGTCATCAATTTTTGTTTTATCCTGACTGGTCAGCTAGAATTCCTTTTACCAGTCATCACTTTTTGTTTAATCCTTACTAGTCGGCTAGAACGCCTTTACCAGTCATCTTCAAAAAGTCGATCCTTGGAGGCTTGTAGAACAACTAGGGGATCTTAAAAAAAACATGTTTTATCTTTCAGAAAAGTATTTTCGTATATATAAAAAATGACCTTAGCAGTAGTTATTCCTAAGTGAGGAAAAAAAGGAGGACTATTCTCTGAAAATCCGTCGATGAGTACACGGTCTCTGGTATCTACTGCTCTAAGATGGGGGCGAGGATAACCGAGCATCAGTTTCCTAAGATTTTGGCCTTCCATCTTTCATGGGGGCGCCCTCTCTGAACTTCACATTTGCCTCAGCTGTAAGACACTTCTAGCTTTGCACTCTACTCAGAGGTGAGCGCTAACTTATCCTGAACTGTTCTTCTAGGCGATATGGTGGGAGTACGCCCAGCTCCCTGACCCATCATGCTCCCTTTCGAGGGATGCACAATAAGGTCTTTAATGTCCTCTCTTTTGTTTATGGTGTTGCCCTTATCATCAGCGATTGGACAAGCCTAGCTTTAATATTGTTCCACTTAACCATCTTGTAAAAGTACTCAGTGTTATTATCACCTAGGCTAATCCATTGATCTCTAGCCTTCTGTCTAAGAAAGCTCTCCTTAGTCGGCCTCAAAGAAATGAAATTCTGAAAAGTTAAATGCTCATTAGATTGTAATATAGGATCGTGAGGCCTACAGAAGAGTTTAGTTTGAGCATTTTCTAGCTTAACCCTAGCATCCAGGGCCCTGGTAGTAATATCGAAGAAATGGATTATGTTGAGGTTCTTGAGAGTAGTTTTGGTTGTCTTAAGATTCTTGAAGAGGAATTTCAAAGAAGATCCATACTCTAAACTATTCCAGGTCTGAGAGACACCAGGCAAAAACTCCTCCCTATCATCCCACCAAGCAAAAAACTTGAAACTAACAAGATGGGATCTCCCTGCCTAAGCCCTTGGCCCCCTTAAAGTAGTCACAAACTTACCATTTATGTTGACAGAAAAAGATGTGGTTGATATGCATCCCATAATCCATTTGGTGAATTGAGGAGGAGATCCAATGCACCCTAGAGGTTTTTCAATGAAGCCCATGACACACTGACAAAAGCTTTCATAAGGTCTACTTTGAGCGCACACTTAGGCATATTGTTCATTCCGTGATAGTTCCTAACCAGCTCTTGTGATAAGAAGATATTATCTGAGATCCTTCTACCAGGCATAAAGCACTCTGGTTAGGGCTAATAATCTTACGTAGAACACCTTTCGGTCTGTTGTCAAGAATTTTAGAGATGCCTTTGTAAACGAAATTGTAGCAAGAGATGGGTCTAAAGTCATTAGCAGACTGGGATTGCTCAACCTTAGGGATGAGAGAGATGGAGATATGGCTAATCAACTAGAGGGATCCACCGTTAAAGAAATCAAGCATAGAATTGCTGACATCCTTGCTAATGACACTCGAAGCTTTCTTAAAGAAACAACAGGAAAAACAATTAGGCCCTAGGGCTTTAAAGTCACTACAGGAGAAGATAGCATCATGGATCGCTTCCTGAGTAAGTGGCATGGTAAGCATTATGACTTGATCAGGGTGAATTTTTTTAGGATAAGCACACTGAAGGACTCTCTTGCCCCCACTGAAGTAACTGCTACAAGTGCCAAGAAGGTTGGAGAAGTGCTACACAAGAACGTATTTAATTATGCCTTTATCATTATGAATTTGGCCACTATCATCTAAGATTTGCACTATTCTATCTCTGATATTGTTCCTCTTAATAAGCTTATGGAAGTAGGTAGTGTTGTTCTCCCCTAAGCTTATCCACTAGGCCCTAGACTTTTGTCTGAAAAAACTCTCCTCAGCCTGCCTGAAAAGTAGGAACTGCGATAAAGCATTTTCCTTAGTAGCCTAAAGAGACTGGTCTTGAGGGTTGGCAAACAAGTTGGATTGGGCCTACTCAAGCTTGATTCTATCTTCAACAACTAAAGAAGAAATATTATAGCAGTGGTATCTATTAAGGTCCCTCAAGGAATATTTAGTGGCCTTAAGCTTCTTATGTAACTTGATGGTAGAAGGGGGTTTCAGGTTATGCAAGTTGAAGTTGATCACAGCAGGGCAATAGTCTAAGATCACATGAGGATGAAAAAAAACCACATGAGCTGGGATAAGCCTTGATCCAAGCATCATTCACCAGAATCCTATCAATCTTGTTCATAATAGTAGCTTGCCCATTCTCTTTTGTTGGTCCAAGTGAGCTTACATCACCCATAAGAGAAGTCCTCAAGCTCCAATAAATTAATATAACCACCACATACCTTCATCCCACTATTTAGATCCCCCCACCTGCTCAAAAGGGTGCCTAATCACATTGAAGTCCCCTAATACTGCCCAAGGATTGTCAAGAGCAGTACAACTGGAAGTATTAAGGTGACCTCAAAGATCCTTTCTAGAATCACAGTCATTAGCACCATACACAAAGGAAACATAGAAATAACAAAGGGAGCCAATGACAGTAATCTTGTAGGAAATAGCTTGATTAGAAGAGGAGATATCAGAAATTGAAATTAGAATAGGGTTCCAAGCCACCCAAATTCTACCATTGTTAGTATGAGAGTAATTAGCAATACAGGTTCAAGCGCCAAAAGTGTTTTTGCTCACCCTAGCATGCTTTCTCTCCTTAATTCTAGTTTCCAGCACAATACAAAGGTATAAATTTAAAAATTAAAATAGAATTTAAGTATCTCAATTTTCTTTAGAGGATTATTCAGACTTCTGATATTCCAAGAAGCTAGGTTGGTCATTGAATGATGGGGGTGTTGTTTTGACTTTAGAGCTCCTCTTGCATTTAGCCTTAGAGGAACTCTTCGACTTAGCCTTTCTCCCTCTCTTCTTGGAATGCTTAGAGATACTACTGGAACAAGGAGATTTTAGCTCAAGAGAGGTTTCAAGATCCTTTATCTTGTTAATCTCATCCTCTATTATATCAGCATGAGTTGAGTTTTCAGCATCCATATCAACAGTAGACTCTTGGGCCTGATCCCCATTATCATACTCAATAAAAGGGTCATGATCCTCCTTATCAATATTGGCCCTTGGCCCCTCCATATCATTATTGGCTTGGATATGATACTCTTCATCTTCTTCCATCAAAACATCAAAGGAATTTTGCATTAGGGCTTTGTTTAGCACATGGGGATTCAGCTCTTAGAGAGACATCCAACTGAACAACGATATCATTGAATGAAGGATCTTGAATTAAATTTGTTCCCTCCTCTTCCACACATGCACCCATTGTTTTTTAAGAGCCTGTCAGGGTGGCTTAGAAGTAAGTTTAACCTAGTTCCTAACAATTGTGCAATCATGTACAAAAATCATGCCTTTAGGGTACCTCCTTGGGAGACCTTGATAGTCCACCCTAATCTCTATAGACTTGCTACCAGGTAGCAAAAACTGCATTGATTCTATAACTTCAGCTTGCACATCAACCTCAATATAAATCCTAGTAAAGGACATCTCTAGTGCAGTTATTTGTCATTGCATCAACAAAAAAGGGCGCCAACTGCACTGGCAATCCTACTCAGGCCTTTACCATTCCAAAGCTCCAGTGGGACACCTCAAACCCTAACCCAGATAGGGACAAATTGCGTAGCTTCTGTGGAAATTTGAATATTTTTATGCCATGCCTTGAGCATTTCTAGATTGCTAGCTATGTGCTTGAGGCCATCATCCAGGATATAATTTATGTGTTGAATACTGTCAAATTTGAAAAAGAAGAAGCATATATAAGTATCTAGCACCTGGAGTTACCCTCTGTTGCCCCACAGTCTACTAGCCACTTGATGGACCAAAGAGAATGAGGGGTTTCCTGTCAATAAAGTGCCCCACAATACAAGCTTGCCACTCAAGTTTGCCTTTCTGCACAACCTCATCAGGCATTTTAACTTATGCATTTTTTCCTTTACACATTGGCTCCACAAATGAGAAAGCCATCTTAGAAGGCTTTCTACCCTTAACCTTTTCTACCTAAGAAAACTTATGTTGCAAGCTATTACCATTGGGACAACTCTAGGGTTCTTAGGATGCTTCAATTTTAGTATCCCCACCTAACTGTCTAACACCTGAGTGCTCTCCTCTTAAGGAAGAAACACTATTCAAATTCAATTTGGCACCAAAATCATTGTTCCTCTCATGACTACTGATATTATTAGTATTATTTTCATTGTCTACCCGAAGAACTAGTCTATCATAGGCCAGATTGGTCTTACGACTGATAAAGGACTGGTTTGCTGAGTTACCATACCTATTATTAGTCCAGGTAATTTTAAAGCCACCAAAACACAAGTCTTCAACCTTATGAAATTCAAGCAAGCAATAAAATCGGGCCCAAACATTTGTCTGACCAACATGTTCAGAAGGATGCTTAACTACATTAAAGTCCCCAAGGAGAACCCAAGGTTGATGCACAATACTTGGGGCCCAGTTAATGATATGATTCCATAACTCTTTTCTACTAATGGTAGAATTAGAGCCATAGGTAACAGAAGCCAAAACACTTTTCCTGGCTACTCATAATAGTAACAAAACAATGCAAAATTCGACCAGTTTGACTGACAATGTTAATAGAAAGAATAGCAGGATCCCAAGAAATCTGTATCCGCCCATTGTTGACACAAGAATGACTAGCAGCACAAGTCCAACCTCCAAACACACTCTTACTAATATAAGCAAACTTCCTTTCCTTAACTCTAGTCTCTATAATAGCACATAAACTAATATGGTTATCAAAATGAAACTTTATAACCTCATAGTACTCTTCAATTTGGCTTTTCTACCATTCTTTCTAGCATATTTGGAGGGAGTCTGGTATTGAGTAGGTAAAGGAGCAACCTCCTCATCCTCCTAGTCATCAATTCGGAAGCTGAGCCCATCATCCTTATTTTCACAATCTTCCACTCCTTCTATCAGAACCTCACGTCATCTCCTAATGAAGCAAAAACATTATACATAACTACTATATCGGGATCAATGGGTTCCTGATTAATATGCAAACCAGTATCATTCACCTTTTGTGTAGCATAATCAGTATTAGATTGGGTAGTAGGATTAGGTTCCGCCACATGTTCATTCCTCCTCACATGGATCCGTTGTTGACTAGTTTTGACAGTGGTTTTAGTCTTCTGAGGAGGTTTAACTTGAGCTTTCAAAATGTCACAATTATGACCAAACACCTTGCATTTCATGCACTTCCTAGGTAAATTCTGGTATTGAACCCTAATCTGTATATGCTTACTGATAGCTAACCTCACATCAATGGACTCTAATATACAAGAGTTAACATCCACCTCAACACATATTCTGGCAAAAGAAATTATGGTGCAATTATCTATCATAGAGTAAAAAAAAAAAAGAGGGACCCCCATAGCAAAGCTATTCTACTCAAATTTTCACCATTCCAGAGTTCCAAATGAACATCACACAACTTGATGCCAAGCTTTAAGTAAAATAGGCCTACCAACAAGGGGCCATGGACCTTCAACTAAGATACAATCTCTTATCTTAGAAGAAGCAAACTTAAAGAAAAAGAAGCATGTATCTGGGGCTAAAACTTGTCTTAGCTGAACGAATGGTATATAATTACATACTGTGTTATATAATATTGTATATCTTTTGTTATATAGTATATAGACTTATACGGTAAGTATAAATTTACATACTGTGTTATGCAATTTTTTGTCTACAATTTTGAAGTATATATATCGTAGTATATTTTTACATACCATCAGTATATCGTATTATATCTATAATATATTTTTATATACTATTAATATATCGTAGTATATATAAAGTATATTTTTATATATCTTCCGGTATCATACCCCTTCCCACACCCAAGCCCGACCCCTCCTCCTTCTTCTTCATCCATCTCACTCGAAAACCAAAAATAGAGAGAGGAAGAGAATTGTTACATAAAGAAAGAAGGAAGATTACTATACTTGATTTCAAATGTTGATCAATTCCATATAAATTCTACAGAGGATGAAGATAAATTCGCAAAGTTTGCCTAAACAAAATAAAAATCAAATTT
Source organism: Datisca glomerata (assembly GCA_003255025.1). Classification (NCBI taxonomy): domain Eukaryota; kingdom Viridiplantae; phylum Streptophyta; class Magnoliopsida; order Cucurbitales; family Datiscaceae; genus Datisca; species Datisca glomerata. The sequence goes on from QANY01007786.1 coordinate 215,338, forward strand.
GAATAAACTGTAAACAATAATGTTCAAATTGTGCAACAATGAAGTCACCACAGCTGATGAAGAGAGGCAATGAGCCATAATATTTTCTAGCTGCGGAAAAATCATTAAACAATAATAAAACCTAAAAGAGACAATTAGTTATAATAAGGGTAAAAAAGTAAAATACTATATAGAATTCAAGCTAACCTAAAATGTCTCCTAAAATCTAGCCATATGTGCAAAAGTAAAAATTAAAGGACATAATAATATAAAACTTAAACTTAAACTAGCCTAATTCCATAATTTTCCTAAAATATTAACGATTAAGCCTAGAGATGCTTCTAAGATAAACTTATTTAATTCAAGCATGCTCGATTAATCCTAGTCATTCCTTTTGTAAATTGACTAAAAGGATCAACCTGCCTCTCGTGGAGTAGTGTAACATGGGAACCAGATAGTTTCTTCTTGCTTCTCTTCTTTAGGACACCAACAATATGACAATAAGATTTTGGCTTCTTCTTGCTCCTCCCCTGCTTGTCCAAGCTACTATGTGAATTGGGCCATTGGGTTGCTAGGGTGTTGCTTCTAGATGCTTAAATCAGTAGAGTAACAACTGTAATAAGGACATTGAAACTCGTCAACCTTGTAGGGCTCCACCACTGATGGTAGTTCTGCTCACCCAGATGGAGAAGCTTCTTTCACCGTCTTTATCACTCTTGTTCTCTATTCTTTTTCTCTCATCTTTCTTTGATTTCCTCACTCTACAAAATAAAATCCTGAAAAATTCCTTGGGACTTGTGAAATTTCCCCAAGAATTGAAATGAAATATGAGGATCTCGTCCTTTCAGACTTAGGTTGGTCCGGATGAAAATAACCATTTTGATTCCCGTCTGCTCCTCTAAGCTAATTGCATCATTTTTTGTGCCTTTCAAAAGGATGTATATTCATCTAAATGGTTTTGGATAAGCTCTAGTAGATTCTGGCATCATAATGATGAAGTTTTGGTACTGAATTGTACTTTTGTTTAAACAAGGTAACATCCATCGAAAGGAATCGAATATTTCAGTTTTTTCTGACAGTTTGGGGGTCCTACGTCATTGTTGGACTTTTTTTAAAGTCAGTATTGGACAGTACTAAAGAGTGAAAAATATTATTCTAATACTGTACAATGTTTGGCTTGAAGTTGATCCCTTATTAGTTAATACGGTGGGACTAAATTTTGGCTTGAAGTTGATCCCATATTAGTTAATACGGTGGGACTATTTAGTCCCACCCACACCGTATTAATTAGTCCACTCCTAATAGAAAGAACTAGACAGTACTGAGTGAAGCTCAATGTTTTGGAACCCCTCACCAAACAAGCAGGTTTCCAAGAGTCCTCCCAAGACCATCGAAAATCTCCACCCTTCATCATCGCCCGTTAGCTCTTCCTCTTCTTCTTCTGATTTTTTTCCTCTTCTTCTTCTCTGATTTTTTTATTCTCTGATCTTCTCCTTCTCTGATCTTCTCCTTCTCCTTCTTCTTCTTCTTCTTCTTCTTCTTCTTCTTCTTCTTCTTCTTCTTCTTCTTCTTTTTCTTCTTCTTCTTCTTCATCTTCTTCTTTTTCTTCTTCTTATTCTTCTTTTTCTTTTCTGATTCTTTATCATCCATTTTGCAATCAAACAAGTCGACTCACTTGTCCTCAACAGCAGCTCATAACCATAACCATCAGCAATAATGTATGCAATCTCCAACTGAGCGGAGGTTGGTTCATTATAGTCATGCACGAGATTCACCCAACTCGAACAAAGCATAAATGAAGAAGAAACCTAGCAAAAAGAACTCCGAAGGAAATACAAAAAATAGTACTTACCATATTTCCACGAAGAAGAAAGTCCAGTTCATCTTCTTGTTTCTTTTCTCTTCCTTTTACAGATTAAAAAATAAAAATGGTCTCTTTGTTTCTTTTCTTTTCTCTAGCTTTTTTTATTCTTTTATGGAATGTTCTCTTTATTTCTTTTCTTTTCTCTGGATTTTTTATTGTTTAATGGAATGTTTGATATTTATCTTCAGATTTGTTTGTTTACTATTATTAATTAAGATATTTATTATTATTCTGTTTTCTTGATAGAGTGCATGAGAATTTATTATGTAGTTGAAAATGTAAAATAACATGTTAATGAATTTTGAAAGAACTTATGTGAATCAGTTAATAGCAAACAGTTTCACAATCCAATACTATAATACAATTTTGAACTGATATAGCACTAAACACTCGACAATACTATTTAATCAAGTACTATTTAATCCAGTACTGTACAGTACACTCCAATCTGACATATTTAGTACAGTACTATCCAGTACTATCCTAACTGTCAAACGAGAAAATTTATTCATAGGGTTTTGCACTTAAAATGAATATTTTAAGGACTGGGTGAAAATAATGTGTCTACAGTGGCTACACTCGACTATGCCAACGTACTACTGAAAGTTGAAGTTTCAAAATCAAACATGAATGTCATATTGAGAAATCAATCAACAACCTCTAAAACCTCATCATCTCTCGATGTGTCTGCTCTAGTAATGGATACCTTGAACTCCTCTTATTTGACTGATGCACCAGTCACGACTATGCTCTAGGAAAAAAGATAGTCAATTGGGAGCTTCAAGATCATACTGACATCTTCATTAACCATTTCATCACCTGCGACCATGAATGCTTATTCAACAGTCATCCAAGGAGGAGACATTGTCCAACCTTGCCCTCAAGGTTGGACAATGTCATCTCATAATATTTCCTTTAGGTAGTCGATTCCTATATCGCTCAGATCCTACGACTTGGCCTAGGATTAAGATCCTTCAACTTATATTGAGAGCAAAGACCCCCCCCCCCAAGGTTCATTCTAGTCCCTTTCAAGCTTAGCATCCACATGGTTTAACTCAAAAGGCTTTTTTCAACCTTTTACTTCAAAATAACATCCTTCTGAGACTTGACTGTCATGTCTTGCATGGTCAACACTACAACAAAAGTCAGAACGTTCCAACATTTTGGATTTTTTGTTACAATAGGATGTAGAAACGTAACCTAAAAGTGTGAACAACAACAACCTTGACCAACTACTCCTCAATTTTATATTTTAAGATAGCATGTCCTTAGGAGATGCAAGTTCTTCAACACCCCTACAATGATCTAATCATTAGTTCAGAATGAGGTATTTTAGGGGATCTCAGCCATACCTACCTCAAGGTCCCTAGAACTGATAGGGAAGATAAATCTCGTGAGAATAATGCTGATGGACAGTCGTCGACACGATCCATGGTGAAAGCACCAATGGGGATCAACTAACATGACAAAGATGAGCCATGTCAGGTCTAACAAAATATCGATATACAACTCGGGTCCTCAATGGCTCATGGTTTTATCTAGAGACCTCCTTCTCTTGCAGAGATATCATGGGCATCCATTATCCCCATGATGATACCTTAGACATTTCATTGGGCGTGGCTAACTACCACGTGAAGCCAATACTATTGGACTAGGGAAGTTTGACTGACATCATCTTTGTCTCCGCCATTAGGAAAATGTGAATAGACAAGACCCATCAAAAGTCTAAGTTAAAGCTTATTAAGATCAACGAGATATTGGCGAAGGTAGTAGAAGATAGATTCCTCCCCCTTAGAGCTGAGTCCATGAACCTCATGACACCGATCGTGGTAATTGATGTTCAATCATCTTACGACATCATCCTTGGTCATCCATGGATCCACATTAAGAAGATTTGTGGGGATCAAGTTATCCTAAGAAGATTTCATGTGTCTAGCTTTAGGAAGAAGAAGTCTCAATACCAAGTAGCTTGAGGGGGTTTGATATGGAGTAGCAACATTGGGAGAAACCTCCTTTGAGGAGACGGTGTAATAGGCTCTACCTTAAGTGAGCTTTTAAGGGAGAACCTCATCTCATTCCAAAATGATAAAAAGAAATTTTTTACATGGTTCAACTCGGACATGCTTGGAATAGGCCTTTCCATTATCTCATAAAAGCTTACAGTTGATCTAAATCATAAGCCTATTGACAAGGCCAAATATGAACATAATGATCAGTGAAGAGGTTAAGAGGCTACTTGATGTCAGGTTCATTAGAGAAGTGTGGTATCCAAATTGGTTGGTCGATGTTGTCATTTTAAAGGAGAACAAAAAATGGAGATTGCGCAAACACTTCACAAACCTTAACAAGACATGTTTAAAGGACAAAAGACATGTTTAAAGAATGACTTCCCTTTTTCAAAGGTAGTGCAGTTGGTTGATGCAAAAGTCAAGCACAATATGCTCAGTTTCATGGATCCGTTCATAGGATATAACCAGATCCTAATACATCCCCCTAACTAAGAGAAAACCACCTTCATAATTGGACGTGGGATCTACTACTACAAGGTCAAGTCTTTTTTCTTGAAGAATGTTATGGCCACATACCGATGTCTGGTACACAAGATTTTTAGAAAGTACCTCTAGTCTACTATGAAGGTCAATATTGACAACATGATGGCTAGGTCATTCCTAGTTGAGGATCATGTCGTAGATCTACGAATAGCTTTTGATAGTATGTATAACAAGAAACTCAACCCAGCCAAATGTTCTTTTGGAGTTTCATCATGAAAGTTCCTAGGCTATTTTATCACCTAATGTGGGATTGAGTCTATCCCGTATTACATCAAAACCATCTTGGATATGTTCACGCCATAATCAATCGAAATGCTCCAAAAGATGAAGAAATATTAGATGCATTAGACTGATTCATTTCCCAATCCACCTTCCTATCTTTGATATACTAAAGCATAGCATGAAGTGCAGATGGAGTGAACAATGTTATATAGCCTTTCTAGATTTGAAGCTTATGACTTCACCACCACTACCATCCAAGCCATACGATAGGAAAGTTTTATACTTGTACTAGTCCATTTCAAAGTTAGTTGTCGCCCCAATCATCATCGGGGAGCATGGAAAGTATTAGACCTTAAAAATGGACATTGCTTAGCTTTGTAATTAAATTAGAATGTTTAAAGACAAGATGTATGGTTTGGAATAGGCCCTTCAATTATCTTACAAAAGCTTATAGTTGATCTAAATCCTAAGCCTATTGACAGGGCCAAATATGAACATAATGATCAGTGAAAAGGTTTAGAGGCTACTTGATGTCAGGTTCATTAGAGAAGTGTGATATCTAAATTGGTTGGTCGATGTTGTCATTTTAAAGGAGAACAAAAGGTGGAGAATGTGCAAACACTTCACAAACCTCAACAAAACGTGTGTAAAGAATAAAAGGCATGTTTAAAGAATAACTTCCCTTTTTCAAAGGTAGTTCAGCTGGTTGATGCAAAAGTCAAGCACAATATGCTCAGTTTCATGGATCCGTTCTTAGGATATAACCAGATCCTAATGCATCCCTCTAACTAAGAGATAACCACCTACATAATTGGACGTGGGATCTACTACAACAAGGTCAAGTCTTTTTTCTTGAAGAATGTTGTGTCCACATACCGATGTCTGGTACACAAGATTTTCAGAAAGTACCTCAGGTCGACTATGAAGGTCAATATTGACGACATGATGGCTAGGTCATTCCTAGTTGAGGATCATGTCGTAGATCTACGAATATCTTTTAATAGTATGTATAACATGAAACGCAACCCAGCCAAATGTTCTTTTGGTGTTTCATCAAGAAAGTTCCTAGGCTACTTTGTCACCTAATGTGGGACTGAGCCTATCCCGTATCACATCGAAACCATCTTGGATACGTTCACGCCTTGATAAATCAAAATGGTCCAAAAGATGAAGAAAGATTAGATGCATTAAACTGATTTATGTCCCAATCCAACGAAAGGTGCCTCCCTATCTTTGATATACTAAAGCATTGCATGAAGTGCAGATGGAGTGAACAATATAATATAGCCTTTCTAGAGTTGAAGTAGTATATGACTTCACCACCACTACCGTCCAAGCCATACGATTGGGAAGTGTTATACTTGTACTAAGCCATTTTAGAGTTAGTTGTGGGCTCAATCATCATCGGGGAGCGTGGAAAAGATTAGACCTTAAAAATGGACGTTGCTTTGCTTTGTAATTAAATTAGAGTGTGTAACACCAAGATGTGTTTTGGACAACAATAAAAAATTGCGATATGTACTGAATAATAATAATAAACAGATGGATAATAAATTTTACCCCTACGAATGTTACCTTGCTAGGACTATGCCTTAAAAGCTTGAGAATTCTATGTTTTAATTGTTGATTTGTTTTGAATTATGATACTATGACATTCTTATGTTACATGAGAACATTCTTGCTATAGCTCATCAAGCATTTTAATACTTGGTTTATGTTTTATAGAGTTTAGCTCGTAAACACGAGGTAAAAATAAAGAGCTATTTATGAAGTCATTAACTATTATTTCATAGTTTATGGAGTTCGACACACCCATTTAATAAGTTGTATTACATTAACGTAATATGAAGAGTGAACTACGTTGGTTACTATGTGGAGTACCTAGTTAATATATTAGTCAATTTTAAATACATTGGAAGGAATGATGAGTGTGATTTTTGGTAAGTACTAAATATAGAAAATCGTGACTGGTTGCTATTATGTTATGAGTTCTTTCGATCTTGAGAGAGTTATGAACTCATATTTATTAATTTGATCATTTGATTTATTAGGAATGAGACACTAGGAATCAATATATTCACTGGATTGGATGGTTGGGTTATTATATGGTGAATGCATAGACTCTCAACAATAAAATCTATTAGACTTTACAGTAAGTGAAATAGGATCTCTTAGGTAATTCGTTTCTGGTTACAATAAATTAAGTGCTTAGAATCTCTAATGAAGTACTATGCATTTGATAATTTTATTTCAGGTATCAAGTATGAAAATCGTCATACTTGACGAGTATATGGAATTTTTAAACTAAGGTAATGAGACATGTTAAAGATTTGGTCGATAATGCTTCACTTAATTACACATGGTACCGTATTATGGAGGAGAATTGCATAATGAATAATAGGTCAAGGATAATTACAACATCATACACTTGGATTTCAATTATGATTTTATGATATAGTTAATCACAAGTAATGAGTAATGAATTGGATTATGAATTTAATCGGGTCAAGACATGTAATTAATTATAACTTATTTATTTGATTTTAGTTAAAGGAATTATATTCGGCTTGGGCTTCTCTTAAAAACTTCATCCGTGTGACTTATAAATAAGACTAGATGGGCATTACAGAATAGATATAATCTTTTTGAAGATAAGAAACAATGTCACAGTTAAACTCTTCAAGCTTCTATTCTTCTTGATGGTCGAAATTTACCAGGGAGAAAAGGAAGAAGATTAAATTTAATTTACGTGCCCACACGCTCATTTTCGATTGACGATCATAGGTGTAGTGATAAAGATGACAAGGTTTCAGTATTCGGAAGATAATTGGTTTTAGTATTTTGAAAGACTGTTGTATTCGCTATTCACGAAGTTTGTTGTATTCACTATTCATGATGATTGAGGATTTGGGGTTGCACATGAATCGAGGATTCTGGATGGAGGCAGATCAAAGATTCATTTTTCACAAAGACTGCAAGGATTTTGATTTGGCATGGATCATACAGTTTTTGAAGTTCACGCACCAAAAGTATCTTTCTTCATCCATTCTTATGACCATATTGAAATTTGATGGTTATTTCTTTAGTTTTTAAGATCTAGATTTTTCCACTATGGTTGATCCTTCAATCTGGCCTATCCATTTCATTAGCTTAGCTTGGCCAACTTAACACAATCAACATGATATGGATATATGTTGGTCATCGCGATGCACGCGAAAGCATTTTTTAAAAGGATTTAATAAATTGGATCTTTTAATTAAAAAAACTTAAAAAATAAATTTTAATGATAACTTTTTTCAATTAGTCAGGATCCATTATATATTTATAAGTTAAATCTATAACATACAAGGTTAGGAATCATATACATCTTGTAGTCTAAATCAAGTGTCATTGTGAAACCGATTGATTCTCCGTTCCCACGAAATTGTTCTAACGATCACCAGACTCTGAGATCCACACCAAGATTTTCTAAGTCAATCTTCAATACACTAGGTCATGTGTGGGCACGTAGAATACAATGAAGACACTTTTCTGTCTCAAGATGTACTCAATACATGAGATCTAGAGATTTATTGAGAAGGACTTTTGTAGATGATTCTTTAAAAGAACATGATGATGATTCTTTTAGAGATTCTAATTGACTCTTAATCATAGAAACATCATTTTTTTAGAAATAGTTTTTTCTCTCAACTCTTGATTGATGAACTGATTCAACTGATGGATATGATTGATGACATCAGAATAATATATGTATATCTTTCTAGATAATAGCGTGTCAGATATTTAGGGACAATTAAAATTAATATTTAATTTCAAATTACTCAATACAGTGGGACTCACTGTATAATGGTGCACAACTGCAGTGTTACATGGCACTACAGTGTTACACCCCTACTATTGTGGTGTCACGTGTCACTACAGTAGTCCATATCAATCTCTTATACTCAATCAGTGATTGACACGTGGTAATTACAGTAAATTAAATATTAATTTTAAACAGAAAATATTTATATATTAGTTAATTCAAAATTAACATATCTGATTATCTCTATCAATTAAATTATCTGTTATTTCACAAATAACATATTTAATTAATCTAAATTATTACCTAATAATAATTTAATTATCTAATTTCATAAATTAGATATTCTGTCTCACTTATCGATAATTTGAAAAATAATCGATAATTATTTATATATATAATTTCTGAAAATTACATTTATATATATAACTAATTCATTTAATTAATTCTTAATTAAGTAATCACACATAATTATCTCATAATTATATACTTGCACGAGAATAAAAATTTATTTGTAGGTTAGTCATTTTCTCATGTCTTGATATATTCACACTCTAGACTGTATAGTATAGAGGTGATTTGTGGACCATGAACCTATAATCCTAAGCTCCAATAAATCAGATTATTAATTAAACTTTTTAATTAAATAATCTTATTTATTAATGTAGCTTTGTCCTTTTCTCATGTAGTTTTGTCCTCCATTATTTAGAACTGATTAAAATAATCGTTTTACCCTTCTAATGATCTATTGATCTTTAAGTACCATTAATTCACTAATGAATGGCTAATTTATAATCTTATTAAAAATTTGAGCTCAATAACCATTCAGTTCATGTATTAACATTTAAGGGAACCAATATACGATCCGTAGGAAAGTTTGGATTCCAAATCTTGTAAGATCATGTTCACAGCCACCCATATCACTGAATCTCCAAAATAAAAGTCACTAGCCTGTTTTACAAATAAACATTAACGAGTGAATCAAAAGATCCAGCATACATGTATAGGAGTTCATGACTGCTCAGGATTCAAACGGATCTACATATTATCATCAAATTGATATATATTAAATTTTTATGATAATAACACTTTGATAAAGATATTAAATCACATCGGTCCAGTCAAATATAATCTCATTATATAAAGTATTTTCACTAATATATCTATCCACATCTATGATCTGAATCTAGATCACATGCATTCATAATGCTTAATGAATCGTATTAGTAACCATTAATTAAAGATTCTATACAATAATATGTTGCTGACAATTTTATTCATTATTTATGATCTTAATCTTCTCATACTAATACAAGGTCATAATCTCATTAACGAATATGAAATTTTCAGATATTTATATAAATTATTCAACAATAATTTAAAGAACAATGTTATCATCATTAATATTTCATATCAAATGTCAATACACATATTTTGAAGGCATAACCCCCAACACTATCGACAATAGTTCAGACTCACGCGAGTAGCAAAGTACTTATTCATTCATATAGGAAATGATTTTTTAAATATTATAGGCCATTCACGGTGAAACAGAAAAATAAAGAAATAGAAGAATATTCAAGTATTAAGGTTGTAGACGTGTCACTTTGTTTTGGTTTAAAGAAAGATTTATTTGTTTTGGATAACCTTTTTCCAATCATTTTTTAAAATGAAGGTTTATGATGCTATGATTAATCCTAACCCTCTTCTTGACTTCGCTTTAGAAAAACGGATTGTAAAAATAGTCCAAGAAGAGAGTCCCTGCCAATCATAGAGCTATACAGTGATTGACCATAAATTTTGTTGACAGATTGATATCATGCCTTATGATTTTAGGGTTAATATCTTAAAAACCCGTTGCATTTTGATCCACTATTACTTTATATCCTAAATTTGACCTCTTCCCTACTGGTTCTCCGAGTTTCTCCATCCATCAAATAACCTTGCTGACCGTCTAATGTCTGTTAATTCTGCACATAAACAGCACATGAGTTTTTTTCTAATTTTACCCCTGCCTTTAAACTTATAAGAAAACTCATACCCACGTTTTCCCTCCACGATTATAATTACCACACTTTATCCTTCTCCCCTTACCAGATGCTCTAATAAGGTCGTGGGTTGTTATTTCTCCTCCTTGCAACCATCAGTGTCGTGAGGCACTATAGCTCTTGATGGCACACTATAGTGTCATGGACTACAACGACACATTTATAATTAATTTATTATTTTGTGTAAATCCCTAAAAATCTAATGAGCCTTGACCTAGAAGATATATATTGATATTATTCTATTGGCATCAGTACTACAACAACAATTACTGTACAACTGTGTGATTAAAGATTAATCAAAAAGCTCTGTGAGTTTTCCTCATTTTCTCTTAGAGTTTTATCTCACAATACTGCTTCCCCAAATCTCTAGATCTCATGTATTGAGTACACCTACAGACAGAAAAGTGTCTTTGATTTATTCTACGCGTCCAAACACGTCCTAGTATGTTTGAGGATTGGCTTAGAAGATTTTGGTGTAGATCTCACAGTCTGTTGTTCGTGGGATTGCAAGTTCGTTGTTTGCAAGGACTCTTGATAAGATTACAAGAGGTATAAATCTTATCTTTGTATGTCTTAGATTTAATTTATAGATATATAATGGATCCGATGAGATAAAGTATTTTTCGTTAAAAAAGTTTTTATTTTTGGAAATCGCGGTGTCGCACTTGTTTTCAATCGATAAAGTTTTAATTTGTTTTTAAACCCATGCCTTCCGCCGCGCGATGCTGTCAATTCCAACATTTAGGAGTGGGAGGGAAATAGAAAATGATAAAATGACCCTTATCCTGCCTAAATAATTATTTATTCATAAAATCACAAAGAGACCCCTCAAATATAAAAAAAAAATTAGGTATCATGTGGTTAAAATATAATGTCACATCAATAAAAAATAAGGGCTAAATTATAACCCTAGACTCGAAAATAAAAATGCTCTCATCTCGACCAGCCATAAAGTATGGGTGTTACACTTGCGTGCTATAGCTTTCCTTTTGTGGTGCAGCAGCATTAAATTCCCAACATACATTTTTACGTACAAATATTGTCCTTCTATAGGGCCCACAATTGTACTTTCCTTTAATAACAAATCAATCAAGATCTTTTCTTAGTTAAAATATTAAAATCAAATGAGGATACATCTATCAATGAAGAATATTCATTATTAATGAGGAAAATAAGGAAAGAATGTATAAAGGAAGATATTCTAGCCTTATCTAAACAAAATCAATTAAAAATGAAATTAAACTAAAATGGAAATGAATTAAAAATAGAATCTCTTTGGGTTGCCTCTCAGAAGCGCTTAGTTTAAAGTCCTTAGCCTGACCTGGGCTTCTTTTTCACGAGTTTTTGAATTGGGTTGAGGTCCTCATCATGTCTACCTCACTGCCCCAATATTGTGTTACTGTTTGCCAATTAACCTTGAACTCTCTTCCAGCCTTTCTTCAAGCAAGTAAAAGGCTCCATATGGATACAATTTGATCGATTTAAATGGGACAGACCACCTTAATTCAAACTTTTCAAGAAATAGCTTGAGTCTAGAATTAAATAGTAGGAATTGGGCTCCTGGCTCTAGCTTTCAGGCCACAATTCGTTTGTCATCTACTTTTTGTTTTCACTTTATAAAGCCTTGAACTCTCATTTGAAAATAGTTTGAACTCATCCAACCCATTCAACTGCAAGGCCCTATTTTCTCTAGTGGCTTGTGAATTAAGTTCAGCTTCTTAATAGCCCAAAAAGCTTTAAGTTGTAACTCCAATGGCAAGTGACAAGATTTGCCAAAGAATAGCTTATATGGAGACATTCAAAAAGGAGTCTTGAATGTTGTTCTATAGTCACATAATGCATCATCAAGTCTGAGAGACCAATCTTTCCCTTTTTGGGTTAACAACCTTTTCCAATATTCTTTTAATTTCTTTGTTTGATAATTCCACTTGCCCACTGGCCTGGGGATGGAATACTGTAGAAATCTAGTGCTTCATGTCATATTTGGAAAAACTCCTTCAAAAACCCTATTGCAAAAATGTGTTCCCTCATCAATGTTAATACCTTTGGGCATTCCAAACCTTGTAAAAATACTCTTCTAAAGGAATTTGACTACTATTTTTACATTATTTGTTGCCAAGGCAGAAGCTTCTACCCACTTAAATACATAGTCTACTATAACAAGGATATATAGATTTCTAAATGAAGGTGGGAATGGTCTCATGAAATCTATCCCTCATATATCAAAAAGTTCAACCTCCAAAATCATGTTAAGGGGCATCTCTTGCCTCTATGATATGTTCCTAATCCTTTGACATCTATCACATCACTTTGTCACTTTATGAGTATCCTTGAGTTTTTGAAGGCCAATAGTAACCAAACTAAAGCACCTTAGTTATTATCCTCAGGCGTCCAAAATGCTCCCCATAGGGAGAAGAGTGGCATTGTTGCAATATGCTCTAAATTTCCTCTTTAGAAACACTTCTCTTAAAGATTTGGTCAGGTCCTTGCTTGTAAAGGTAAGGGTCAGTAGTAAGTCTTGACTTGTTAGAAAAAAAAATTCATTTGTTGTGAGTTGAGATCAGGAGGTAGCATTCCACTTGCCAGGTAATTCATTATACTTGCATACCAAGGAGCTTCTAGTTGTGAAATTGCCAAGAGTTGCTCTTCTGGAAAAGTTTCTATAATGGCAGGTCTAGTATAGCATCTTTCCCAGGTAGCTCCCAATTAGGTGTTGAGGCTAAAGCATTTTTCAATTCAATAGAAGCATGTCTACAATCCTCAGTAAATTCAAAAGTTCTATTGTTTTCAAGTAACATGCATAAAGGTTTAGATATATTGAAAAAATCTTTGATAAACCTTCTATAAAATTCAACATGTCTTAAAAAACCTGTAATGCCTTTTACTGAAGTGGGGCAGGGATTTTTTCAATTACTTCAATTTTTTCTCTATCTACTTCAATACCTTTCATAGACACTCTATGACCTAGGACTATTCCTTTTTGCACCATAAAGTGACATTTCTCTCATTTCAAAACCAAATTAGTTTATTCACATCTCTTCAAAACTCTCTCAAGATTAGACAAACATTCTAAATATGATTTATCAAAAAATGAGAAATCATCCTTAAATACCTCAAGTGTTTGTTCCTCAGTGTCATAAAAATGACCATCATACACCTTTGAAATATTATTGGAGTATTGCAAAGTCCAAATGGCATTCTCCTGAATGTAAAGGTCCCATAGGAAAAAGTGAAAGTGGTTTTTTCTTGATCCTCAAGTGCTATAGCTATTTTATTATAGCCTGAGTACCCATCCAAGAAATAGTAGTACTCCTTGTCAGCAAGTCTGTCCAACATTTGGTCAATAAAGGGTAGAGGGAAATGATATTTTCTGGTGAGCTTGTTCAATTTCCTATAATCTATACACACCCTCCAACCAGTCACTTTTCTTGTTGGAATCAACTCATTGTTTTTATTTGCTATAACAATCACTCATCCTTTATTGGGCGCACATTAACATGATTGACCCAAGCACTATTTGAAATAGGATAAATGATCCCTACATCTAGCCATTTGATAATCTCTTTTTTCATAACCTCCTTCATGATGGGGTTTAACCTCTTTTGCAGCTAAATGGATTTGCCACTTCCCTATTCAAGTAGTATTTGATGCATGTATATAGAAGAGCTTGTACCTTTTATATCATCCATCTGTCATCCAATAGCTCTCTTATATCTTTCCAATACTTCAAGCAACAACTTCTCATTTTTTCTACTAAAAGAAGAAAAAAAGATAATTGGTAAAGTATTGTCCTCACCAAGATAAGCATACTTAAAGTGGGCAGGCAAAGGCTTTAGCTCCAGCAAAGATGGTGATTCAATGAATAGTAATTATGGCTTTAATTTCCTTCCAGATATGACTCAATTTGCTTCCTAAACTTCAGAAAATATTGTTTAGCATCCAGCCATATGACTTCCACCACTTTTTCATCATTTTATCTTCTCCCAATTACTCAAAGCTTAGCTCTAGATAGGGTACCTTGCTACAGTTTATGCACAATTTTCCATGATTATAGCATCCATAATAGATATTGCTGCACATTCTTCTATCTCTTCATTTGGATACTTCATTGCATTAAAGACATTGAAGGTGATCTATTGATCATTGACCCTCATGGTGAGTTCTCTTTTTTGTACATCTATGACAGGCTTGCTAGTGGCCAAAAAGGACATTACCAGAATTATAGGCACTTCCTTATCTGCTTCATAGTCTTGAATTATAAAATTTGCTGGGAATATAAATTTATCTACTTTCATCAGTATATCATCTATTTTAGCTTCTTGATACACATGATCTATTAGCTATCTATAAGGTGATAGTTAGCCTAGCTTCTCCTATTCCTAATTTGCTGATAATCGACAATGGCATTAGGTTGATACCTACTCCCAAGTCACATAGAGCTCTTCCATGATGGGCATTTCCAATTGTACAAGGAATAGTAAAGTTTCTAGGATCTTTAAGCTTTCGTGGAATCTTGTTATGATCATGCTCCATTCATGTGTCAAAGCTATAGTCTCAAATTCTCCTATCCTTCTCCTTTTGGTTAAGATGTCTTGCATAAACATGTCATAGTTTGGCATCTTCTGTAAGGATTCTACTAAAGATATGTTTATATACAATTACATCAACATGTCCATAAATTTGTTGAACTGACCATCTAACTTCTTCTTTTCCAGCCTCTAAGGAAATAGGGGCAATGGTTTTGCCTCTATGTCTTCCATTATTTGATATGCAGACTTAGGTGCTACAGTAGTAGGATGCTCTGCTACAACTATTGGTTGGCTTTTTTCTTTGACTCTGTTTTCAGGTTACATCTCTTGTCTATCACTTGGTAGTGCTGCCACCTTACCACTTCTCAAGTGTATTGCCTTAAAGTGTTCCTTTCCCTCTTTTCTAGGATTTTCAATATTGGTAGGCAAAGTACCTTCAGGTCTAGTGTTCAAGGCATTGGCGAATTGTCCTACTTGATTTTCCAAGTTCCTAAAAGATACTACCTGACTCTGAATCATTATAGACTGATTTTGGATAACTTACTCATTATTTGCTATATATTCTTTTAGAAGGCTCTCTAATGTGTCTGCTCTGTTGGTGTTGACTTTTGTGCTTGAGCTTGGTATGCAAAGCTAGGCGGATAAGTTTGTCTGCTTTGTGAGTTTGATGGTCTTGCACCTTGATTACTCTAGGAGAATTTAGGGTGTTACCTTCAGCCTTGATTGTAGGTGTTAGAGTAAGGGTCATTGTTGCTATTTCTGTTAAAATTTCCCACATAGTGCAGTGAAGATGGATTTCCTGGGAAACTTTCAAACAAATGCTCTCCACCATAATAAAAACAATATATCTCTACCACTTGGTTAATAGATTATTGCATTCCTTGATTTTGATTCTGACTTGCTGTGGATGCCATACTCAGAATTTTGATCATGTTCGTTAATGAAGATACATGAGTTGTTAAAGCTGTCATAGCATCTAGATCATACATTCATGCAACTCTCTTAGTTGTTGCTACTCTAGAAGTTAGCCATTGGTAGTTGTTGCTTGCTATTTTCTCTATAATCTCATAAGCCTCATTATAAGACTTAGACAACATAGATCCACTTACTAAAGCATCAACCATCAATCTTATAGAAGAATTCAACCCATTATAAAAGGTTTCCATCTGGATGCAATGTGGAATCCCATGATGTGGACATTTTCTTAATAACTCCTTGAATCTTTCCCATGCCTCTTACAAAGATTCATCTTCCAATTGATGAAAATAGAAAATCTCATTTGTTAATTTGACTTTCTTTGTAGGTGAGAAATACTTCATCAAAAACTTCTCAGCAATGTCATTCCAGGTGCTAATAGAATCTAGAGGTAAAGAATTTAACAAAGTTCTAGCTCTGTCCCTTAATGAGTAAGGAAACAACCTCATCCTTAAGATGTCTTCTAAAGCTCCAGGTATTTTGAATGCATCACTGACTTCCATGAAAAGTCATCAGTGTAGGTGAGGATCTTCAGTGAAAAATTTATTAAATTGCCTAATAGTTTGCAACATCTGGAACATAGCAGGCTTCAACTCAAATTGTGGAGCTTGAATCTCTAGCCTTACTATTCCAGGGTTCATGATTGGGGTTGAAGAATGGCATAGTCCTGAAATGATCTCTCTGTATCATCAGCCATAACTATGATATTGTTGCCATTATTAGCTTGGTTGGCATGTTGATGTTGGTTATCATTCAAAACCACGCCTTCTTTATTAGCTGCCATCTCTTCACTACAGGCAATCCTCTATGCTCTCTTCTCAATTGCCTTAGATTCTTATCAATCTTTGGGTCAAAAATGAAATAAAGTAATTGTTTCCATGCATAAAATGAAGACCAAGTTCCTATAATAGGGCAATAGCAACAACTTTAGCACTATAGCTCACTAACTAGATTTAAATTGATCTAAATAACTAAGTTTCTCACTCAATCCCCAGCAACGGTGCCAAAAACTTATTGTGTGTGATATGTGAGTGTCATTCTCCACAGGGATTGATGAAAAATATAGTAATTAAGCAGATCAAGCTTGAATCTAATAGGAGCAGAGTAACAACATTAATTTTGAGTTCAACTAATCTAAGAGTAAGGTAAAGAAGTATTCATCTAAGTAAGACAATTATGAGTAACACTTCCAGAATATTGGACATAAAATAAAGTGACGTTAGTGTATTCAATGGTGAAATGAGCTAGCATGGTTAAGTCTCCTTATCATTAATATTCCTATTCAAATTTGTTCAATCTGCTATGACTTCTTAGTAGCATTAACCCCAAATCAATATGTGCAAGAGATTCCCATCCTTGCTACAATTAACTTTAATCTTAATAAACTTATTCCTAAGCTAATATGAGAATAGAATTACTTATTTTTCATTCCAGTTGATTGGTTTCCATGGTGAGCATATATGCCTATATTCTTCACTAACTACTTAGATCTATAAGATGCAAGTATCAAGTATCATTCAAGCTAAGTCTATTGGACCAGCCAGCAATAAGAATGAGCATTAAATAACTTTGAATGAAATGCTATTAAGAAATGGCCAAATTGATCTTCATTAAGTAGCAATAAAAACTTCATACTGGTTTAAAAGTTTTAGCTCATATCGAGCAGAAGAGCAAATTCGAATACAATCATAGCCATTGTCAAGCTTACAGAAATGAATATCCTTCCCCTTTGTCTTCTTCCTTCCTTTCTTGATTCCCTTATTTGTCATTTTCCTTCCTTTTCTTCTCTACAAAATGTTCCCTAATTCACTACATCCACATTCAATAAGTACATTATAAATATATGTCTAAAAAATTCTTATCATTCACAAGGCCGTAAAGACATTCTAAAGAGATCACCTCATTCCTCTCCTTCGTCTTCATCCCCTTCCTGTGTTAGAAGTGTGACATGATGGTTGTACAGACTAGGCTGAGTACCTTGACTATATAAAGTACCTGATTTAGCAAGTCATTTAGAAACTAATTTAGCAAGTATAATAGTAGCAGTAAAATAGTTTCAATAGAATGCAGTCTAGTAGTATGCAATCCAATAGAATGCAGTATGCAGTCCAACACGCTAGTATAACAGTTGTAGTAAACCATATTCAATAGAATGTTGTCGAAGAGTATTCAGTCCAAATAGAATGCAATCTAGTAATATAGATTCATATTGTAGTGAATATTTCAAATTCTAAATTGTAGGCAAATGCATCAAGAATAACATGCAGTGAGCATATTGCTTACGTGAGATTCTCTTTGACATGCTCTTAGGGATGAACTTTAAACATGAGTTGAATTTTGGGTGCACTTTGGACATGAATGAACTTATTTGACTGCTAGTGGTAAGAATATGTAGAATTATGTAAAATTATAGAACTTACTTAACTGGGATGGGAAGGTCAGGATGGGAAGCTTCTTGGTTTCCTTAATTGTTGCCTTGGACCTGAATACAAACAAAAAATAATCAAACCAAATTGAATTATGAAACTATAAATGACTTACACAGGTAATAGATTTTACGTTTTGGACCGTTGTCTGTTTCTCCTTTCCTTTTTGTTAGGGTTCATAGGTTATTAACATGACTTTTCATTTTAGTTTCAATAAGATAGATCAAATTGGGTTTAAATTGGATGAAAGCATCCTTTATTGCAAGAATTGTCTGGTTATTAATCAAACTCTGACAGTTTCATACTAAAACATTGATTGACCCTGGGATGACTTGTTAAGGCAAGCCATCGAAGCTCCATCAAAATCTAAATTTAAATCCAAAACAATATTTCCCAAATCTTCTTGCAAATGCAATTCAATTAGAATTTCATCATTATCTAATCTAGGCCTCTTATGCCTATTAAACCTATTTTTATCAGCAGAGCATCTTGAATGTTGCCTATCCTTATTTCCTTTATCTTTGAGATCTTTCAACTCTCATCCTAGAAATGGATAGAAAATTACAACCAGAATATAGGATAAGCATTATTTTTTACCTGCTGATGCAATGACATTATGAAAAGAAGAAAATTGAAAACTAACCTAACTTAAACTTCATGTTTTAACACCATTACCATCAGATTTATACTTCTTTCTGTTGCAATCTTTAAAACAAAATTGGGGCAACCTTTCATATTTGAATTATATCCAAATAGAACTTTTACCCTTTCGCTTCACCCACGCCCTAGAAATTATAGACCCTTTAATGTCAAACAATCTGATCTTGCAAGAGCCAAACCCAAGGTATATTCATCTATTTTCATTATATTTCCAACTTAGAGAAGCCAATCTTTAGGTATTTAACTCTGTCACACAATCCGGAGGAAAAGGTCTTGAACCTATAGTCATATTACATTGGTGAAAGTTCAATTCTGCCACTTGAGAATTAGCCTCATACCTTTTAAGAACAAGTAAACTGCCATTAAAGCTACGTTTAGCTTCAATCTTCTCAACATCATTCTCGCTCTTTATTTTGAACAAGAACACATCCTTATCCAGTACCTTTACTTCCATTTTCTCTACAATTCTCCAACTTTTCCTAAGTACATTCGTCATGGCTATGGTATTAATTCCTTTATCCGTAATTAAAATTCTACTAACCATGTTTCTTGAATATATGCTTCTTCTTGTAGTAAATCATCGAGGTCCAGCAGGTTGTCAGAACTTTCACACAAACCCTCCATTTTAATGGAGGGCCAGTAATAGGAATCTTAGAATATGGGTAATAATACCCTACTCATACTCATCTTAAATTCTTACTACTCATACCATACTCATATTCATGTTAAATTAAATGGGTGGGTATGGACAATACTCATTAAGACATAGGTACCCTAATAGATACTCAATTGGTACTTGTAAATTGAAATGATCAACACTATATTAATATAGTATGTACAAATTACACAATGGATCATGGGTCGGGTCGGGCTCAAACTCAGGGTCGGGTCGGACTAGAACTCAGGTTCGAGATTCAAGTCAGGTTCAAGATCGAGTCGGTGTCGAAGTCTGAATCTAAGTCAGATCGGGTCGAGCTTGAACTCAAGATCGACATTGGGGTGGGGTCACGATGGGGTCGACATAAGAGAGGGACGATAATCAATAACGAGACAAAGGTCGAACTAGCACTTGTTGTAAGTAAGATTACCAACTAAATAAAGCTGAGTAAGATCTCCTTTTATTAGATTATAGACTATTAGGTCGCACGCATTCAAATTCACACTGCCATATGACTGGTGATGTAGCATCACATAAGGTAAACTTCATGTCAGTTGTTATATGACTCTTTATTTTCTACCAAAATAGAATAAAAAAATTCATACTCAAATAATGCTATCGAGACATTTTCCTTAATAAATTATGTAATAAACTTATTTTTTAATGTTTTTTCATGTTTATTATAAGTATTTTTATTTGTCATAATAAAATTATTTAGTCTGATATAATAACAATTCAACATTATTTTTTCTACCACTTTCTCACAAAAATTCATTTTTATCAAATAAGTTTTCAACTTATAACATGTATCTACACATTTTTCAAAATAACTTTTATTTTTTCAAATCTCTATAAAAATATCATTATTTATTTCAATTATTCCTACTTGGTTTTTTATATCTGCTTTCTTCATGATCAAAGTATCACAAAAGTTTCATAAAATATCACAATCCTAGAATCTCGTCGGATCCCGTTACAGTCCTAGTGAAACCGAAGCGGTCCCAATACAAAATTTTGAGATTTTTTTCCCCATCTAACCCATGTCCCGAAAGACCCATCCGCCAACTTGTCTCAGGGACGTTTCATCAGATTAAGATGTGCACGTTAATTGAAATGAACGAAATAAAATATTAAGTTTGAATTAAAGATTGATAAACTCTTCATATATATACATGTTATAAATTTTAGGTGATTGGAATACATGCTAGTAATATCAAATATTTTTTTAAATTAAAAATTATTTTCTTCCCAAACTATCTATCAATGTTTAGAAAATACTAAATGATACTATAACTAGATTGTCTATCACATCTCGCTTTTTGTGTGGAGGACCGGACCTGTGGGACGAAACCACAAATTGAGGGGTTCTCTCAATCATTTATATTCAGTTTAAATTATGTTTAACCGAAAAATGAGAAAATTTTATATTTATGTTCTGTTTTATTTCTATGTCAGAACCAAATTTCTTTGTCGGTTTTAGCCGGAGCGGAATGATATTGATAACCATGATGTATATATCTACTGAAAATAAAAGTATATATAACAAGAAGATTGTTATGTATCATTAAATATTTCAATGTGTTAATATGAATGACGATTATTTATATCATATTTATTTTTTATATATAAAAGAAAACTTATAAGATAATTAATTTGTGATAACAGACAAAATTTAATCAAACATAACATGAATTATTAAGATTTGTTAGCAGTTGCCAATAGAGAATTTGCATACAACTTTTCTATGTAATTTTGAACAATTTATCATTGTATTTATTTGTACGGTGCAAATAAGAAAATTATTTTAATTTTTACCTTAGTTAGAGAAAAATAGTTGATTTAATTTTATTGATGGATTAATAAAATCTTTAATTAATTAGTGCATAAAATAATTTTATTGTGTGTATTAAAATCTATAAATAATATTGACAATAAATTAAAACTTGATAAAAAATTGAAGCTATAAATAATCAATATTTTCACTATACTCTCCAATAACTTTATCAAACTTACCCGACAATTTTACACAAATTTCTTACACATCAAACAAGGAAATCATACTTTTCTAGTAACTTTTTCACTTAATCATAAGTTACCAAACATAGTAATCTTAATACCTTATCATCTAAATATATCTAAATATACCACTTAAACTCACTCAACAACTTAATTTTCTCAACATTCTTATTTAATTCATACCAAACGGCCCCTGAATGTTAAGTACTCATATATGGGATTGACAGTGATGGGCACAGCATGCTACACATGATACACCAAATATGATTATGTTGTGCGGCATTTTCACCCTCCCAATCCTCACTCAAGAAAAAAAACAATCCAAATTACAGGTTAAATATAGAGGGGATTTTTTCTTTTCAGAAAAGAGCTTTGTTTTTTATTTATTAGGAAAGTACAAGTGAAGTATCAGGCGAGTGATTATACAAAAACTTGTACAAACTACTTCTGAGAAGTTGGCATTGCGAGGTTAAGTCCACTGCTACCTGGTATGTCCTTCCATTGCTGGGTCACTGTTTTGATCTGAGTGTAGAAGTTTACACCAGCCTTGCCTGTAATTACAACAACGAAACGTCACAATTAGAAATGGAAATGCACATGTAACCAAAGAGACAAGTTGAAGTAACTAAGGGAAGAAAAAGGAGCAAGCTTTTGTGGAGAAGATACTTTACCATAAAAGTTAAGATCACCAGCAAAGGATGCCTTTGAGCCAGTGAACGAGAAAAAAGGTAAAGGAACTGGAATAGGAACATTGATCCCAACCTGGTTCAAACCCGAAACAACTTAGATTTCTACACGCAAATTCATCTCGTCAATTATAGTCGAAACTTTTGGAGCAAAAAATGAGTCCAATTATCAGCAGCGATAATTTACATTAGAGCTTATTTAATATTTTACCCATCAAATATATAGTTAATTTGCATTTGAGCTTATCCGTCGGGCAGAGTCAACTGCAGGGAAAAGGACTCCATCATAGTCAAAAGCATTTGACACGCAATGGCTGTTTTTTATCCATTATCATGTCAACGTGCTTCCAAATTACCTTAAAGACATTCCGTAAAAAGTCTCTTTTACCTGTCCAGCCTCTATCTCAGTCTGAAACTTCCTTGCAGCTACACCAGATGTAGTGAATATAGAAGCTCCATTGCCATACCTATTCCAAGAGTATCATATGCCCTCAAGTTAGTCTTAACCCCTACTCTTGAAGAAAGATACTTTAAACAATAAAAGGAACAAATTTTTCAAGTACTTGTTTCTGTTAACAATGTTTATGGCTTCGTCTAAGTTGTCAGCCTGTCATTGCAATAACAGATGAATATTAACATATTTTCGTACTAATAATAAGCTTTCGCAGAGAGATAAGGGGCAAATGAGCACACCTGCATGCAAAGAAGAACTGGACCAAAAATTTCCTCCTGAATTGGCAAAAATAAGAGTCTTTTCAGTCGAAATTCAATTTTGAAGAACTTGCTCAATAGCAAACTGTTATAAACAAACAACTAAAGATAACATAGAAGAAAAAGGGGCGAGAAAGGAGAATACTTTATAGCACTCCATGTCGGCAGTGACATCTGATAAGATGGTAGGACCAATGAAATTGCCATGCTCGTAACCTGGAACCTATTTGTCACCCATTAAATTAATTTCTTACATCAATTTCGAATAGAAGAAATACAAATCAGTTTTATCTAACAAGGAACCAAATTTTAGACTTTCTGAATAATTCTTAAGAAAGGTCCCATGAAACAAACTCATGTTTGACTAATTATCAGTCTCAGCTCTTCATGTGACCAAAAAAAAGAAAGGCTGATAATATATTCAGAGAGACAGAGAAAAGAAGAAATGTAAACAATGATTGATGTTGAAATATTCATATTTAACTCCAATAGCATGTGGATAAGGCCAAGAGCAATAGCATGTCGCGATGCCTTCAGAAGGCTGCATGTTTGCTATACAAATAGGAAATCATGCATTTGACATGAACTTATATAAGACATAAAAATGAACTTATAAGAACAAAACATCTGACAAAGCAGCAGATGCCAGGAATGACATTAAAGATAGAAAATATACCACTACATCTCTCCCATCAAGAACTAGCCTTGCTCCATTTTCAACACCAGATTGAATTAATCTGCCAATTCTTTCCTTTGCCTGAAAATTTAAAAAACTTCCCTGAGAAAACTTAAAATCCATTTTGAACGAGTACCAGACAGCTACATTTATAAGACCAAAAGGCCCTAACCAATTCCAGTCATTTTCACTGAGAATTTATTAAACATTTAAATGTTATTTAACATAGCTACAACCATTGTAGAAATCGACATGTACCAGCTTGCTAATTACTGGGCCAAGATCTGCATCAGGTTCCATTCCAGAATTCACCTTCAGAGCTTTGGCACACTCCACTAGTTTCTTCTCCCTGTTATAATCGCAAATGTTAATTATCAAGATGCTCTCTGTTAGGGCTTTTCTGCTACAGAGAAACTTTAGTCTATCAAATGCTATGGGCAATGAATGCTATCAAATATGATTTCACATACTTCCATAAAATGCATTGTCGAATGTGTGTGTGAGAAAGAGAGGGGAGGGGGAGGGAGAAATGAAAGCAGGGCATACCAAGACTCTGAACCTCCAACAAAAACTATTGTGCTTAGTGCCATGCACCTTTGTCCAGCAGCACCAAAACCAGCAGCAACTATAGCGTTCAAAGTAGCTTCTATGCTTGCATCAGGCAAGACAATAGCATGATTCTTGGCCCCCATATTAGACTAGAAAATCATTGCTAATAAGGTAAGCTAATTCGCCACTTTTGAGTTGCATACTTTCAAAGGAATCATGTGCTTAAAAGAGAATTGTTTCATTCTTACGAAGTACACTTGCCTGAACACGTTTTCCTTTTGCTGATGCTCTTGCGTAAATATGCATACCAGCCTTTCAAGTGTTGCATATAGAAAGAAAACATCAATGAGAAACATGATAAAGACAAAAGAAGTGGTTACATGATTATAAAAACATTGGAGAATCAGAGAGCCAAATTTTTAGGCTCTAGATATAAAAGAGAGAGCCTGAGCAGTATAACTAAGTTCTACTGTAATATTGGCGCAACATATAATTAAGAAAATGGCTAAAACATTTTCAACACGCACACACATATGTAAGTAAATCTCCAAACAAGGATCTAAGAGGAGAAAGGTAGTTTTTGTTGGGAATAACAGCAAATCTCCCCAAAGATCTAGCAATATTATCATATATCTTACAATACCAAAGTTGAAAAGAAATTGGAGAATTAAAACAAAAATTTAAGAGTTCTAATTTAGGTAGTAGGAAGAGCCCTTCCAGCTTCTAATGACGCGATCAACTTCCTCTAATCTTTTAATCTAAATGGAAATTTTGAATTTACTTCCACCTCATCCTTCAAGCCTCCATGTTGAACACAGGTAAGTTCGCAAAGGCAATGTTAGTCATCAAGTCTTCAATTAGAAATCTGCCTCATCAATAGACGACTAACTAATAATTAGGGAAACGTCCAAAAGCCCAATACAAGTTCTTGAAAACCTGAAGAATAGTATGGAATCGGATCAAAAAGTGAGGCCTACAAGATAACTTACTGTATTAGAACCCACAAACGATACAGCTCTTATGTCGTCGTCATCACAAATAGCATTGACTATATCCTGTGACAAGAAATACATATTTAGAAAATTTTTGAAATAGGTTTCACGAGTAATTGACACAAAAGAACTAAAAACATCATATCCTTCACTGTGACAATCATTATAAAGTTTTAGATGAGAAGTGCAACACGAGATTTATTTAATATACAATACACATCCCAAGAGAAACATTAGCAAAAATTTCACTAGCTCTTCAGAATGTCTGCTTTTGGGACAAGTAAAAAAACACTGCAAATGCACAAGCCTAACTAAAATATGTGAGATAGCATACTTATTGTCCTATGCACTTAAAAAGCAAGAGTTTTAAAGCCATACATTGGTACCATGAACAATGTTTAAGACACCATTAGGCAACCCAGCCTCTATCGCTAACTCTGCAAGCATCATAGAAGCCCCTGAAAAGTGTCAAATAATCCAATCATTGTAAGAACTGTGATTCTAATTTCCTTTCCACATATCATAACCATTAAATCACAAATAATCATGGAGATGGATGAGAAACCTTGATTATAATACATGTTAATTACATTGTAATTGCCGTAATAGAATACATCACAGTGACAAAACATTGCATGTTTGTAAACAATATGATATTTGACGGCTGAACATTATACAATTAAGCTGAAGGTTATGGACCCGGCTTTGTCAAGCCACATACTGATATGATATATTGATAACTTGATATTTACTCGGCAAACAAAGAAATACCCACATTGCCAGGAAAATTTCCTTTTAAAATTGACAAATCATGCAGAACATCATAATCTCAGATAGCAAAACGATCTAGAAACTAAAATATTTTTCATAGATGCAAAGGAGAATTTTGAGGATATTATGTCAAATGTATCATTCCATAATATCTGAAAAGCCAATTAGTCTAAAGATAAGGAAAAGAACTCCAAAATATAAGCCTCGTCCTTTGTCGATCAAAACGGTATACTAATATGTGTGAAATCAAAATAGAGGACCACTACAAGAGAATTATAAGACGACTATTAGCAAAAAGGAAAAAAATAAAAACCAGTAAAGAAGAAGCACAAGTCTACGCGTCCTTTCACAATATCCAAAAAAAAATGTGGTCCACAAAACACTTGTCCTTGTGATAGATGGTGCTCGTAAAGATAATCTTCATTACATTTTCTAATCAGTAAAGGAATGAACCCTGAAAAGGCCAAGAAAAAGAGAAAGTGGACTAGAGGACATCACAATAACCTGGATCTTTTTCTGATGGCTTCAAAACAAAGGTATTTCCACATGTAACAGCAACTGGGAACATCTGCAGAGGGAAAACGTTATAAGATTCATCTTTCCTATTCGGGAAAATATAAGCTTAATTTCAATGCCACAAATCAAATAATGTACATGCCGAAGACGTACAAGATAATATGTCTGAAGCTACTCTTACAGTTTTATGTCTTAAAATCTCAATGTTCAAGATCAAACATAAATTATACGTTGGAGATAATTGGCAGGCATGTCAAGTAAGAACCATATATCTGTAAAGTGAAATGTGACCAAGGGAAAGGGGAATGAATAGTTAGACAACCAAATGACGACTAACCCATAAAGGAATCATTGCTGGAAAGTTGAATGGACAAATCCCAGCACAAACGCCGAGAGGCTCTCTAATGCTGTAGGTATCAATTCCATTTGACACATTGGGGACATATTCCCCCATTTGCAGGGTTGCCATCCCACAAGCATGTTCGACAACCTCTACGTGAGAGAACCCAAGAATTACAAGAGATCCACCATCAAAGCTCAATTATATTACAATAATCTTCTCTGACATATATAAGCACATACTTGCACACAGAAGTGGAAGGGGAAAAGAGAAAAGAAAGGATAAGAACCTAGACCACGGAAAACATCTCCATGTGCATCCTTCAATGTCTTTCCTTGTTCAGTTGTAATATTAAGGGCAAGCTTATCCTGAAACAGACCACAGTCAAAAGTATGGTTGACTCAAACTACATAATCAACTTGGTTCAAACTTCTCTTCTCGTTAAGAAAAACAAATGAAACTCCAAAAGACTTACAGTATCTCTCCGAATAAGCTCTTGGAGCTTGAACATAACCCGCTGACGAGTTGTGACTGGTGTATTACGCCATGAAGGAAATGCCTGCTTTGCTGCAGATACTGCGGCTTTGAACTCTTCATTTGTAGTCAATGGAACCTGTGAAACAACTTCTTGTGTTGCCTACATCCAAATTAGACAGACATACCTCTTAGTCAAATAAAATTTATGAACCAACTCTGTGATGGCAGTGAGAAAACATAATGGGTTTACAAGCACAACTTACTGGGTTTTTAACATCAATGAACTCTGATGATTGAGAATCAACAAATTTTCCCCCAATAAGATTTGGAATCCTCTGTTGCAATAGAAGAAAAAATGGAAATGAAAAAAAAAGAAAAAAAAAATTTATGCAAGTGTCATCTAATGCAGGTTTTGGTTGCCCAAAGATGCATTACAAATGGGATTTCAGTATATCGAATTACAAAGCCTTTTGCTCAGCAATTGTATGCTATATAGATTAAGGAAAGGAAGTTAAATGGCTCTTCTCATTTACTTAATAATTAGTTAACTTTTCCGGATGCACTCACTGGCTGAGCGAAAAATATAGTGGAAGTAGGAACATGATCGAACTCCTCTTCTAGGAGAGCCGTGTTAAACAGCAGTGATCACACTATCGAAAGCTTAATAAAACGAAGAAAAAGGCAGTTAATTCAAAGTAAATTTGGCGCAGCATCCATCCTAGTTCTGAATTTTAACAAGGACTCCCGTATTTTCCTAAAACCCAAACAAAGCGCACGTAGTTTCGAGTAAACATTAGAATCCAAATGATAATTAATCAAGTCTATGTACCAAGAGTATGTATAATAAATATAATTTTCTGAGAAGAAATTTCTCTACCAAACCATTTTCCGAACCACATGCAGCTAAAAGCCTAAAAGCTTACCAGAGGTTTGCCTTGCCTGGAAGACAGCTCAGCAGCCGTAGATAAACGAGAATATCCAAAAGCAAAGATCCCAGGCCTTAAAGCAGTCAACTTCCTCGCTGCACACAATCACATAAGCAACTCGCCCACAAATCATATAAAAATTCAGCTCGAGTACAAAACAACAAAGATTTTGGCAAAATAACACTTCTGAGATTCTAAACCTCGTTGAAGTGAAAACTGCAACATCATTTATTTCACAGAATTTGGATAATTAGGCTCCAATCTGGACGAGTAGTGTTGTCAGTGATCTCAAATGTTCATCCGCTTGATTGCTTTCAGACGTGCCTGCGTTTAATTACTTGGCGAAGTGTGATTATGGAGTTATTACTTAACTGGAAATTGCTTAGAGAAATGAAAAAAAAAATTATCCTTTAAATTTTTTTAACAAAATTAAGCCTTTTGGCAGACTAAAATGCCTGCGCAAATATTCTCCGGTTAAAACTTACACACAGAAGATTAGAGTGTAGTAAAAATAAATTTGTTAGATTTTAATCTAATAGTCACGAATTTTAAATAAAAAAAATTGAACTAAAAACGTAACGTAATCTTTTCTTCTATAAAAAAATGGTCAAATTTCGTTAACAATCAAAGATGAGTCCTAAAATTGTCCATTTATTTTACAAGACGACTTCTTATAAAATTAGATTTTTACCTAAACTAGACCCCTGTGAGTGCTAAATAGTTAAAATAAATTTTTTTACTAATTTTAGCTTATCTATATCTCTAGCCCACCATTTATCTATTTTTTCTCCAATTTTTCTCCCACATACTCTTCTTATATTCATTTGATCAAATGACAAATCATTCTTTTCAACTCAGCTTCACTCTTTTTCTTCACCTACTCCCTATTCTCTCTACCCAAATTAAAATATGAATTTTATCAGTGATCATCTTCACTCTCCTTCTCAACCTCCTCCATCTTCCTCATTTCCTTTGATGAAAAATTTTTAAGGTAAAAAATGGATATTTTGTTGGAAGGCTTGAAATTTTTTTAAGGAGAAATAATGGGTATTTAGGTGAAAAATGGGTATTTTGTTAGAGGGCTTAAAAAGTTTCAAGAAGAAAAATGAGTATGAATTGATGTCACAACAACAAGCAGTATATTGAAGACAATGGCATCAAGATGCCTTCTTGAAGTTAACAAGATGACTTCAAGATTATCTTAAATCCCTCTTAAACAATCTTCTAGACTTCAAGAAGGCTTCAAGTTGATATTGAAGTCAAGACGGTGTCAATATCATCTTGAAGCTCTCTTAAAACGTACAAGATGGCTATAAGATGATCTTGAAGCCATCTTAGAGCAATCTTATATGTTTCAAGATAGCTTGAATATGATCTTGAAGTAATCTTGTAGATTTCAAGATATCATCAAGATCATCTTAAAGTCTCCAATGATTTTTTTACGCCTACTTGAAGTCTTGAATTTTAAAAAAAAAATATAAAAAAATTCACGTCAAGATGATCTTGGAGCCCTCTTAAAGAAATCTTGTAGAGTTCAACATAGCCTCAAGATGGTCTTGATTCAACAATCTTACTGGCTACAAGACGGTGTCAAGATCTCTTGAAGGTCTCTTAAAACCTACAAGACGGCTTCATGATGATCTTGAAGCAATCTTGTGGACTTTGAGATAGTTTCAAGATGATCTTAAAGTAATATTATGGACTTCAAAATAGCTTCAAGATGACCTTGAAGCAATTTTGTAGACTTTAAGATGTTATCAATATCATCTTTAAGACTTTAATTGGTTTTTTTACGCCTACCTGAAGTCTTGAATCTTAAAAAAATAAATAATAATAATAAATTTCACATCAAGATGATCTTGAACCCATCTTGAAGCAATGTTGTAGAGTTCAAGATAGCTTCAAGGTGATATTGAAGCAATCTTGAAATTTACAAGACGATGTTAATATCATCTTGAAGCCCTCTTTAAATCTACAAGATAGTTTTAAGATCATCTTGAAACCATCTTGAAGCAATCTTGTAGACTTCAAGATAGCTTCAAGATGATCTTGAAGAAATTATGTAGAGTTCAAGATGTCGTCAAGATCATCTTGAAGTTTTCAATAGATTTGTTTACGCCTGATGAAGTCTTGGATTTAAAAAAATAAAAATTTCACATCAAGATTATCTCGAAGCAATATTGAAGTCTACAAGACGGTATTAAGATCATCTTGAAGTCCTCTTTAATCCTACAAGAAGGTTTTAAGATCACCTTGAAGCAATCTTCTAGACTTCAAGATAGCTTCAAGATGATCTTGAAGTAATCTTGTAGACTTCAAGAAGTCGTCAAGATCATCTTGATGTCTTCAATGAATTTTTGTACGCCTACTTAAAGTCTTGAATATAAAAAATTAAAGTACATTAAAGACTTCAAGATGATTTTGACGTCATCTTAAGTGTATAAGATTGTTTCAAGATCGTCATGAAGCTATCTTGAAGTCTACATTATAGCTTCAAGATCATCATGAAGTCATCGTGTAGGTTTTAAGAGTACTTCAAGGTGATCTTGAAACCGTCTTATAGACTTTAAGAAGGCATGTTGAAACCTCCATCTTCAACATACTACTTGTTGTTGTGACATCCCTTCATACCCATTTTTTCTCCTTGAAATTATTTTCAAGCCCTCCAACGACATATCCATTTTTTTACCTAAATACCCTTTTTTCTTTGAAAATTTTTATTAGAAGTGAGGAAGATAGAGGAGATGAAGAACGAGAGTGAAGATGGATTTGAAGAGGTAGCCATTGATGGAGTTCGTGTTTTAATATGTGTAAAGATGAGAGAGAGAGTATATGAAGAAAGAGAGTGAAGATGGGTTGAAGAGAATGATTTGACATTTGATTAAATGGTTGTCAGAGGGGTATAAGACGGAAGAATTTGAGAAAATTGGGTGGATGGTAGGCCAGGTGTATAGATATGTAACAATTAGTGGAAATGTTTATTTTAGGCATTTAGTTTTCTTGGGGGTCTAATTTAGGCAAAAACCCTATAAAAATTTGGGTAAACTACAGTTTTGCCCCTATAGTTTAGGGTAGTTTTTATTTTCAACTCTCCACAATATAAAGTAGTAGATTAAACTCTACAGTTACATTGTTGATCCACGTTTACCCTTTCGTAGATACTCCTCTATAAAAAATTAATGGACTGTCACAGAAGTCTTACGTAATAATAAGTGGTAAATTAATTGATGACACATCACTCGAGATTTTTACCCCCAGCAGCCACGTCACCAACTGCCATTTTTTTCCTTATTCTTCCTTCTGCCCCCCTCTTCGCGAAAAAGGCCATTGTTGCAAAACTCAATCAGTCCGCAATTATGGTTTTATTCCTTCTTCCCCCAGTCCGCAACCACCAGTTCGTGCACTTCTCTGGATTTTCTTACTTCTCCCATCCTTCTCTCTTTTATGGCTTCTTCAACCTCAATGACACCTGTTTCATATGGACGTCGACAACCACCATTATGCTATTGTAGAGTTGTTGCTCAAATCAGGACATCATGGACACAAGCAAACATAGGGAGGGAACTTTTTAGTTGTTATGCATACTTGGTGAGTCGGTGCTATAATGTTTTACGATTTTGATGAATTTTTATAATATCTAATATTATTTTATTGTTCGTGTGAGGATGATCCAGGTTGTGTATATTTTGATTGGTGTGAAGATGATTTTCTAAATTCAAAGGAAAGGATTAAGCTTCTTAAGGGAAATATGAAATTGTTAGAGCAAAAGAGTGGCCAATATTAAGAAAATGAAGAGGATGTGGTTGTTTCTAGCATTATCATGGCTTGTAATTGTGTTCAAGTTATTATTAAGATGCCCCAAAGACGATGTTAATGGTGGTTTATGTAAAGTAGATTAAAGTTTATATGTTTATCTAATTGTGTTCATGACAATTTGAATTTCATATTTTGATGTTGTAACATTGACTGTTTATGTTATCGTGTTTACATGGGATTCTATTAATGTAATTCAATTATGTAATTTAGTTGTGTTTACTTTACATGAATTATGTGGAAGTAATTATGCCAATATCCCATTCACATTTAGTCAATATTGCATACACATTTTGTCAATATACGACCACAAACCTAATTCTATACAAAATATTTCATACAACTTAATTCATTGAAAGAAGCTTTCGTTGCAATATACTCAAATTGTCATCGAAATTACATCTTAAATATCATGGAAATCTAGCGCTTATGAACATCAATATCAACTAATCCAGCACCTATTAACATCCCAAAACAGAATACCCAGAATATCCCAGCACCCATTAACATCAACTAACAGCACAAAACAACTAATCCAGCACCCATATAATCAACATCAACTAACAACACCTATTAACATTCCAGCACCCATTAACATCAACTAATCCAACACAAACAAATTGCCCAAAAAAATAGTACAAAATAGTACCTAGAACCTATAACATCACCTAATCCAACAAAAAAATAGAATGCACGATAGAGTTTTAGCGCGAAATAAAAACTTTATAATAGCAAAAAACAGAAACATTTTCACTAATTGCTTCATCTTGTTTCACTCCCAGTAGCAACAACTCTTCCTCTTCCTTGACCTCTCCTAGCAACAACACCTCTTCCCCTTCCTTAAGCTCTACCTTAACCTCTTTTAGAGTTGCTTGCTTGAGTGACTGTTTGACTTTCAATAGCACCAGTAACAATGCTTCTGGCTTGAGTTTCATCAGTAGAGCTTGCTTCACATGTAATCTACAAAGATAAATTAAAGTATTTTGTAAATCAAACATACGTTGAACATGAATATAAAAAAAATAGACATACATGTAAAGTAGAAGCGTACTCTGAATCACATGAATCTCTTTACACCCTATTGGTTCCCATAGCAGTGTTCTTCATTCTTAGGCCAACATTTTCTTTACAGCGACTAGAGCCCCCTTACATGTCCTCTTACTATAGTCTAATTTGTGATACTTGCTACAGGTTAATTCCCCATTCCATCTCTTCAACACCATTAGATTTTTTTGGCTCATGATTGCCTCTTCTTCTTTGTTTCTTTGGCCTCCCACGTGGCCTTTTAAATTTTGGAGGTAACACTATATTTTCATCAGTAGTGACTTTAAGCCAAAGATTTAGTCCACTACATGGCTGTATGAAATGAGAATAAGTGGCCAACATAGTATCTTTGTGGTAAAACTTGTCCACATGTCCACGTATTCATCAGGATCACTGCCTATGAAGTAAATACACTGTATGACATGCATACAAGGAATACCAGGCACATTCCATCTATAACAGCTGCAAGACCTAGCATCCAAGTCAACAACATACCTATCTCTTTCACAATCAAATTCAAATTTTTATTCCCCATTCCATACAACTTGACGATTCCTAGAAGCCTCTACAGATTAATTTTAAGACCAATGAGACCATGATATCTCATAATTTCAGCCCTCTTTTATTGTAACTGATTCATCAAAGTCCTTATGATATTCTCATTCATTGTCATTATGTCTACATTGAAGCTCTCAGAAAAGTTGTTTAGTAACATGTCACACTTTGCAGTCACATTGAATGCATGCTTTACCCAATGTTTGGTAGGGTGATCATTCAACCACTTATATGCATCTTCGTATAATTCCTTCAACACATTCATCTCCTTCTCAAAATCTGTAATGGTACTAGCCTTTTCAGCATTCCCCAAGTAATCTATGTAAACCTTACCCTTTCATATGGTCTTGAAGTTGGCATATAAGTGCCTAACACAAAACATGTGATCAAATGTAGGATAACCCTCCAAAGTCTCTTTCAATTCCTTTTGTTCGTTAGAGATAACAGTCCACTGTTTGGACTCATCCATACATCTTATATCACTAAGTAGTAAATACATGAACCATCCCTAAGAATCCATTGACTCATTCTCCACTACTGCCCAAACGATGGGGGTAAAGACCATCATTCCCATCAAAACCAATTGCTGCCATTAACTGTCCACAAAGACTTTGTAGATGGTAATCATCAAGGCCAATTATAGGTCTGCAACCATTCATAAAACCTTGCTTGCAAGTATCTCAACAAAAATACAACCTTTGAAAAATAAAAGTCCGATCAATCTCAGATCTGTCAAATTGGATCTTCAATATACTACCCCTTACTTGAGTTCAATATCTCCTCACAGTAGTCACGCAACCTACCATATTGTTTAGTATAAGTTCCTTTCAATCTCCGGCCAAGCATATTGTCTTGGTCTATATGCTTGGATTTTTGAAATGTTCACTAGCAAGTCCTTCCTCATCAAAATTGAGGGGAGAATTCATCTCCTTAGAATCAACCTCTCCAACATCAAATTCATTATTAGTTAGCTCATAATCACACTCTACTATATCTTCTAAGTCAATACTCCTAACATTTGCATCATTATCACTACCCGACTAGATTCACTGTCACTGCCCACACTATTACTCTCATCACACCAATCATTATCACTTTCATCACACCAATCATTATCACTTTCATCACACCAATCATTATCACTTTCATCATCATCATCCTCAACATGCATATTCTCATTATCAGCATTCAAATCATCGACAATCAAATTACCAGCATTCAAAGGCTCATGTGAATGTGCAACATAGGAATGTATAAGTCTAGTAGGTGGAACTACCCTACACATCTGAATTACATCCCTATCAGTCCTTATCTCTACCAAACTAGATTCCATATCCTCCCTAGGCTTTACGTAATACAGGGTAGTATATTCAAAGCACCAGAACAATCAAACATATCCTCTAGTTCTAGCAGACTCATCAGACTCATCTTATCCAAATCACTGTCATCAAAAATAAAAATTTTACCTCCTAAATATCTTGTAGGAGTGGACCATTCAAATTGCTCATTATGATGCACATGAATTGAAAATGGATATGGAGTCATTACTGTAATTAAAAACAACCTCAATCAGTAATTAAATAGCCTCAATCAGTATTAATTGTTCAATTAGATGATAATTCCCCACTAGAACCCTAATTCCTAAAATTAAAAAATCCTAATTCCTAATTGGGGAATCAGGGTTCCTAAATTATGTACCCCTAAATCCCCACAGGAACCCTAATTCCTAAATTAGGAATTAGGGTTCCAGTGGGGAATTGAGGTTTCAGAATTTAAGAACCATAATTCTTATACGAAACCCTAATTCATAAAATTAGGAATTAGAAAAAGACAAAATCAGGAAAACAACAACAATCTCCTCGACACAATCAACGACAAACAATCAAAGATAAAATCAGGAAAACGATAAAACAAATCCAGCAACAATCTATCAACAAGCATCAGAACAGAACATAACTATGACCACGACAAACTCATAAAAAGCAACAATAAACAAATGCAAAGAATAGGAACAATGTCGAAATCGAAATCCAGCAAGGCAATTCATCAAAATTGAAGAACAGAAAATAAACCTCCCTGAGCTTCAACCTCCTTGAAACAGAGACCTTCAACCCGATGAGGGTGATATTGGGCAGGGTAAGAGATACTCGATGCGTAACATGAGCACTTCCAAACGGGTTCAAATACCTAGATGAATCTGATTTGACATCTTTATCATCCTATCTAATTGAAAATTGACATGAATTGGACACCCATTTGCTTTGGTGGGATAGGATTGAAGAAGCCATAGGTGAACAGTTCTATCAAAATCCGAACCTGAACATAAGTGTAGGGATAATGAAACCTATATATGTACTTGAATTAGACACTCATTGCTTTGTTACCTGCTTTGGGTTTAGGCCAGCAGGGGTTTACATTTAGACTCTACTCGAAAGCCCTCATACTAATGAAGATTTTATCTATACTTATAACGAAAATTATAATAGATGACATTTTTATTAATTTATATGCAATATATATATGCAAAAATGTCTCTTTTTAAGTTAGTTATAGAAGTATTAAGTAGGGTTGTGCATGGTTCGGTTCGGTCAGTTAGTAAGGCATTTTTGTAATCGAACTGAATTCATCGGTTACATATATAACTGTGAACCAAACCGAACCAGTATAACCACCTGAACCGAATCGAATATAACTAAAGTAATCGGTTCGATCTGGTTACTTGTAACTGGTTCAACTACACCTGTAAAACTTTTTAAAACAACAAGAATTTTTGGACGAGAGACTGAGGGAGACGATGGTTGTCGAGAGGGAGAGGAAAGAAAATGGAGGCGCGAGGTGAGTGTTAGGGTTTTTTTTTTACGTTTCGTTAATTGGTTTTGGTTTTAGTTTTGATTTCTTTTTTACTTCAACTCAATAACAATAATTAATAATATAAAATATATATTAAAAAATGGTTGTAGTCGATTCGAACCAATTATAGAATTATTGAAAAAAATAACTGAACTGAAAATATGATTATTAAAAATAACTGAACCGATTACAATTTCAAAAGAATCGACCGAACCTAATTTTAAGTTAGCAAAAAATGAGAGATTTAATTACGGCAGCATTTCTCCGTTGGGTTGCTGTTTTCTTTTCGAGTTGGACTATGTTCATCTTTCTCCTCTATACTCTTTGCGACTATATCAGTATATCTGAATTTTGGAGAAAAGAACTTAAGTTTTTTTATTTTTTGTAATTTGTCAGGAAAACTCTTTTTAGTGTGAATTATATACTACCCCATTAAAGTTTAGAAATTATTAAACACATGCTGGTGACGTCACTTGAAGAAAGCATCACGATAATAAAGAGAGATATTAAATTGACATTATTTTTAAATTTGAAACTCAAATGACAGAAATAAAACTCTAACAACTAAATGAAAAAAGTGTAAACTTTAAAAATCAATTTATATCCTTCCCAAAAAAAAAAACTTAGACTCTATTACCCTTGTTTTAGAAACAGTTTATATGTTAAATTATAAATGAATAGCTCTATATTGTAACTTTAAGATAAAATAGAATGAGGTTGGTATAATTTTACATATAGTTTTATTTTTTTTATTTGTGATTAAATTTCTCAATGCATAATCACATATGAAAAAATAAGAGTATACTATACAAGCCAAATATTTTAAAAATTAACATTACTTTTGAAAACTATCTTTCCATATGCAAGAACTAGAAAATTAGAGGTATAATTCAGAACTAAGAGAATATACTACTTTCCATCAAATAATCCACTCAGGTTTCTAAAGAAAACTCTTTTGCTACTATTTTTTTTCAGGTTTTCGTTGCAAAATAGTAGCAGAGGACATGGAAATTCATCGGAGTAAATTCAAAACATAATTGAGAAAACACCCTATATATAGGAGAGGGAAATAAATTAAAAATTGTAGTTTTCTCCGCCATTAATTCTCCATCGTCAAATGCAAGGTAAACCTTTATAAATTATTCGACAAAAACAGTGGCCTATTTCCTTTGATAGTTACTACTTAAAAAGGCCATATGAAGCTAACGTGGTTATGACTCAGCACAAGCTTATTGAGATTAATAAACAAACACCATTTCAGGATTAAAAACAATCACCAAGAAATATAAGTGCTGTAAAACTTGTCATGTTCTGAATGACAAGATCAGAAAATATTTATAAGAACAAAGAAAAAGAGAACTGAAACAATCGAGTAAACACAAAAAACAAATGTAATAATGAGACAAATAACATACGTAATTGCACACTTAAGTCTACTAGACACACAACACGTGCTTTGCACGTGATTAATGTCACGTATAATAACGTGGTTTATAGCTATTCAATTTGAATAATTAATATTTATTTTTATTAATTTAAATATTACAATGATAATTATAAAAACAAATAATGAAATTGATTAAACCAAGATTATAATTAAAATAATCCTACTACTTAAGCAATATAAGTAAGATTGCATCATATTACATATATATTGCACACACACATATATTAGTTAGCTCTAAATTAGAGATTATTTTATAGATCCGCTGCACTCAATGAACTTTTAGCTTTAAATTAGAGATTATTTTATAGATTCGCTGTGCTCAATGAAAATTTATTTTTAGTGCTCGTTAGAGTAATAACACATAAAATGATAATAAAGAACAACAAAGAAAATGATTTAATAAAAAAATATAAAATATAACTTGAGATGAGAGAATTTATTGCTAATTAGCATTATTTGCATAGCAAAATACTAATAGAAGTAATTTAGATGAAAAATAACTTTTGGGGCATTGAATGATTAATTTATTAAGTAAATTCATTCATGCCATGACCTTTCAAGTTCTAAAAACCTCTAGACTTATAAAAATAGTGAGATTGATATTCTAGATTAAATAGTAAAGAGAAATATTTTAAGTGTTAAAACTAAGAAATACATATTTATATCATTGTTGTGGGATAATCTAGAAAAAATATAAAGTAGGAAAAAATTATATATAGTTGTTACACAACAATTTTAATTTTAGATATTGTTTATGCTAATCAACTAACTTATTTTCAAAAGACTTCGAAAACAAAAATCTAATGATACAAATTAATATTGTCTTGTTAAATTTTATCTGTTTAATATAAAACTAGTAAACAATAGTGTTTAATAATAGTAATTATTGATATATAAATAATTGTCAAAATAATCATTTTGACTATTATTTCAAAAGTCATTGGGGGTAGTGTTGTCCAAAAATATTTTTTTCACTTCTACACTTTTATGTATGGTATAGATTTATGTGTATACAGATATATTTGGTTACAAAGTTCGTATATAATTAAATAAACACCTTAATTGTATGATTCAAAAGTAATTCCAACATCTAAAGGCATGTTTACTTGCTGTGTAAGTATGCTATTTAATTATGCAACTAACTATTATGCATATAATTTAATTGTTTAGATCTTCAGAACTTCATAATTTCATTCACATTCATGATCATAGAGAACATACCATTAGCCATTGTAAAACCTTGTAAGGCCAAAGACCTTGATGAAAACTTTGATAAAGAAATTGATTTCTCTCCCTTTACCACTTTAGATCTTGAAGCACATTTAACGATGGTGTAAATGTCTCTTAATTGAGTTGAAAGATGATCAAATTCTAAAGAGATTGATATATAGACACCTTCCATAAAGGTGGTGGTTTCTCCCATTAGATGGTGATTACTTACTTCAACTAACCACCTCTAACAAAATTAACCAATAGGATTTTCGTTTAATATTTTCTATTAAACTCATTTATTAATTGTCTATTATTTTTCTAAGGGCCAAACAAGTCTTACATTCTCCCATTTGGTCTATACGGTCTTTTCATGATTTAATGGAAGAACATAATGCGCATAGTATAAAACTAAAATTCTCAATCAATGGTTCTAACATAATATCATCATTAAGTAAAAGCTAATGAGAGTTGTGGCGGTTGTACATCATTACTCGACATAGTTCCTTTCACATACCACAACATTAGCCTTCAACTAACATGATCTATAAGTGATAATCACATAATTGTTTAACATTATTATTCTTGTCAGAGACAAATCCTGTTAACATTCTTCATTTATTCATGTACATATTATAGGATATGAACAACATCAGAAGCAAAACATATAGATGAACTCAAAGTGTCAAATGAATAAACATCATAAAATTCATTACATAACATCAACAATAATGTCTAATAATACCCATCCTTTCAACATGACCAATAAATGTCTTAGGTGGCAATCATTTTGTTAAAGGATCTACAATCATGAGATTTGTGCTAATATATTCAATTGATACTCTTTATTTTTGAACCTCTTATTTAACGACAAAGTACTTCAATTCCATATGTTTAGCACCTTTTGAATACTTGTCATTTTTTGCAAAGAAGACAGTTGTGCCATTATCACAATAAATTTCCAGCTACCTGGCAGTACTGTAAGCTAATTTCCTTGAATTATGGCTTCAAAACATGCACAAACTCAACCTCAATAGTGGATGCAGCAACGACAGTCTGCTTTGTACTTTTCCATGAGATTGCTCCTCCAGGTAAAAAGAATAGATAGTCAAATGTAGACATTCTTGTATCAATACATCAAACAAAGTCTGAATCTGAATATTCAATCACCTTAAGATTATCAGATTTCTTATAATTGAGCATGCGACCTTTTGTTCCTTGCAAGTATCTCAAAATTTTCTTCGCAACTTTCCGGTGATCCAATCCTGGATTACTTTGATAACGGCTAAGCATTCAAACAACAAAACTGATGTCTGCCTGGTGCAAGTTTGAGCATACATCAAGCTCCCAACATTAGATGCCTAAGGAATTCCTTCCATTTGTTTGCATTCCAATTCATTCTTTGGGCACTGCATAAGGCTGAATTTATCTCCTTTCTAAATTGGAACATCACTTGATGAGCATTTTTCCATTCAAAATCTTTCTAGAACTTTATTAATATATGACTTTTTAGACAACCTAACCATCCTTGTGATATTTTTCAAAATATTTCTACTTTAATCACATAAGTTGCCTCTCTCATGTCTTTCATTTCAAAGTTACTAGAGAGAATTTTTTGGTCTCATGTAATAAGTCAAGATCATTAGTTGCAAGCAAGATGTCATCAACATACATAACCAGAAATATAAACTTGCTCACATTGATCTTCAGATATATGCAACGATTACCGGTCAAGGCTGATCCATATTAATTTCTTCATCTAAATTCCCGTTTAGAAAGATAGTTTTCACATCCATCTTATATAACTTTAGGTCATAATGAACTACTAAAGAAATGATAATTCTAAAGAGTCTTTCTAGAGACGGGGTGAAAATGTCTCCTTGTAGTCAGTACCATCATTCTAAGTAA
The DNA here is from genome assembly GCA_003255025.1 of Datisca glomerata. Taxonomy (NCBI): domain Eukaryota; kingdom Viridiplantae; phylum Streptophyta; class Magnoliopsida; order Cucurbitales; family Datiscaceae; genus Datisca; species Datisca glomerata. Next base: position 256,539 of record QANY01007786.1, read on the forward strand.
AACCTTTAGTAACCAGTCTGGCCTTGTGTCATTCGATATTGCCATAAGAGTCATGTTTGGTCTTGAAGACCCATTTACACCGACCCTTTTATAACCTTGAGACAATTCAACAAGGTCCAAAACCTCATTCTACTCCATGGATTTAAGCTCATCTTTCATGGCATCTAACCATTTTATAGAATTAACACTCTCAATGGCCTGTGAAAATGAAATTGGATTTTATTGATTCCTAAGTCAAATTCTGACTCTTGTAGATATACCGCGTAATCATAAAAAATAGCAGACATTCTTTATCTTTGAGACCTCCTTAATACTATTTCTTACGGTTCATTTACTCCAGGTTCATCAACATTATCGTCATTGTGGGTATATGAACTTGCACCCTAACTTCTTGAATTACCACATTTTATGTTTCTTGACTCCCACTAACTTCACCATTCTCAATAAACCTGGCATTTCTAGTTTCAACAATTCTTATAGTATGGCTAGGATAATAAAATCTATAACCTTTGGATTTTTATGGATAACCAATGAAGTAACAACTGATTGTTCTTGAATCTAGTTTCTTTTCTTGTGGATTATAGATCTTTACCTTTGTCGAGCAACCCCAAACATGCAGGTGTCTTAAACTTGGTTTTCTCCCAGTCCACAGTTCAAAAGGAGTCTTAGGAATTGCCTTACTAGGAACCATATTTAACAAATACATGGCAGTTTCCAATGCATACATCCACAATGATAAGGGTAAAGATGAGTTACTTAACATATTCTTTACCATATCCAAAAAATTAAGATTGCACCTTTCTGCTACACCATTTTATTGTGCTGTACTAGACATAGTATATTGAGCATATATACTACGCTTTTAAAAGGAATTTAGCAAATGAACTTGCGCATTGCTTACTTTCATCATATTTTTCATAATATTTACCACCTTTGTCAGACCTGATAATTTTCACCTTTCAGCTCAGTTGTCTTTCCACCTCATTAATAAATACCTTTAAGGCATATACTGATTGAGATTTTTCATTGCAACAAGTAGACATAACCATCACGTGAAAAATCATCAATAAAGGTGATACAATAGTTTGCTCCATCAAAAGATGGAACATCAAAAGGCTCACATATATCAATGTGTATTTTCAAGAAGCTGTGTGATTCGTGTGGCTCCTTTCTTTATGTCTTTTATATGTTTTCCTTTAATACAATCCACATAAAATACCAAGATTAGTAAAATCCAAGTCTAGAAGGAATTAATTTTTTACCAATCTTTCCAATCTTTTCTGGAAATGTGACCTAGGCGTTTATGCCATAAGTAAGCTGAACATTCATTTTCTAGACCACGTTTAGTTCCAACTTTATGACACAAGGTCAGAGAGTCTAAGTAAAAAGATTATCAAGTTTCAGTTTATATAAACCATCATAAATAATACCAAAACCAATGAAATGATTTTTTTTTGAACAAACTTATACATCCATTTCAAATTTGAAAAGCGTATCCAGCTAAATCAAGTTTAGACAAAGAAATTAAATAACAAGAAACAAAAGGTGCATAAAAAGTTTGAAATAAATCTAAATGATATCCAATATCTAAAATCAATCGATAAACTCCAATAGCTTCAATTAGAGCTTTGACTCGATTTCCCATATAAATGAACACTTCATTTAGATTTGTGGTTTGGGTCGTAAGGAACCCTTGCATCATATTTGAAACATGAGTGATATAGTCAGAATCAATCAACCAAGTATTATAAGGAATTTCAGCTAAATTTGATTCAAAATATACGAAAACACTAGGCTTACCTTTCTTTTCGAACCACGCCTTCTATTTCAGGCAACCTTCTGGAAGTGTCCACGTAATAACCTAAATATTTATCCAAAATTTATGCAAATAAACTCGCGGAAGCTAGGTCAATTTTTTTTAAAACCAATCACGTGGGAAATTAAAACTTAAACAAAGTATGATTTATTACGAATAAATTTAAAACATCATATAATGGCTGATTACTACGTCGTAATTATCTAACAAAGGAAGAAAATATTTTTTTTTGTCAAAAAACAAAGGTAAGTAATTAGAAGTAGTTAAACTTTAACATAAACAAAATTCAAATTTCTAATGTTCCAAAAAAATAGGCTTTGACTTAGTCCTGTGCTAGAGACTCTAGACTACATCCGAAACGAAAACATCTTTCTCATCTGAATTTTTTTAAAATAAAATGGAGTGAGCATAAAAATATACTCGGTAAGTAAAATCATAGATACATAACGTCACATAAAATAAATTACAAACAATGCATATCATTATATCTTATAGAGTTTTATGTACACAACTTATCATTCATTCAAGTCATCCATATCTTTCCTTCTATTAGAGCTCACCACCACACCTATATCAGAACAGAATTACTTATCGGTAAGATTAAGTTTGTTAGGTACTACAAGTGACCTTTCTCACGAGTACCATTTTGTACCTTCGAAATGGTGGAACTAGTTGCAAATATGCCTTCCCACAAAAATAACCATAACACATTCCCAGATCTCTCCTGAAGGATGAGGTAACACATAAACCTTTCCCGAAGGACAATGTTACCAAACAGAGTTGGTAGGTACGTGACTCTAACGGCATACAATATTTTACATTACGGGATCATACAATAGTCTTTCATATCTTATATCACATTTCTTTACCAAGTTTCAGAATTATATGACGTATTATCATTTGTAATAAAGTATAGCAACATAATGAATACTTCAAAATAATAACCAAAAGAGGGAAAGATATCAAAATTTATTCTACGATTTTCAGACACAGCAAGCAAGCAAGCAAGAAGTTACATATGTATGATTTCACTAACCTGATCTCTCGCTAAAGAAATTACAAAAGTGAAACTTCTAAAACAAATAACATTATTCTACTCAGTACAATACTGTATGCAAAAATGGAAACTAACACTAAGCGCTGACACGATAAATACTGAGACAACTTAAACTAGAGTTTCCTAGAAATTGTAAATTACTGGCTGACCTCAAATATATCAGAGAAAACTATTTTTCCAAGAATAGTAATATTGTTTGAAAATATGTTTCAGTAAGAAAACCTTGTCGAAAAATTATGAAAATTTACAGGATTACTAAAAATACTCATAGAATAATACTGTAAATTTTTTAGATCAAACTGGGTTGATCTCTATATGGAAAAACCCCTACATTTAGATATCAAAGAATTGTTTTCCCCTCTACAAAAATTTACAGGATTACTAAAAATACTCATAGAATAATACTGTAAATTTTTTAGATCAAACTGGGTTGATCTCTATATGGAAAAACCCCTACATTTAGATATCGAAGAACTGTTTTCCCCTCTACGAAACAGAAACTTTCAAAAATTGTATAAAATCATAGGGATAGAATTTTAACCTAATTCAAAATCTTCATTTGGGTTCCAAAACATTAAGTTATTTTCACTGGGTACAAAAATTCTGAAAATTCTAGTTTTTATGAATAAGTCATATATTTTACCGTAAATGTTTCTTTCTTATTCGAAAATGTTTCATGGAATATAAATAATCATAATATGAGTTTACTCAGAATTGTTCAGAACTATACATTCATATGTGTGGAACAAAACTATATCATTTATGTTGAAAAAAGGATAACATGAGTTTACCAAAAGTGCGATCTGAATAAACCATCTACGTCTTGTGCCACAAACTTAGATGCCTAAGCTTAAATCATTCTTAGATAATAGGGATCTTAGATGGTGAGCAAGATATGAGCTTGTCATGCAAGGAGGTGTTGCACGAGAGTGAGGGAGAGATAGAGATGCGGAATACACAAAGAGGAAGAATGAGGGAAGGGAGAGAGTTGCCACTCAAAACAAGAGAGGGGAAATGAGTGAATAGAGAGGCAAAGAATTTAATAAACTTTTATATACTAGGTCAACGTCACATAGGAAACTTACTAAAACTTTATCCCTAAGTGTTTAGGAAATAAAAAATCATTTCCTAAAGTTTTAAACCTAAACCATGCAATATAGAGTCTAAGATGAGGAAGAAAAATTATCTCCTAAGATGGGAGAAGGAGAGTTTCGTTCAAGCTAAGGGGAGAAAATAAAACCTTAACCCTAAAGTCACCAAAGGCTAAAATAACAAACCCTAAAATCTGACCCTAAAAAAATCAGTATAAAAGAAATTCGCAAACATATTATAACCCTAATAATATAAAACTACACATGATAATAGGCACATGAAAGTTTTATACACGGATCATATAAAGTAAAGTTAGGCATGGGAGGGAAAAATGACAAAATACCCTTATGTCGACTAGAAACATATTTATTTATAAAATCACAAAGGAACCCCTCAAATATAAAAGCGTATTACATATCACGTGGTTGAAATATAATGTCACATCAATAAATATATAAGGGCTAAAGTTATATCCCAAGACTCGAAAAAATTTCTCTAATCCCGATAGGCTATATAGTAGGGGTGTTACATCCTCCCCTCCTCATACGAATTTTTGTCATCGAAAATTTTGTCGTGGTTAGGTCTTAGAAGAGATCCGGGTATAGCGCTTGAATATCGTCCTCTCGTTCCCAAATGGCCTCTTTAACTTGATTTTTCTTCCAAAGTACCTTGACCATGGGAATCTCCTTTTAATGCGTAACACTTGCATCTTCCAATCTTAGATCTGAATTGGAATTTCTTCATAACTTAGATCTTCCCACAATTGGAGCGGCTCATAACTCAGGATGTGCGACTGGTCGGGAAAGTATTTCCATAACATAGAAACATGATAATCTACTCTTGCCAAAACTGGGGGTAGGGCTATACGATATGCGACAACTCCAATCCACTCCAAGATCTCGAAAGGTCCTATAAAACGAGGACTAAGCTTACACTTCTTTCCAATTCTCATAACTCCTTTTACCACTTCAATCTCGATAAACACGATGTCTCCGACCGTAAATTTTACGTTTTTGCTCTGTACATCCATATAACTCTTCTGCTGTGCGGTTTGGATCCTTTTCTGAATTTTGCCAATATCTTCATTAGCTTGTTGGACCATTTATGGACCTAGCAACTTTCTATCACCAACCTCGTCCCAATGAGTAGGAGATCAACATTTCCTTCCATATAAGGCTTTGATGGGCACCATTCCAATTGTTGCTTGATAGATATTATTATACGAAAACTTGGTGAATGGTAACTTATCACTCCACTTCCCTTGAAAATCCAACACACATGCCGTAGCATATCTTCGAGAGTTTGGATGGTCCATTTTGTCTGTCCATCTGTCCGAGGGAGAAAAGTCATGCTAAAGTTTAGTTGGGTACTCAAAGCCTCTTGAAGACTTCACCAAAATCTTGAAGTGAACTTTGGATCACGGTCTAATACTATAGATACTAGTATCCCATTGAGTCTAACAATCTCCTTAGCGTAAAACCTTACCCAATCCTCCACTAAGAATGTCACTCATCCTGGTAGAAAATGAGCAGACTTAGTCAGACAATTGACTATAATCCAAATGACATTAAATCCTCTCATAGTCTTTTGTAGACCTACTATAAAGTCCATCTATATATGCTCCCATTTTCATTCCAGAATTTCTAAAGGTTGTAAGAGACCAGAAGGGCGTTGGCGTTCAACCTTCACTTGTTGGCATGCAAGACATTTCTCAACAAATTTCTCGACATCTCTTTTCATATTCTTCCACCAAAAGTGATTACTTAAGTCCTAATACATCTTTCTATTACCTGGGTTAATTGAGTAGGGAGTGAAATGGGATTCTATAAGAATTAGAGTACTCCATCTTAAGACAACGAGAAGCCTTTCCATTCTGTGCTCCCAATCTCCGATATAATCTTCACTAAGGACGAGTCCTCATTCTGTGCATCATGTATCCTATCCTGAAGTATAGGTCACACCATCAATTAAGCAAGCATAGTCAAAGCATTCTGGACCAAGATTTCCAACTCTAAACCTTCTAAGTCATCTTGAATGAATTTTTGAGTGGAAGTGTGGGCTGCTAGAGAACTTGATTTCCTACTTCGTGCATTTGCTACCATGTTTGCTTTTTCAGGGTGGTAGTTTATCACACAATCATAGTCCTTAACCAACTCTAACCATATACACTGCCTTATATTATGCTCCTTCTGCATGAAAAGATACTTCAGACTCTTATGATCCGTGTAGATCCTAACCTTCGTGCCCTCTGTTGTTGATAGAGAGCTTACTGCCCCACCCTTCATAGTCGCGGAAGGGGTTATGCCTCAAAGCATGTGTATTGACTTTTTGATATGAAATTTAATGGGCATTACATTTTTCTTATAATTGTTCGTTTAAATTATTGTTGAATAATTTATATATATATCTAAAACTTTCATATTCATTAAAGTGACTATGATCATGTATTAGTACGAGAGGATTAAGATCATAGTTAATAAATAAAATTGTCAGCAATAAATTAAAATATGAAATCTTTAATGAATGGTAGCTAGTACGGTTCACTAAGCATTATGAATGCGTGTGATCTAGATCTAGATCATTGATGTGGATAGACATCTTACTGAATGTGCTTTATATAATGAGATTATGTATGACTAGATCGATGTGAATTAATATATTTATCAACATGCCGTTTATAATAAAGATTTAATACACATCAATCCGATGATCATATGTAGATCAGTCTAAATACTTAGTAGTCATGAACTCCTATAAATGTCTACTGGATCTTTTGATTCACTCATTAAGATTTGTTTGTAAAACATGCTAGTGGCTTTTGTTTTGAAGATTCAGTGATATGCATGCCTGAGAATATGATCTTACAAAATTTAGAATCCAAGCTTTCCTAACGGATCGTATATTGGTTCCTTTAAGTGTTAATTCTATAACTGAATGGTTATTGAGCTTAAATTTATAATCAGAAGGGTAAAACAATAATTTTGACCAGTTCTAATTTACGAACCAATAATTGGAGGATAGAACTACATGAATTGATTATATAAGTGGACTACACGAGAATACTCTGTAAATATAATCTATAATCACTAAGAGTGTAATTCTATATTTATAGTGGAGTAATAATGAAATTAATAAATAAGATTATTTAATTAAAGAGTTTAATTAATAAACTGATTTATTGGAGCATAGGATTATAGGTTCATGGTCCCCAAGTCAACTCTATACCACGCAGTCTAGAGTGTGAATATTTCAGGACATGAGAAAAGGACTAACTTGCAATGAATTTTTATTCTAGGACAAGTACATAATTACGAGATAATTATGTGTGATTAATTATTAATTAATTAAATATTATTATATATAAATGTAATTTTTGGAATTAATATATATATAATTATAGACTATATTTTAATTATCGATAAGTGAGACAGAATCTCTAATTTCTTAAATTAGATAATTAAATTATTTTTAGATAATATTTTGGATAAACTAAATCTGTTATTCGTAACATATAGATAGGATAATCAGATATGTTAATATTGAATTAACTAATATCTAGATATTTATTTGATTAAAATAAATATTTAATTTACATAAATTGTCATGTGTCAATCACTGATTGAGTATCAGAGATTGACATGGACTATTGTAGAGCCACATAGCACTACAGTAGTGTGGATGCAACATTGTAGTGTCATGTGGCACTGCAGTTGTGTACCAGTATACAGTAGGTCCCATTGTATTGGATAATTTGAAATTAAAAATTATAATTATTTTTTAATTATCCTTAAATATCTTATACACAAAATCTAGAATAAGATACATATTATATTCTAATGATAAGAGTTGATCAGATGATCAGTTAATCAATCAGAGTATCAGTTAATCAATTAAGAGTTGAGAGAAGAACACAATTTCTCAAAAAGTGATTTTTTCTACGATTAAGAGTTAATCAAAATCTCTAAAAGAATCATCATCACTCTCTTTTAGAGAATCATCTCACAAAAGTCATTCTCAGTAACATTTCTAGATCTCATGTGTTGAGTACCTATACATCTAGAGACAGAAAATTATTTTCGTTATATTCTACGTGCTCACACATGTCCTAATGTGTTGATAATTGACTTGGAAGATCTTGGTGTGGAACTTAGAGTCTGTTGATTATTGGAATGATTTCGTGGGAATGGAGGGTCAATCGGTTTCATGAGGACGCATGATTTACACTATAAGAGGTATATGATTACTAACCTTGTATGTTGTTATATAAATATATAAATATATAATAGATCCTGTTTAATTGAAAAAATGTTTTCAATAAAAATAGTTTTTTATTGTCATAGCGTTGTGTGTATTTGTTTTACTAAAATATTAGATTTTTTTATTAAAAGTTTAACTTTTCAAATTATCACGCGCCACACGTTTCTGTCGTGCAGGCGCCGCGACGACCAACAAGTGGTATCAGAGCGGTCTTTATATATTTATATGTTCAATGCTGTATGGATTTTCTAGCATTATTCATATAATATAAGATATGTATATTTAATGGATGGTTATGTTTTTGAATGTATAGAAAATAATGGATCGTTAATTGTCTGGTGATTATTGGGTTAGGCTTTGTAATTTAATTTTTCCTTAGATATTGTGTAAGTTGTTTTGGAAAGTATAAATTTTTGTAATTTTATTTTAAATATTTATTGTAATTTTTTGGATCCTGAGAAGATGAAGAACGCACGAGACGAACGACGAAAGCAATGTGCCAGAATTTACTGTTTTGATGACGTCGCTAGAAAATTGGCGGTCAGTAGTGTCTGTGGCTGGTCGACGATGATAGGCGGCAGTAGGAGAGTCCTATAATTGGTGGAAATCGTTGTCAGATTTGGGAAAGTTTCGCAAAAAACCAGATGCCAACCAACCATATCACGATAGAGTTTGATGATAACCCTATCTCTATCTGCTATCCTTTTAAATTTTTAAATTAATGTAATTTTTAAACTAAATCTTTAATTTTTAATTTTATAAAAATTTAGAAATTAATAGGTTGATTCGGTTTGACCCAAGTTTGATCAAATAAAATAAAATATTTATTTGACTAAGTCAAAATCATCTAATTTTTATAGGGATAATTATAGAAATTAATTTTAATTAAGAGAAATATTTTTTCTTTATTAAATAGATTTTTGTTCAAAGTTTGAAGATTATGAAGTTGGACATCAGGAGAAGGCAATATTTGAGAAATATATATTCTTGAAGTCTGCTTTGTAATTTTATTTCATTATTTCAAAGGTTGTAATTTAGAAATATCGAGATAATTATTTTAATTATTATGTTTGATAACATGTTAATGCATTAGTCGATCGCATGCCATACATGAAAATCCCCCGTAGTTTTATTAATCATAAATCTCATAAGTAGAAACATGATTTATTAGGATTGTCCTAATATATTTATATGTATTATTTTATGAAATCAATTGCATATAAACTGTTAGGTTTTAATTAGTTAAAACTTGGTAATCACATCACAATAAGGGCTATAGTAACCTTTAGGATAACCGACTTTAGTAAAAGAGATTTATTAAAGTTTGATGAATATAATTAATTAGTTAATCTAAGTTCACCTAATTATGACTTACGCGCTTTACAAGGTTAAATGAACTTATACCAATAAGATTGGCATAGCTGATCATTAAATATGCATAGGGTTATTATTTTAACTAGTAATTAATTTAGAATAAATAAATTAATTAAAAATGGAAACACATAATCCTAAAATAGTGAGCGGGAGAAGGTTAACATGTCAATGAAACCTAGAGTCTCCATTATTAGTACAACACCGTGAGGTATAGTGAGGGCCTCGAGATGGCTTTATTTTCATCCCTCTAAGGAAGATTTTGAGCTGTACCAATACCAACGTTGGATTTCTTAAGAAGATAAGAGGAAGTGATGTATTTTAGTTTTGAACGACCCTAAGGTGGCATATTTTAAATCAAGTCATGGAATCTGAAATAATGGATCACACTCACAAAGTCAAAATTATGCTTTCATGTGGATAGTTGTGACTTGACCAAACAAGCAATACCTTATTGTTAATAGAGCAAATATGAGATATTTTAAGTTTTAATTAATAAAGATGAGAATGTCTCATAGACAGTCTGAGGTTAATCTGACTGACCCTAAGACAACACATTAATTGTTGGGTTATTTTATCGTGATTAGTAAATGTTAAATTTTGTGTGTTTATTATGTTGCATTCATGCATCACGTTTACTTTTCGAATTCTAGATCACTTATTTTGAACCTCGTATGTTTTACATTTCAGTTATCATTATTATGTCTACCATGGGCAACCATGTTACTGCTTAACGGGCTCTTGAGAAAGTGAATGGTGATACCTTCGTACGTTGGAATCAAATATGAACTTAATTCTACTTTGTGAGAACCATAAGTTCGTTCTTACTGAGCAATGTCTTGAGGAGCCTGCTGTTAATGCCCCTAAGAATGTTAGGGATAAATATGATGCTTGGATCATATCAAATAATAAGACGAAGTGCTACATGCTTGTGAGCATGGATGATGTTCTGAGAACCAAGCATTAAAGCATGAAGACTGTCTGTGATGTTATGTAATCTCTATAGGCTATGTTTTGGTAGTAGTCTGATAAAGTCATCATGTGGCCACTAGGAGCTATATGACAACTAAGATGATAAAGGGTACTTCTATGCAAGAACATGTTTTTAACATGATCAATATAATGCATAAGGGAGAAGTACATGGGGCGACTATTAATGAGCGGACTCAAGTTAGCATTGTACTTGAGTCGCTCACACCATCTTTTTCTGCGTTCAAAACTAACTATGTTATGAACAAGTTGCAATTAAACACGACCCAATTGTTGAATGAACTGCAGACTTTTAAGTCACTCAAACTTAGAATGACCAAAGAGGGCGAAACTAAAATTGTCGAGCAAAGCCTTCTTCCACTGTTAATAGTAACAAGAGGAAAAAGATCAATGGGAAGGACAAATGTATGAACAAGAAAGGGAAGAAATTCAAAACATCTCCAAAAGTCAAGAAGAGTAAGAAAGACAACAAACCTAAGGGAAAATGTTTTTACTGTGAAGTTGAAGGTCATTGGAAGAGAAACTGTAACAAGTATCTCTCCGAGCTAAAAAAGAAAGGTAAATATGATTTACTTGTACTTGAAGTTTGCATAATGGAATATGATTTATCATCCTGAATACTTGATTCAAGAGCCACTAACCATGTATGTTCTTCTTTGCAGATGCTTGATTCGTCAAGGGAGCTGGCTGATGGTGAGGTCATTTCAAGAGTTGGCAGTGGTGCACTCATGTCAGCTAAAGCGTTAGGGATAGTCCGTTTACTTTTTAGATATAATTATTTAGTTTTGAACGATGTTTATTATATTCCTGGATTTTCGAGAAATTTGTTTTCTCATTCATTTTTGCAAGAACAATTATTCGAAGTTTTTTTTAGTAATAACGAGTTATTATTTCAAAGAATGAATTCGATATTTGTCATGCAAAGTTTATAAACGGACTGTGTATGCTTGAACTAACAGAACGCGTATTAAATAATTCTGAATTATTTAAAATAGCAAAACCTAATAGTAACAAATGACATATCTTTGGCATCTTAGGTCGGGACATATTAATCTAGATAGGTTAATCAGGTTAACAAAGCATGGTGCTTTGAGAGAACTAAAAGTTGGAACTCGTTCTGTTTGTGAATCTTGTCTAGAGGGTAAAATGAGCAAAAGATTTTACACAAAAAAGGGCCAAAGAGCCAAGGAACCACTTGAGCTAGTACATAGTGATGACTTTGGACCGATCAATGTACAAGCTAGAAGTGGGTATGAGGATTTTGTCACTTTTATGACGATTACTCAAGATATGGTTATACTTACCTAAAGCAAAGAAAATCTGAAACGTTTGGAAAGTTTAAAGACTTTAAAGGTGAAGTGGAAAATCAATTAGGTAAATCATTGAAAACTCTTTTATCCGATCGAAGTGGCTAATACTTGGATTTAGAATTCAAGGATTATTTGCTGGAGTGCAAAATCCTATCCAAGTTAACAGCACCTAGAATACCACAGCAAAATGGTGTTGTAGAGAGGAGAAAGCGAACCTTATTAGATATGGTTAGGTCGATGTTAAGCTATTTATCACTGTCACTTACATTTTTGGGATATGCACTACACACGACAGCTTACATTTTGAATGTACTGCTCTCTAAGTCTGTAAGCAAGACGCCTTTAGAATTAAGGAATGGCTCCAAACATAGTTTGCATCATTTCCGTAAGTGGGGGTGTCCAACTCACATTCTTAGTCCCAAGACTGGAAAGTTAGACTCAAGGTCTGAGGTATGCATATTTATATGCTATGCTCTAAAGACTAGAGGTGGGTACTTTTATAGTCATAAGGATCAAAATGTATTTGTATCGACAAATGCAACCTTCCTTGAGCATGACTACATGCAAAACTACAAACCTCGTTGCAAAGTAGTTCTCGAGGAATTAGTGGCTGATGAGATCATACCACCTTCTATTTCTTCTGATAAACGACAAACCAGATAAATCACAATTCCTACAAATGCAACCTCGGTGCAACGTCGTAGTTAGATGATTGTGAGATAACAAGTTTGCTACGAACTAGAGGCACATGTCCTAGTGTCAGACACTAATAATGATGATTCATTATCTTATGAAGAAGCAGTGGATGATCTTTAAAAGGAGAAATGACAAGATGCTACGAACCAGAAAATGGAATCTATGTATTCCAATTCCGTTGGAAACTTGTAGATCCACTTGAAGATGTCAGGCCCATTGGATGTAAATGGATCTTTTAGAAGAAAAGAGGTGTAGATGAGAAAGTAGAGACTTTCAAGGAACAGTTAGTAGCCAAGGGCTATATACAAATGGAGGGAGTCAATTATGAAGATTATGAAAAACATTCTTTCATGTGGCCATGCTAAAATCTATTCACATCCTTTTGTCCATAGCCGCTAGTTTTGACTATGAGATATGGTAAATGGACATCAAGACAGCTTCTTTGAAAGGCTGTCTTGAAGAAAACATCTATATGATGAAACTAGAAAGGTTCGTACAAAAGGGGCAAGATCAGAAAGGATGCAAGTTGCTTAAATCCATTTATGGATTAAGGCAAGCATCTAGATCTTAGAATCTTACTTTTGATGAGATTATAAAGTTTATGGCTTCGAGAAAAATGTTGATAAAGCTTGTGTTTATAAATACATCAAAGATAAGATAGTGATTTTCTTAGTTCTTTATGTTGATGATATTCTACTAATTGAAAATGATGTAGAAACTCTGTCAAAAGTAAAGAAGTGGTTAGCTGAGAAATTTTAAATGAAAGATTTGAAAGAAGCGAGCTATGTTCTGGGCATCCAGTATCTAAGGGATAGAATGAACAAGCTCTTGGCACTGTCTCAAGCATCTTATATTGATAAGGTGCTGGAGAGATTCTCTATGGAGAACTCCATGAAAGGTCAACTACCGACCAGATATGGAATTGTCTTTTTCAAGGAACAATGTCCTAAGACACTTCAGGAGGAAGATGATATGAGAAAGGTTCCCTATACTTCAGCAGTTGGAAGTCTCATGTATGCCTTGTTGTGTAAGAGACTAGACATGTGTAATGCAGTGGAACAATAGATTGCAGTAACGTATACAAGTATCTTAAGAGAATGAGAAACTATATGCTTGTTCCTTCAGGTGGAGACCTGAATCGAACTGGATATACTGATTATGAATCAAATAAGGATAGTTAAAAATTGATGTCCTAGTCATACACCGAGGTGATCTAACTTTATGAAAATAACGTTGGTTCAGAACCTGAATGGCCCATTTACTGAGACGCTGCCTGCGAAGATGTTTGAGGGTTATGTGCGAAACATGAGATTAAAAGAGATATCACATTTACTTTAGGGAAAGTGAGAGATTGTTAGAGTTATGCCCTCAAAACATGTGTATTAATTTTTCGATATGAAATTTAATGAGCATTACATTTTTCTTATAATTGTTTATTTAAATTATTGTTGAATAATTTATATAAATATATTAAAATTTCATATTAATTAATGAGACTATGATCTTGTATTAGTATAAAAGGATTAAGATCATAGATAATGAATAAAATTATCAGCAACATATTAAAGTATGAAATCTTTAATGAATGGTTGCTAGTACAGTTCACTAAGCATTATGAATGTGTGTAATCAAGATCTAAATCATTGATGTGGATAGACATCTTGGTAAATGTACTTTAAATAATGAGATTATATATTACTGGACCAATTTGAATTAATATATTTATCAACGTGTCATTTATAATAAAGATTTAATACACATCAATTCAATGATCATATATAGATCAATCTGTATCTATAGTAGTCATAAACTCCTATACATGTCTATTGGATTATTTGATTCACTCGTTAAAGTTTGTTTGTAAAACATATTAGTGACTTTTACTTTGGAGATTCAGTGATATGCATGGATGAGAACATGATCTTATAAGATTTGAAATCCAAGATTTCTTAACATATTGTAGATTGGTTCCCTTAAATGTTAATTCTAGAACTGAATGGTTATTGTCCTCAAATTTATAATAAGATTATAAATTAGTCATTCACTACTGGATTAATTGTACTTAAGGATCAAGAGGTAATTAGAAGGGTGAAATGATAATTTTGACTAGTTCTAATTTATGAACCAATAATTAAAGGACAAAACTACATGAATTGATTATATCAGTAGACTACATGAGAATATTCTGTAAATACAATTAATCTCTAAGAGTGGCAATTCCATATTTATAGTGGAGTAATAATAGAATAAATAAATAAGATTATTTAATTAAGGAGTTTAATTAATAATCTGGTTTATTAGAGCTTAGGATTATAGGTTCATGATCTCTAAGTCACCTCTATACTACACAATCTAGGGTGTGAATATTTCAGGGCATGAGAAAAGGACTAACTTGCAGAGTAATTTTTATTCTAGGGAAAGTACATAATTATGTGTGATTAATTAATTAAGAATTAATTAATTGAGTTATTTATATATATAAATATAATTTTCAGAATTAATGTATATAAATAATTATTGATTATTTTTTAATGATCGATAAGTGAGACAGAATATCTAATTTATAAAATTTAATAATTAAATTATTATTAGATAATATTTTGGAGCAACTAAATCTGTTATTTAAATAACAGATAATTTAGTTAATAGGGGTAATCAGATATGTTAATTTTGAATTAACTGATATCTAGATATTTATCTGATTAAAATAAATATTTAATTTGTAGTAATTGCCATATGTCAATCATTGATAGAGTATCAGAGAGTCACATGGACTACTGTAGTGCCAGGTGACACTACAGTAGTGGGGGTGAAACACTGTAGCGTCACGTGGGACTGCAGTTGTGCACCATCATTCAGTGGGTCCCACTGTATTGAGTAATTTGAAATTAAATATTATTTTTAAATTTTAATTATTCCTAAATATTTGATACATCATTATCTAGAATAAGATACATATATCATTCTAATGACCAAAGATTGATCAGATGATTATTTATCAATCAAAGAATCAGTTAATCAATCAAGAGTTGAGAGAAGAACACAATTTCTCAAAAAGTGAATTTTTCTACGATGAAGAGTTAATCAAAATCTTTAAAAGAATCATCATCATGTTCTTTTAGAGAATCGTCTCACAAAAGTACTTCTCAGTAAAAGCTCTGGATCACATGTGTTGAGTACATCTAAAGAGAGAAAAGTGTCTTCGTTATATTCTACATGCCCACACACATCCTAGTGCATTGAGGATTGACTTGGAAGATCTCAGTGTAGATCTCAGAGTCTGTTGATCATTGGAACGATTTTGTGGGAATCGAGAATCATTCAGTTTCGTGAGGATGCTTGATTTAAATTACAAGAGGTATATGATTCATGTATGTTGTTAATTTAATATATATAAATATATAATGGATCCTGACTGATTGAAAAAGAGTTTTCAATAAAAAGTTTTTTTAGTTATCGTCGTGTTGCACAATTTGGTTTTATTAAAAGATTTGATTTTTTATTAAAGTAATTTTAATGGCCACGCGCCACACACTTCCGTAGCGCATGCGCCGCGACGACCAACATTTCGTTCTATAAAGGTAATGACACTAAATCTTTAAAGCAAAATCTACCGCTTCTAGTTCCAAATCATGGGTTGGGTAGTTCTGTTCATAACTTCTCAATTGTCAGGACGCATAGGCTATAACCTTTCCATGCTGCATAAAAACACAACCCAAGCCCACTCGTGAGGCATCGTTGTAGATGACAAATCCATCACTCATAGAGGACACAATAAGGATTGGAGTTGATACCAATCTTTGAGTAAGTTCTTGAAACTCTTTTCACATTCTTATGACCACAGGTACCGCGCATTCTTTCTCGTCACCTTAGTCAACGATGCATAAATCTTAGAGAATTCATCACAAATCTTCGATAATAGCCTGCCAATCTTAAGAAACTCCTAATCTCTTTAACACTCATTGGATAATTCCAGTTCATGTTTGCTTTTGTCTTTGCTAGATCCACTGATATACCCTTAGTTTAAGCTGCATGTCCCAAAAACGAAATCTTAGATAACCAAAACTCGCATTTACTAAACTTGGTATATGTTCTCTGGTCCTTTAGAGTCTAAAGAGTGGTTCTGAGATGTTCTTTGTTTTCTCCCTCAGACTTTGAGTACACTAGGATGTCATTTATGAAAATAATGACAAACTGATCAAATAAATCATGAAAACCCCGATTCATTAAGTCTATGAATGCGGCAGGGACATTTGTCGAACCAATAGGCATGACAAAAAACTCGTAATGTCCATAAGAAGTATAAAATGCAGTCTTTGGCATGTCCTCTTCTTTATTCTTAATTGATGATACCCAGATCGCAAGTCAATTTTTGAGAAAACAAAAGCTCCCTGAAATTGATCAAACAAATCTTCCATTCGAGGTAGATAGTACTTATTGTTAATGGTGTCTTTGTTCAGCTCTCTATAGTTGATACAAAGTGTCATGGACCCTTCTTTCTTCTTCACAAAGAGAACTGCACCTCAGGGTGAGACACTGGGGTGAATAAAGCCCTCGTCCAATAAATCTTACAATTGTTCCCTAAATTCTTTCCTCTTCGCAGGTGCCAGACGGTATAGGGCCTTAGATATTGGGGCTGTTCCATGGATTAGCTTGATGTTGAAATTCATTTCCCTAATGGACAGTATGCCTGGCAATGTCTCAAGAAAAACTTCTAAGAAATCTTTAACTACCTTTATATCGTTCAGTTCTAAATTCAACTTACGTGTGTCCAACACGCTAGCCAAATAGCCCCAACAACCATTGTTAGTCAATCTCCTGGTCATAAGGATGAGGTGATCCTAGGTAGTGCATGCAATCACGATCCTTTAAATTTGAAGCTTGACTTGCCTAGAGGGTTAAACATTACCTCCTGTTCATGATAAAGAATATTGGTGTAGTTAGAAGCTAGCCAATCCATACCAAAAATAACATCGAAATCTTGCGTATTCAACAAAGTAAGATTAGCCTCTAACATTCTATCAGCAATCACTACCAAACATGACTTGATGGCCTTGTCAGTATACAGAATACCACCTGAAGGGGTGGACACACAATGCTTAACCTCAACAGGTACTATCTCCACATTTAATTTCCTAGATAACTTAGTAGAAATAAAGGAATGCATATAGCCGGAATTAAACAACATAAATGTAGTAACTCTATGAATGAGAAGTGTACGTGACACCATATTTGAAGCATCTTCCAAATCAAGCTTAGACATGGCGTAGAACTTCCCTTGTGCTTTGGGTTCATTCCCAGCCCTTAGACCATTAGGCTTGTCTCTGACTTCAGGGAAGTCCTTCAGAAAATGCTCGACCTTTCCACAACAAAAACAAGCGCCAAACGCTTTGAAACATTACCCGACATGATTCTTTCTGAATGTAGCATAAGTCTGAACCTCCATATTGGTCTGAAACTTCTTGGACTGGTCATTTTTCTGACTAGAACTCCCTCGAGACGTCCTCATATGGGGGCTTGAGTTATGGTGATCAGTAGGGTTTAGAGTTCCACTATTATCATATAGGACTTGTGAGCTTATAACACCTCTGCATAAATCTTAAGCTTAAGCACCCTAACATTCTTGCTCACATATGGGCTATGACCAACTCAAATTGCTTGGCCTTACGTTCCTCAATATCAATGAGAGGTGCTGCGAATTGTGATATGTCCATAAATTTCCTCTCACACTGCATGAGAGTCATAGTACCCTGCATCATGTATGAATTCCACCTCCTTCTATTGCCTCACTGTGATGGGAAGATACTTTTCGTTGAAAAATTCCTTGAAACAAAGCAAGCCATCTGGTTTGTAATTCACATCCCACATCTGTTGAGTCATTGCCTACCACCAACGAACATCCTTCTTTAGCATGAAAGTTTTGCAAGAGATTTTTTGATGGTCAATGTACTCCAATAATGAGAAAACAATCTCAATCTCCTCAATCCATTCCTCCGCCAACAGAGGATCAGCTAAGGTTCTATCAAAGGATGATGGGTGCAGTTTCCCAAATTGCTCCATAATATGGGAGGCGTTCCTAGCACGGCACTCTTGATTGGAAGCTCATTCCCTTTTTCCAATAAGCTCTTGAAGCAGACCACGAATGCTTTCCTTGGACTCTTATTCCTCATTGACAGGTCGTTCCTTCTTTAGTGGTTCCATACTGAATAAATGTGGATCGAGGGTGAGCAAAGACAAACACATGTATTTTTGTAGTACACTAAAAAGACAGTTAAAAATATAGTCATTATTATTATTATTGATATAGATTCATTGCATATATTTTTTTTAAAACTTCAAAGTCACTACCAGAGTTTTCAAAAACACTTGACGGTAACATATACGCACTAATCAAAATTAACAACATCACTCATGCAAAGGCAGGCAATAAAATCCAAAACCTAAGTCCACACTATCCATAGAAATCAAAAAAGCTTAGTGGAAATCTTCATATGGGTCTTCTTCAGGATCATCTTCTAGATATACTCGAAATCTTCCTATGGTTCTTCCTCTAGATCTTCCTCTATTTAGGGACCCCATGGATGATGCATGCATTGGGGCTGCAGCCGGGTGGAATGTCCCTAACTATAGAAACCCAAGCTCGTGGTCATCTAGGAGTTACACGTATGGGTTCGGTAACCTCCTCATCGCTAGACCCAACCGACTCATCCAGAAATGTAAATATGTCTCACTCAAAAATGTCTAATCAACACCTCTTGGGGAAAAAATCTAGCTATAGGAGGATACTGCCGAAAATCATTTCGACAATCAAAATTCAGAAAACGTTTTAGTAAATACATGTGTCTACAGAATCATATTTGCTTTGATACTAACTCTAACAACCTGAAAATTTATCCAAAATTTCTTTTAATAATTTATACAAATAAACTCGCACAAGCTAATGAATAAAGTATAACAACATAACGAATACAATATGTAAAAATGGAAGTGAAATTCCTGAAACAAATAATATTATTCTACTCAGTACAATACAGTATGTAAAAATGGAAACTTACACTAAGCATTGACTCGGTAAAAACTGACACAACTTAAACTAGGGTTTCCTAAAAAATCTAAATTTCTTACTGGCTAATCTCATATATATAAGAGATTCACATAATTAATTTCATAATATTTTGATGTGGATTGGGTTGTCAAAATGTGAAAACTAGTTCATCATAGAAAACCATGTTTCAGTAAGCAAACCATGTTGAAAAATTCTGAAAATTTACATAGTTACTAAAAAACTCTTAAAATAATACTGTAAATTTTTAGGTCAAACTGAGTTGATCTCAGTAAGAAACAACCCTAAGTTTGAATATCAAAAAACTGTTTTCTCCTATACAAAATATAAACTTTCAAAACTTTTATAAAACCACAAGGAAAGATTATTAACAATCTTTCTAGAGTATGTGTTTCAATAAGTAAAAAATCTACCTTAAAATGGAGATTCAAACTCCTTCGTTTGAGTTCCATAACATTAAGTCATTTTCACTTGGTATAGAAATTCTGAAAATTCTAGTTTTTGTAAAAAAAAGTCAGATTTTTACCATAAAACATTTCTTTCTTATTTGAAAATGATTCATGGAACATAAAATAATCATAATATGGGTTTTAAATCTCATAATTATTCTGAACTAGATATAAAACTGTGTGAAAAAAACTATTTCATTTATATAAAAAAAGGATAACATGAGTTTACCGAAAGTGCGATCCGAATAACCCATCTACGTCTTGTGCACAACCGCCACTGCCTAGAACTTAAATCCTTCTTAGATAATAGGTTTCTTAGATGAGCTTGTCATCCAAGGAGGTGTTGCACGAGAGTGAGAGAGAGAGAGGCCGAAGACACAAAGGGGAAGAGTGAGGGATGGTTGTTGCTCACAAGAGAGGGGGAAGGGAGAGAGTTTCCGCGCAAAATAAGAGAGGTGAAGGGAGTGAATAGAGAGGCAACGAGTTTAAGAAACTTATATACTAGGTTAACATCACTTTGGAAACTTACTAAAACCCTAACCCTAAGTGTTTAGGAAATAAAAAATCATTTCCTAAAGTTTTAACCCTATTCCATGCAATATAAAGTCTACAATTAGGAAAGAAAAATTCATCTCCAAAGATGAAAGAAAGAGGGTTTCGGCCAAGCTAGGGGGGGGGGGGGGATAAAACCCTAACCCTAAAGCCACCAAAGGCTAAAATAACAAAACCCGAATATCAAAACCCTAAAAAAATCAGTATAAAAGAAATTCCTAAAAATATTATAACCCTAATATTATAAAGCTACACATAATAACATCCACATGATATAAAATTTATGCCTGCATCATATCAAATGAAATTAGGCGTGGGAGGGAAAAATGGCAAAATTACTCTTACGTCGCTTAGAAACATATTTATTTATAAAATCACAAAGTAACCCTCAAATATAAAAAATATTATATATCACGTGGTTGAAATTAATGTCACATCAATAAAAGTATAAGGCCTAAAGTTATGACCCAAGACTCGAAAAAATTGCTCTCATCCCGATCGACGATACAGTAGGGTTGTTACGATCCAGGTTTCCCACATAAGCGGTACTTATCATTATTTTGTTCATTCTTGTTGAATTGGGTAGACGACTCATTAATCGTAAGTGGTCCATTCTCACCTTTCCTTTCTTTCTTTCCAGCTCCATGATTACTTTTTATATGAATGGAATTAGTTTCCTGATTCTTAAGTGTCATTTCCTCCTAAACAAATATAGTGTGAAGTTCATTCACATTTCATTTATCTTTCATGGTGTTATAGTTCATTTTTAAAGGACCATATTGAGTAGGCAATGAGTTTATGATAAACTGCACAAAGAAACTCTCATCTACATTCATTCCTAAGGACTCATGCCTTGCTACAATATTAATCATTTCAATGACATGCTAATACATGCTATGAGTTCTGTCATATTCTATGTTGGTCAATGTAGCCATTAATGTCCCGACATGTGACTTATCAACAGTTTGGGAATGCTCTTACACAAATTTTATGATTTCATTAGCATTTTTAGTTGTGGAAAGGTAGACTTGATGTTGTTTTCTATACTCATTTACATAAACATCAGGCTTAGTATGTTTGACCTATCCCAAGCATCATGGAATGTCTTCTCCTCATCGCTACTAGCATCAATAATAGCAGCAGGCTTCTCAAATTAAAGTGATAAATCCAAATCCAAAACACCTAAGTGAAAATAATTAAGCCCATTTAACATTGGTACAAATGAAGCATGCGAGTGGAGAGAAACGGGAATATGTACTACAAGAATAAAATTATGCTCGTACATTAATACTTTGAGTTGTAAACTTAACCATATAATACGGATTCAAACACATAATTCATATAAATAGTAAATGCATATCAATGTTTTCCTTTGTGTAATACAATGACATACA
Organism: Datisca glomerata; assembly: GCA_003255025.1. Classification (NCBI taxonomy): domain Eukaryota; kingdom Viridiplantae; phylum Streptophyta; class Magnoliopsida; order Cucurbitales; family Datiscaceae; genus Datisca; species Datisca glomerata. The sequence goes on from QANY01007786.1 coordinate 278,586, forward strand.
AGCATAAACATAATGATGCTAATTAGAATATTTAAATAATTTGGCAACCACATATGCACCATTTAGATATACACGCTATCTTCGGATAAGCAATAAAACTAGTAGATCATACTAACAACAATTATGTTCATTAATTATAAGAACAACTAATCAACATTTGGGTGTGACTCTTAAATGTCTCATAATAATGAACTTCAATCTTCCCATAATATATATATATATATATCAAAAGATGTAAGACATCGCCTAATGTGATGAGAGGCTTTGAGACTTATGGGGGGTTCTCACTGTGTGACTAGTGACGAAACATAGGCTTTTACCCTCAGAGTATCCCTTCCGGGTAAGGTCTAACGTGGGTTGCACGTCAAAAGTAAAAAGGTCGAGAGGCCCATGTGTAAAAAGTGGTTTTAGAGAGACATGAGGTGGTCACTGCCTAACTATACGTTGTGGTCAGAACACATCTTTTTTGGTATCAGAGCAAAACCTGGTAGGGATAATTACTGTTTCTACTTCAACTTCTGCATCATTAAACTGTTCATTGTCTATTATGGCTAGTTATTGGTATTATTATTGCTCAATTACTTACATGAAGAATTGATTATATCTAATGTCACTCTCCGCTCAAGTGGCTGGTTATTCTTACAATTGATTATTTCTTTGTATTATTTACTTTTTTAATTTGTGAGTCTATTTTATCAGAGGCTAACGTATCAGCTTCTTTTTAATTAGCTTTAGGTACTTCAGTAAGACCTCTTAGAGACATAAATTCCAAGGGTAGGGTTATTGTAGAGGCAGGTGGGAGAAGAGAGACCCTAATAGGAGGTTGTATAAGTCACCACAACATATTAGTAATCAAAATACAATATGTAATTTTTAATTATAAGAATAATTTAGTTATTTGAGCCACGAGTAAGTTATCTAGAAGTAGTTCTTCTAGTAGCATTGGGTCTACGATGTCTTCAATATCCGACATAATGGATGAAGAACAATTAAGTCAGTAGATGATTAGTAGATCATAAATATTTTGAATATATTTCAGATGACCAAGAAGATCATTCTGAATACTTTACAGATGATCAAGTAGATCATGAGGTATGGAATATACCCAAAATCACCAATAAAAATATAAACTTTAAATCCTCTTCTAGATCATCCATTAGTATTGATTAAGATATTAGGATTCAAATAGAACAAGAATTTAAAAATTAAAAAATTAAAAATTTAAGACTTAAAGGAATAGCCACAAGTTCTCAAGTTAGTCAGCCAGTCTTTGATAATAAGTCTGAACAATCTGATGAAGTCGAAGCACCCGCTGAATCGGATTTCCAAGGAACCCTTCATCCTGTTAATCTTCAACTCTTAGTCATGAATATAGGACCCTGAGTCAAGAATATAAACCAGATTGAGAAAGGATAACCCAACACAATGATGACCCAACCAATCTTGATAGACGCAATAGGTTCAGAGAAAAATACAATATTGACCAAAGAAGAATCGTACTTGCTGAATGGAAGGCATTCATGCAAGAATTTAGAGTTGATATATTTTTTCTTGATTATATCGATGATATTTTATGAGAAAAATATCAAAGTAATTTCAAAATATAAATGGGTTAAAGAAGACTCTAGTGTAGTGATTGCCAGCCATCTTCCCCCTGAGAAGATTATGATTAATCATAAAAATTCTTTAATCACTACTTCTCCTTTTAAGATTGCAAAGGAAGAAGAAACTAATAAAAAGGTGGTTAATAACTCATTTACACCGATTAGAGTATAATTATAAGCAATTAGACAAAGTTGAGAATAAAGTTGATGATCTCCATGAATCTAAAACTAATGAAGCTCTAAAAGAAAAACCTTTAATAAATCTTTAAGATAAAACCACTTTGAATGTTGTTCCCATCAATAAACATATTGATAAAATGCTTCAAGAATTGAAAAATAAATCTATAGAATCATCTTCTTCTGTTAAGGTTATTAACGAAGACAGTAGTTCTGAGTTAGATAGCCATAGGACATAATCCTCCTATGAGTCATCCACAGTCCATGAATCTTCAAAAATTAACAATATTGAAGATACATTTCAAAATTTAGAAATTAATAAATTAGAAAGAAAATGGCATAAGAAGCCTATGCCACCAGATATTCAAATTACTGAATCTTCTTTCTTTAATCAATTTTTTGTATCTGCATTAAAATTGTATAAATAGAATATTGATGGACTTCTGAGCATGAAGTTCTCAATAAATTGCAACATATGACAATGGTGGCCAACAGCTACATTACCACACACGGTCTGCCTCAGAATGAGCTAATCCAACTCTTAATCACAAGATTCACAAGAATGCTTCATTCTTTGTGGAGGAAAAAACCTCACAGAAGAATTCAAAATTACCATTCTTTCAGCAGTGAAGATTGATGCTGAAGGAACCCCAATTATTGGAGAAAATCTAGAAATAATACATGATGCTATCAATACACTTCTCTATACTGTAATTGAATACTTCATTGGTATGCCAAGTAATATTATTTCACGTATTCATGATCAATTAACTAATCTTAGGTGTCCAACCCTAAGTGATTTCAATTGGTATAAAAATATATTCTTACCCAGAGTAATGTTAAGGGATGATAGTAATCAACCTTTTTGGAAAGAAAAATTCATTAGTTGATTACCTAATCTATTCGCACACGAAATAAGAGCAGTCCTTAGTAATGACCTAGGTAATATAAACTATGATAGTCTAATCTATGGAACAATAATTACTATAATACAAAAAGAAGGTTTAAAAATATGCGTTGATATGAAAATCAATAAACAATTTAAAAAGGAAAGTAAACCTGCCAAATACGAATTAGGCAATTTCTATGAACAATATGGTTTACCTTCTATTGCCCATTCCTAGAAAAATAGAAAAAAAATCCCACTTAAGCCCTAGAAGGTCTCATAAGCCCTGTAGGATAAATTATCACAAAAATAGAAATACAATTTTTGATCAATACTTCTCAAAGAATAAAAATATTAACAAACGTTACTCTAAAGGTAATAATTCCAACAGAAAATTTAATAGAAAATTTATTGATAAAAGTAAAACTTAAGTGTTTTAAATGTGGTTAGAGTGGTCATTTTTCAAATAATTGCTAAGTTAAAAATAAAATTAACCAATTAAAATTTTTTGAAGAAGATAAACAAGAATTGTTTAGAATCTTAGAAATAATAAATTATTATGAGAGTGATAGTGAAGATTTAGGAGAATTTGAATCACTTGAATCTTCTAAATATCACTCTTCAAGTTCTGACAGTGATTCTCCTAACATCACTATGGAGTGTAGAGATAGTTGTTGCCAAAAAATTAACGTCTTCAACAAAAATGTGGAACAAGAAAACCTCTTGTTAGACTTAATTAGTGAAATTGAGAATCTAAAATTAAAACAAGAATATCTGGAGAGACATAGGAAAGCAATTCTAAAGAAAAAAACAATCTAATAATTACAATACTGGAAGCCTTTTGCAAATCCATGAAAAATTCAATAAGGTTAAAGAAAAGGAAAAATAAGTTACCTTACAGGAACTTCAGAAAAAAATTAAAAACATTAAAATTAAAATAAAAGAATTAAAAAATTAAAACATGGAAATAAAAGAAGAATTAATTAATAAATAAGAATCTAGTGAACCTAATAAATTACTAATTTCTGATATGAGCTTGAAGAACGTATTGTTAACAGTCAAGACGATGATAACTTCATCCAAATACTGAATTACATCAAAATAAAAAACTGGCACATAATAGTCAGAATAATTATTCAAGATTTTGATCACACGGCAATGACCTTATTGATTCAGAAACAGATTTGAATTGTATGCAGGAAGGACTAGTTCCAACAAGGAATTTTAAGAAGACAAAATAGCTTTGTCATCTACCAATGGTACTCGTATGCATATCGATTATGAAATACCCATAGTCCATATATTTCCAAGACAATGTATATTTCAAAACATCATTTGTCTTAGTAAAAAATATGACTGACCAAATTATTTTAGGTTTACCATTTATTGCTCTGTTATATCCGTTTTCAACGGAGTGTGATGGAATATATACCTATGTCATGAATAAACCTATAAAATTCAAATTTCTTTCTTTTCCTCACAATGAAAAGTTAGGAACTTCAAAAGAAAAATCAATTTCTAGTTCCATAAAATTAATTTCTTGTAAAGAAAAACAATTATATTTTTTACAGGATGAATTAAAATTCAAGAGAATTGAAGAATAACTTCAAAGTTCTGCTCTTCAAAACAAAATTAAAATATTTAAACAAAAAATTCATAAAGGATTATGTTCTGATATTCCTAATGTGTTCTAGCGTAGGAAGCAACATACTGTCAGTTTGCCTTACATTAAGGGATTTGATGAGAAGAATGTCCCAATAAAGGAAGACCAATTCAGATGAATTCTAAAATGCTTGAGTTCTGTAAAAAGGAAACTGCAGAACGTCTAAATAAAAATATCATTAGAAGGAGCAAGTCTCATTGGTCCTGCTCGACCTTTATGTCCAGAAGGCCAGTGAAATTGAACGAGGAGTTCCTCGTTTGGTAATCAATTATAAGCCCCTCAATAATGTTTTGGAATGGATAAGATATCCATTACCAAACAAAAGAGATTTGATAAATAGACTTGGGGATGCAGTGATATTCTCTAAATTTGACATGAAATATGAATTTTGGCAAATTCAGATAAATGAAAATGATAAGTATAAAACTGCATTTGTAACTCCATTTGGCCATTATGAATGGAACATAATGCCCATTGGTTATAAAAATGTTTCCAGTGAATTCTAAAATATAATAAATGAAATCTTTAATCAATTTACTGAAGGGCCAAATCAAAGAGGAGCCTTCTGGTCCAAGAAATACCTATATGACAATGCTCGGGTCCATCATGCCCAACTACAAAACAATGATGGTTAACCAATTTGACCCACTTGAAGTTTCCAAACCTTTTAACCCACAATTGGTCTTCAACCAGCCAATTACTAATTACAAGAGGTCATCTCCATATTTCAGAAAGACCCCCAATGAAAATCTCTTTTATGTCGAGCCCTCGTATGCTCACTTAAAAGACCCAATTGAAATAGTAAAAGCTCATTTCCTTCTTGATAATCATTTTGTCTCTGGTCACAAGGACAAAAACATCAGTTTTTATAGAGATATTCTCTTCGAAAAAAAAGTAATAAATATCAAACCAATAAATAATGCAGAAGGAAAAATCCTCTATCATTCATTCTATACCTCAAAATAATAACTTTTGAAGAATGGAAAATCCATCCTTCAGGGTTAAAACCCCTTTTAATAAGAAACAATACAATTATTTTGACTATATTGATCTTGGAAAATAATTTTCTTGCATCAAAATAGTGAATTTTCTCATTCTTGGTTTTTGAACTTTGACAAAAATTTCAAGATCAATTTCCCAAAATAGCTTTTAAGGTGGTGGTCTATCCATGGCCCCGTCTTGGAAATATTTCCTATTGAACTTCAACAAAATTTCAATTTGTTCTTAAAATTATTCAAACCCTCAACAATTGAGGATTCTTTTCCACCAATAATTTATTTCATAAATAAATATAAAATCCCATGGATCCTTAAGTGGCAATATTTAATCGAGGAGGAAATTATCATTAGACAATACTACGTTAAATGGTAGGACAAATTTAGTACTCTCAAATCTCTACCGCCATCAATGATGAATTTACAAAAATCCACCCACAATTGAAGTCAATCAAACCACCTCCAATGGCTCTATTAAAAACTAAAGACCAAGACAGCCAAATTCCACAAATAAACCAATCTTAATCATCAAATTCTTCCAAAGAATCCAAGCCTAAATCAAAACCTTCTCCAAAAGAAAAGGCCAAGGCTACTAAATCTAAAAAAAAGCAGGAGTTAATACAAAAAATGCTCCATCTTTTGGATGATAATACCGATTCTGACTCTGGATCATTAGTAGAGTCGAATCATCCAATAAAAATAATAAAGAACAAGCGTCCAAAGCCCCCTCTCAACAGTTGAAGGGAAAATCACACGTTCGCATTCTTCCATAGTGGGCCTATGACCCCTTCCAGGATTCACAAGACTCGTTCTATAATATAAACCTCAGTGATGACGAATAGAAGAAAATAATCCACCTTTGGCAAAATGCCAAATCAAATAGTTTTAAAGATGTATTATGGTGACACCAGAGCACAATGCAAAGGTCATAATAGTCTTCAGAGACAAGTAAAAGTCATAATTACTTCTCCAAACAATAATTGTGATCAACAATCAAGCCACAAAAGTTCAAGATAACAATTATCAAGGATCAACGACAATACTTTCACCAAAGTAAAGCAACAATCATGCACAAGAATCTAAGATAGCGATTATCAAAGAAATTCAACACGTAACAAACAGTCACAATAACTTCCAACAACGGCAATCATGACAGACATGAAGACCAAGATAACAATTCTCCAGGAATATTTGTAATTTGTCATTTTCTGTAATAATTGTACTAGTTATCAAATAATTAGGCAACTATTTATGTTTTTACTATTCTTAGTCAAAAGTAAACAAAAGTAGAAATGTAAAATGATTTTACTTTTGTAGAATAGAATAGTTCAAGTAAGTTATGAGTTTCCGATGAACTCTACTTTCCTTGGTTATAAATAGGTAGCCCTCTCCCATTTGTTCTTCAAAACTCGTTTTCAACTCCTAAACTATTTGAGAGAAAAATTGGTTTTTGAGAACAAAGCTATCTTCCTCCCTCTTCTATAAATCATCCTTCTTCTTTTTTCCTTCAAAATTTATTAGTAAGCGGGAGCACTAATTATTCGTTGCCAATAATTTCACTATTTATGTAAGTTTTGAATCTTACACAGTTTTTACTGTTTTTCTGTTTAATTCTTCCATCCTATTACCACCTCTCTAATTGCTTTAAATTATACTTGATTCCGCATCTTTTGGTATAATGGTCAGAATTGTTATTCATGTAAGCAATTGAGCAACAATAATAACAATAACCAGCCATAATAGGCGGTGAACAGTTTAATGATGCAGAAATTGAAGTAGAAATAGTAATTATCCCCACCAAGTTTGACTCTGATACCAAAAGATGTGGAATCAAGTATAATTTAAAGCAATTAGAAAGGGAGTAATAGGATGCAAGAGCCTATGTTTCATCATTATATATATATATATATATATATATATATATATATATAAATTCAGATTGTATAACATAATGGTTAAGTTGTATAAAAATAATAACATCATATCGTCGAAGGTATTTTGAATTTACTTGTAAAGAAAAGAATTTGTAGAAAAAAAACCTCAATTGGTGAGGGTTTGTATATTTCCAGAAATAAATTGAAAGCTTGTTAAAAATCAATTGAAAATAATTCTAAGATAGGGCCATGGACTAACCACTATTTTTATGTAGGAAAATCATGTGTCAAGCATCAATATAGTCAAAATAATTGTATTATTTTTTATTTGAAAGTATTTTGAAAGCTGAATGATGGATTTCTCAAACCGCTATAGTTAGGATTCTGAGAATGTATGTATGTGTATATATATATATATATCATATTACATTATGTCATTTATGAGCATCAACATTCATGGATAATTGAATATTCTTTATACAATTCAAAATTTTATAATCCTAATGGTTCGGCCACTTTGGTGACTAAAAAACCAAACATAATATAAAAATTCAGATTGTATAACATAATGGTTAAGTTGTATAAAAATAATAACATCATGCTTTAAATATAAATAATTCTCATTAATTTGCCATTAAATATACAAATGCATACAAATGCACACTTCATGTATTGGATATATAAGCACAAAAATTCATTCGACAGAGCAATGTTTCTAAAAAAATTCGGCAGCATATAAGACAGAAAAAAATACATGAAAGCGTTAGCCAATTTACTTAATTAGAGAGCATGATATAGGAAACTTTCCATTGCAATTATCTCATTAAACATCCAAGGAAATCAAGAATCTATATGCTGCATTTACTTCCTTCAATCAGAAAATGCCGATTGCAGTAGATAAGGAATTGATATGATTCTATTCGCAATTCTATCCAATCAAGCATTAAGAAACTTTACCAATAATAAACATGGACATAATTATTGAAGACTAAAACAAGAAATTATGTAATCCATGTATAGAAAACAATCAAATCAAGTATACTTGCTTGATTATGCAGCAGAATGGATTGAAATAACGAATTACGCGCCGGATCTTGTCAGAAATCTTGAAAACGAACTCCATACTTATTGCACAACCCAAGAGCCCTTGATTTTTTATGTGAAAACTTGATTTTGATGTTAGAGTAATGATTTTCTCTCTTGTTTATCAACAAGTCCGAAATTTTGATTATTTCTCTCTAAAAAATCTCAATTGGTTATTTTTCATAATCAACTTCGGGTTGACCCATCATGGGCGCCCAGATCTGAATTTTCCAACATCTCTCACTCGCACATGATGGGATTGAACAAATGTAATTACAAACAATTAAACATTCACATACTAAAGAATTCATACAGGCAAATCGATCGTGCGACCTATGAGCGCCTATAAGAGCTAGTTACTATAAACCTCTTAGGGATAACATAGCAACCCCAAAATTGAAGACTGTCTAATTGTCTAGCTATGCCCTAGACGTATTTATTACATTAGTTCAAACATCTATATCCCCTCAAAGAGAAATTCTTGACTAAATCAAAACATGTATTCACAATCGTGTCCTAGCCATTATGAGTGACATAATTGGTTGACTGGTGAACACACTTAAGATGTAGAAAAAAAATCTTCCTTTCCTACATATATAGCTTAGCTTCAAATAAATTGCTTTCCTAGACATGCTCTGTTAGGTCGAATTACCATAACCATAGGTAACATGCTAAAATAGCAACATTTATGTGTCACTTCACTATATAGTCCAAAGTCACTAAGGGCACAAAATGATGTTTTAATGTATCTCAAGGAACTCATATAATGTGAGAGCATGGATTCTATCTCACATTTCCCTTATTTGGTCGCAAAAGACACATGTGGTATGATCACATGCTATAGTGATTTCTCTTCTTAGAAAGAGTTTATGTCTACTATTATTTATATTGAACCACTATAAGGATCTTAGTTCAATCGCATATACCAATATATTTCACGCGCCTAGCTCAAGATCTTACTAGTTCGCTCCTCGTAGCACCTACAATAAGTTCTAGCATCTCGTCCACCATCCAGGCTATATGATCGTGGGAATCATATCGATCCATAAATTAATATTTGGACCTCATCTTGACCTCTTGTCAAGGTGACAACATAATTAAAGTACGCTTTGTTCACGTATTCCCAATATTTTAAGCATACGATCTTATCTCAGCTCGCTCTTCAAATGCTTGAGGTGACCGCTTGTATGATGAGTAAGTCAGTTTATGCCTGGCGACATACATTTTCATTTTATCTAAACCGGATATGTGTGTTTTGTGCTACAAATAAATAAAATAATGAACAACTTCAAGTTCATTAATTAATAACATTGATACAAAATGTACTGAAAATTACACATCATATTACAATCTGTGCAAACCAAGGGATTTGACATGGCTTAGAAAAATATCTCTAGGGATTGACTTTGTCAAAGGATCATCCATCACTAGATGTGTAGAGACATGTCGTATCACTATTTCCTTCTGCGTTATAATATCTTATACAAAATTATACTTAGTGTCTACACGCATCATTTTTCCATGATACTTCGGATCTTTAGTATAAGTGATGGCTGCTTAACTATCACAAAATAAAGTCACCTATTACGATGCACTAGAAACAACTTGTAAATGTTGCAGAAACCTTCTAAGCCAAATTGCCTCTTGCACTACAACTGAACACGCTATAAATTTCACTTCCATAGTTGATAACGCTATGCCTATCTGTTTCTTGCTACTCCGCGATAGGGCGCCATTGCTTAGCAAGAGAGGATATCCAAACGTCGATTTGCATTTGTCGGGGTCACCACCCCAATCAACATCTGAGTAACCCACTAGATGAAAATCATTTACTTGATAGCATAATCATAAATCTGTAGTACCTTTAAGGTACCTCAAAATTCTCTTAACAACTTTCCAATGTGCTTGTCCAGTATTTGACTGATAACGGCTGACTAAACCAACGACATAACAAATATCAGGGAGTGTACACAACATAACGTACATCAAACTTTCAACGACAATAGAATATGGGACTATGGTCATGCTCTCTTTTTCTTCTAGATTCTTAGGACAAATTTATGGACTAAGGATTTCTCTATTTACTATTAGAGTGTTGATGGGTTTGCAATCTTGCATATTGAAACATTCGAGTATTTTCTTAATATAGGACTATTGCGAGATAGCAATGAGTCTTTTTGAACGATCTCGATATATCATCACACCCAGTATAAATGTGGTTTCACCCATGTCCTTCATCTCAAAATGAGATGAAAACCATTCTTCAATGGCAACGACAAAAATTTTATCATTCCCAACCAAAAGGGTATCGTCTACATACAATGATAGAATTACAAAATTACCCTTAATATGTTTGACGTGAACACAATGGTCTTCATCGATCATCATAAAACCATAAGAGGTTATGGCTCTATGAAACCTAAGATACCATTGTCTAGATGATTATTTGAGGCCATATATTGATCTTAGGAGCTTGAATACTTTGTGCTCCTAGCCTTTTGCAACAAAATTCTCAGACTGTTGCATGTAACTTTCTTCATCTAGTTCCTCATTCAGAAATGCAGTTTTTATGTCCATCTAGTGTAATTCTCAATCCAGCTGGGCAACAATAGCTAAAATTAGAGGTATAAAGGCAAACCTAACAATAAGTTAAAAAGTTTCATCATAGTCTATTCCTTCTTGTTGAGTGTAACCCTTAGCTACCAAACGTGCCTTATATCTTTCTATAGATCCATCTTCATTGCATTTAGTTTTGAGAATCCATTTGTTCCCAATCGCTTTACATGCTGATGGAAGATGTACCAAGTCCTAGACATGGTTTGTTCTCATTGACTCCATTTCTTCTTCCATTGCCTTTAACCAATAATCTTTTACAGCTGATGAAGGAGCCTCTCATACATTTCTTGGCATATTTTCATCATGTAGAGCAATATTAAAAGCTTCTCCCTCAATTTTAAAATGTCGACGAGGAATACTTTTACGAGTACTTCTCTCTATATAATCTTCTTATAGATTTGTATCATCGTCAAAATGGTACTCCCACTCAAATCAATGAGATGAGACACATTCTCATTCACTTTAGATGTCTGATCCGTAGTAACATTAGTGATAAGATATTTTATCTCATATAGACTCTGATCTTGACCAGCTTCTCTTTTGCTAGGAAATTCTTTCTTTTAAAATGTCGCATCTCTTAATTCAAATTTAGTAAAACTTCCGTCAATTTGTTAACCAATGAACACATATCCTTTGGAGTGTTCAACATATCTTATAAATAGTCTTTTACCCCTCAGTCCAAGTTTACAATTCTTATGAGAAGAATCGAAAACATAAGCTGCAGATCCCCAAGGTCGCTGATTACTTAAGTCAGGTTTCCTGCCCGTCCAAAGTTCATATGGGGTGGAAGTTACTTATTTGGAAGGTACATGGTTAAGTAGATACATAGCAGTAAGCAACACATCTCCCCAATATGAAATGGGTAAGCTCGTTTGTGCCATCATTGTGAAGTTCCAGGAATAATTAGTTGTCTAGATATACCATTTTCATCACATAATTCTTGAATTGATCAGAAAGATATTCACGGTCTCGATCTGTTCTTAATGCTTTTATCCTTTTGTTTATTTGATTCTCTACCAAATTTATAAATCGTTTAAATCAGTCCAATACTTCAGATTTATGGGAGATTAAATAGACATAACCAAAACGTGTGAAACGCGTGAAATCATCGACAAAATTGATGAAATATGAAGTGCCACGTCTCATCTTCACATTCATAGGACCACAAATATTAGAATGTATTAATTGCAATGGATGATAAGCTTTTTTTGCCTTTCCAAATAATTTTCTAGTTGTTTTTCCAGCAAGACAATGCTCACATATAGGCAACTCTATCTTTACAAGTGAGCCTAATAGACCTTCTTTAGCAAGCCTATTCATTATGTCTTTCCTTATATGACCTAATATAGCATGGCATATATTAGCATCAATAACACTATTACTAGATGATTGTATTAAAGAAAATAATAGTCATTACTTGCATTGTTATGTTTAGTGTCTATAACAATATAACCATTTGGAAAATAACCAGATCCATAGTACTTATTATCTAAATAGAATTTTTCTACCACCTAAATGAAAATTGATATTAAAACCTAAACCTGGGAGAACAGTTATGAAGACTAAGTTTTACCTAATCCCAGGAGCATAAAGGACATCATGCAAGAATAACGTCTGGCCACCAAACAATTTAAGCTTGCAAGTGCCAATTCCTTTAACTTCTAGTCTGTAATTGTTTCCTACATGGATCCATCTTGCTCCCACTAGGACTCGACGATACTCTATAAATGCTCCCCTCTCTCTAGCTACATGGTCGATTTCTTCTGAATCTACATTCCAAACAAGATAAGATTCAGTTAGTAACACACTACTAGCATAACAACGATGAGAAGTAATGTTAGAAAGTACCTTGTCTTTCTTGGGTTCACTGGAAGACGCAGTGCATTCACGCGTAAAATGACCTAAAATGCCACAGATATAGCATTTCATCTCAATCTTGTTCTTCCTTTTTTCACCACATTTGCCTCTTATATGATGGTTGGTCTCAGGTTTCTTGCCTTTGTGCTGTGGGTTTGCACCTTTTCTTTTCTATCCTTTATTGAAAAATTTAGAATTTCCCTTTCTTTTAAAACCTATCTTTTGGGAACTTGTTTCAGCAACGTAAGCTTGAGTAGAAGTTTTAGCAGCTTCCAAGCGCTCAGCTTTTAATTCCACACGATGTGTAAGATCATTAAAAGTTTTTTCATTTTCATTGTGTGTCACGCTCACGTTGACCTTCATGTGTTCCCAATTTTGAGGGAGGGAACGAATGATAGCTTAAACTTGGTGTCAGTCAGTTAGTGCATGCTACACACTCTTTAACTCTCTGATCATGTTTGACATCTCTCTCAAATGTTGTTCCATTGTGTGATGCTGCGCTCCACATATGTATCAAATTTGATCGTGAGCTATCTATCTTGTTATTGAAGTAAAACCGAATTTCTCTTTTAGAGGATCCCACATATCCAGGGGCAACTTCAAACTTTCAAACTCACACATAAGATCATCTTGCATGCAACTCAACAACGTAATGCGAGCTATCATTTTCATAAATGATAAGCCTATTGATCTCTTCTATGTTGAGCAGACGTACCATTTTCACGTTCAGTCATACTATTTTCAAGGGTTTCCAGAACTTCTTGTTCCTAAAGAATATATTGAGCGTTTCGATGCCAAAAAATAAACTTATCACCGTTCAATTTCTCACCTTTGTTCAGTTCAGCTATTATATTTTTTTTATGCGGAAGCCATATCAACACAACAGCGCATATAAATACTAGCACTTCAAAAGAAAAACACACATTCATCTTAAAGTTATGGCAAACAAGTCAATGATGATGTGAGATTGAGTATAGGATCGAAAGTTCACTATGCTTACAATCATCTCCCATACAAATTATCATATCACCATTACTTAGTTATATGCCTAAAACATATCACATATGCATTTATCATAACTCCCACTCAGTTAATATCATAACATGAAAAGTATATACACAAAATGAAGGACTATACTAAACATGGAAACTTACTTAGTTAGAAATAATACTAAAAATAATCATCATATGTACAAAAGAAATGGGACATCACAATGTGTTCAACATTTGAACATGGGACTCTATTCAGTTTATGTTCATTCTGGTCTACGCCAAGGTCGAACCTTGCACTCTGAAGATTTACGAATTGCGATGATGGAGCTGAATGGTGAATTCCAGAACGTATATTTCATTCCTCTCTTGACATGAGATCTTCTGCAATACTATCATATTCCTCAGAGGTATACTTTTCCATGATCTCTTTTTTATCTGCATTCCACGAGTCTGGCAATAGAATTTTGCATATAACTGTCTCAACTTCAATGCCCTTTTTTGCACTTCGTTGTACATTTTACTCAAATGTACTACATGTTCAACCATGTTGTGATGTGGATTCATTTTGTACTCACAAAGTTCATAGTATAAAGTATATGATCCGTCATAATCTTGGTCCCAGTCCATCTTTTGTACTAACATAATGAAATATATCATTCAAAAATCAAGGAAAAACTATTTCCCTAGTAGCATTAATTTATATGTGGACATATATACCATGAACACAAATGAAAAATGTTTGAATTGCCCAAACACAGTGTGATGCATGGAATAAAATATAATATATCATTTGCAAAATAAGTAAAACAAATACAATTTTAAAAGGAGATTACAACACCACATAACCAAAATGCCCGTAGTTAACATTGATGCCCAAATATGTTGTTTTGAAATAAATCAGAAAAAAATTTCTTAGCCATGAACAATTCTACTTGAGAATTGAAGAAAATGAACAAAAAAGATTCTACTGAGAATGCACAAGTCGGTTTTAATCTACCAATCGACATTTTTGAAAAACATTCTTACAGTTACAGCTACAAGAAACATTTCACCATTCTACAACAAATGAACCAAATAACCAATTTACTTAAAGCAATACAATTCAATTTTTTATTTACTGAATTGTTCACAAATCAATATTTTGAGAACCAATTTCCAAATTCAACACATGTTTGACCAACGACTGAAATTGTCAATCAATTTCTACTGAAAACTTATTCCATAAAAAAACACCGATTACAAATATAAGAACATAACACAAATTGATTACAATCCAAATTCTGAATTGAACATAGATTTTGAAATCGCATTGTGAATCAGATATATGAATTTCAATAAAAAAAATACTTCACAAAATTAATTATAGACATTCACATTGTGGAATAAACATGAAAGCATCATAAATATGCTTTGATTCCAATGTAGAAAACAATTGAATCAAGTATATTTACTTGATTATGCAGTGGAATGGATCAAAATGATGAATTATATACCTGATCTTGTAAGAAATCATGAAAATAAACTCCTTACTTGTACCACACCCAAGAGCCCTTGATTTTGTATGTGAAAACTTGATTTTTGTGTTGGAGGAATGATATTCTCCCTTGTTTATCAATAAGTCCGAAATTTTGATTATTTCTCTCTAGAAAATCTCAATTAAATTTTTTCTACTATGGAAGTTAATGAAAATTTCTTTTATTAACTTACATTGGTAGTTTTTAACATGAAAAATTACCAATCATTCCTTTTTATAACCGGTTTAGGTTGACCCATCATAGGCGCCCAGATCTAAATTTTCCAACACCATGATTTGAAAGAAACATAATCATAGGACCCACTAACACAATCAGCTTAACATCAACAACACATGAAACATTATTCAACATAAAACAGTTCAGCTTCATTACTTGAACAATATATCATGCAAAAATTTCATAAATATTTTTATTCAATTTTCTAATCACATAATATTGGGTTTGATCATTGTAGAAGAAAAATAATACTTTAATAAAAAATCATGAGTTGTTAAACCAAATGCTTTGATACCACATGTAAGTTTGATATTTCATTATACAACTAACTATTATGGATATAATTTAATTGTTTAGATCTTTGAACTTCATGATTTTCACATTCACATCTATGGTTATAGAGAACATATTGTAAGACATTGTAAAACCTTGTGAGATCAAAGACCTTGATGAAGACTTTGATAAAGAAATTGATTTCTCTCCCTTTACCCCTTTAGATCTTAGAACACATTTTGTGATGCTATAAGTGTCTCTTAATTGAGTTGAGAGAGTACCAAATTCTAAGGTGGTGGTTTCTCCCGTTAGATGGTAGTTATGTACTTCAAGTAACCAACTCTCACAAAATCAACCAATAGAATTTTAGTTTAATATTTTCTATTAAACCCATTTATTAATTGTCTATTATTTGTCTAAGGTCCAAACAAGTCTTACATGCTTGATTAGGATTATAAATCCTACAAATTTGAATTTGTAATCCAAATTCAATATTTACTTAAAAAAGATTTAAAAATTTGTATGAGATCTACCACATTATCGGAATTGAAATATGAGTTTTTATGAATTTATATTCCGATTAAAAATATGATATTATAAATTTAAATCAAAATATTTGTTAGATTTAATGTGTAAAGTTTAAAATACTCATTTTAGGTCATCACTAAAGCTAAATGTCTATTCATTGAAGGGCATTATAGTAAACTTATCTAATATAACATAATCTAAAGTATTTAACCCAACATCATTCAAATTCATAGTAAACACAATATTACAAATCCTAAATCCAAATCTCAATCCAAATCCTAAATCCAATTCCTTAATAAAAATTCTCAATCTAAAATTTTTGAAAACATGCCCTAAATGCACTGTGGAGTGCAAATTGCGGCTAGATATTAACAACTATTGACTTAGCCCTTACTAATCACACAAAATTCTGAAGATATCGAAATCTGTTCTCACGTCGAGTCTGCCTTAATACCTTCATAATTTTTCTTTTTCACATCTAAATTTGCACTCGAGTCCTCTTTGGATTCAGATGAGATAAACCCAAACAGCTAAGATATCCTTGAGTATTTCTTTTAACCTCCTCTTACTAGAAGTTCATATGTTGCTCTTGTCAATTCTGCTGACCAATCTCATAGAGTCCTGGTTGTATGTACATGTTGCTGCATAATGCACTCAGAGCAGGTTTTGACATGTAAACATAAAATGTGTTTTAGGCTATTTTCAGTATATAATGGAGGAAACATAGTCATGCACGCAATATATACGAAAAGGTGATTGAATGTATTCAAGGATTAGGATGGTGGGGATATAATGTACTATAAGGACAAAGTTGCGATGGTATTTGAACACACCAAGAGAGTATTCGTACAACATATTCAAGTGCCAGTGCCAGTGCCCATTATATGAATAAAAATGTATTGACTAAGAGAGTTCAAAAATTTTTGGAAAAGAAAAGTGGTGGAAAAATATCAATGTTGAACAATTATGCAATTTGAAAAACACAAAAAAAATCCCTTGGGGGCTTTCGGGGGATTCAATCAAACGACCTCTATGCACACCTGGCAATGTTAGTAGGGATGCTTGAGAATTGTCCTTTAAATCCTTCCACTGTTGAGATACAGTCTTTGTTCTTATGAAAAACTGAATTCTTACCTTTGCGTGCATTACTTTCTCCATATTAAATGTAAATAGTGAGATACCTGGCACTCAAAGGAAGACCCAGCTGGTGCCTACGTGGCATTATGAGACTGATGTAGGTTAACTGCAAATATATTCTTATAAGGGATGTCGCTTAAATGTATAAAAGCGGCATCCCCATTGACTATGCTAATAAGCAACGCCACTTGACTTATAAAGGAGGCGAGCCCAATATTACATTATGTTTTGTTGTCACCCGCCTTCGAGCTTAGTGATAAAGGCTTGAATGACATACCTTGCCTGAGAACAATCTGGGAGTTGTGGTCTGGTAGGATTAGGACAAAGTTATACCATATCAAGAGAGGTAAAACTCCTTAAACTGTATGACCACCTTAGACGCCTTGGATGTGCCACCTTTCACTAGAGAAGTGATTAAAGGTGCGTATTGCCGCCTTTGGGGTAGTTTACCTAGCACACCGCCTTTACAGGGTCCAAAGGAGGGTAAAGAGATCTAGCCATCTATCCATGGCCACAACATGTGTAAGATCATACCCTTAGAAGCGTCATAGGGCGACCCTCTTCTAAATGTCTCTATGGAGTTACTTAGGTTCATTATAAGTTTTACGATTACTCGTTGTCATGTAGGCATGACTACTCGAAGGGCGTTTAAGTGTGATCATGTTGGATGAATGTGACCATCTTTTATTAGTGTCCACGTTTTAGGCATGCTCACGATTATAAGTGGTTTTGATCACTGAAAATGATAGAATAATGTTGGTTTGTACATGGCTCCATCTATATAAGAAGATACTTAGCACCATTATGGGGATCATCACTCTCACACTCTCCTAGGTCATGCATAAGATTATTCTACACTTTTGATGTCAATAATATAAAAATGGGGTTAGATGACGAGTAAAACCCATCATTGTAACCCTATGTTGATGATTGACCGAGTGTCATCTACCGGGCTGTCATCTTTAATCATTTAAAAAAACAATCATGATAAGGGGGTACGGTGATAGGGAATTCCCGTCATCGTAGGTACCGTGAAAAGTAGATAAATGACGGAAAATCTCCGTCATCTTAGTCGCCACAAAAAACATATAGATGGCGGAGATTCCCCGTCATCTAAAGTTACTCCACGTAGACTTTCGATGATGGAGAATCCCAATCATCTCAGGTACCGTGAAAAGTAGATAATGACGGGTAATCCCCATCATTTTAGTCGCCATAAAAAGCATATAGTTAACAGGGATTCCCCGTGATCTAAAGTTACTCCACATAGACTTTAGATCACGGGGAATCCCCGGCATCTTAGGTACTGCCAAAGGTAAATAGATGATGGGGAATCCCCGCCATCTAAAGTTCAAGAAATTTTTATTTATTTATTTAATTAATTAAATAAAAAAGCTTGGCAAATAGAAGATGTTTTCCCTTTTAAAATTAATAAATTTTTTATTAGAAAATGTATAGAAAAACAGCATCCCAGAGTTTCTTCTTCCAACTTTTCATCAACTAACAGAATCCAATACGCTAACTCATTCTAATTTTCATTCAGTTTAATCTAGAACCATGGATCAAAATAATACTTTAGCTAAAGTATATAGTACATAATCCAATTCATTGTAAAACTGTAGTAAAATTGACAGAAAAATCATATAATTGAAACCTTTAAAACCTGAACTTTAAGAGATACACAGAACTTCCAAATGAATTTAAATAAAAAAACTTATCGAAGGAAGAAAAACTTTTTAGCATCACATCCAGGCAATATACACAGACAATTAGATCAGGTTGCATGTTTAACCTTATAAGTTGTATGGTATTAACAAGGTGTTAATATTCTTGTAGCAAAAGAGTGAGAGAATTCAATTGTTTAAAATTAATCCAAAATTATTAAACACTGAAAGGTTCACAAGTCATGTTGAAGTTTCAGATTGTCAGAAAAAATATATACATACTCTCTTATAAAAAAAGTATATTGATACTTAGATGCCAGAACCAAGGATGCTAAAATTAGTCAAAATGTTAATCCAACCCCTTAAGTTTTCTATATTGAACCATTGGTCAAAAAGTTAAGAAAAATCCTTTTCAGTACCTAAAAAGTGAGATCTTCATTTTCCACACGATCATTTCATTTTATAATTTATTTATTTACACCAGTTCCCTTTCATTGAATTACTCTTCAAAATACACCAATGAATTATAAAAACTAGATTTGTTAGCAACGATAAAGGATAGCTCATATCAACTTAAGATTTGACGGCCACTTGTACAGACTAACTATAGTCTTTTTGGTATTCGGCAAGGAAGCCTCTTCCTTCAAATCTTTTTTATTCTTCTCTTTTTTAATGCAAATTCATTTCCTATCAAAATAAAATCAAATAAATACAAGCAATGGCTACATGTGTGTGTGTGTGTCACACAATTTAACTCAACTTTTAATAGGAATAAGTGTATGAAGAGTCAAATGGGACTGAAGTAGATCGGCTTAGATTCTCTCTCAAGTCTATAAAAAAAATAATGAATACTTAAACATAACATCAAGTGAACCTGTGAATCCCCATAGTTGGAGCCAATGTAGACAATGACATTATCAAGATATGAAATTGTTGATGCAATGGAAGTCTCACCCAATAGCTCAATCTTGAGTCCAGTCACCCTACAAGACACATATATGCATATCACAACCTTAAAAGATTCCTTACATGCAAAAATCTAGACTATTTTTCTTTCTTTTTCTTTGCGTATAGTTATGCAGAATTAAAAAGATCACTCACTTCTCTTTCTCATGTGTTATGACAAGAAGGTGAAGAAGACCAGTCTGATGACCAAGTAATTATCTAGAGCCACCAGTATCAACTCTCCCACATGCTTTGATTATGGACTATATACGCATGTGGATTACAAAGAAGATTTGGTTGAATAGTATACAAGTATAATCAAATGAAACTTGAGTAAATGTTGCTTTAAGATACTAAAACTAAGCATGGCAGCTAGTAACACCTACATGTTTAATCGGTATTGCCATAAAAGCATTGGCACTGCAGTAAACAATTGTTTCTTCTCCAACAATGACAACACCACAAAGAGGTGGAGGTACTGGTATCAGTAAGTTATCCCCTAATCCTTAAGAACAACCTCATACGTATTCCCATGATGAGCATCTTTATTGTCTTGTAACCAGAAGAAGAAAACAATGAGCATGCCACATGAACGAAAAGGTCAGAAAGGTTACAGGACAACATGAGTGCTTTCTAAGAAAATTACTGAATTGTCCAGCACAACATCATAAGAAAGTTTGACATCATGGGAGTTAGCACCTCTTTTTGATAACCAGGAAAAAATGCCTTTCAATGACAGTGGGTTCACCAGCCAAGTGGGTATCATCTATTCAACAACTCATCCATAACCAAATATCTTTTACACCATTTTAGATAAAAACAACATCTAGAGCTTCATGGGAAGTACAGTAGTGATTGTTCATATGCACATCAGCTTCCTATTTCTAAGACAAAGAAGAGGAACATGAAAGCATAATATAGTAGAATGTTTGCACTTAGAGGAAGCTACCATGACTATATGAAATTGTTCAGCGACATTGACCTTAGTAATTGAATAGCAATTACTCTGCCTCAGATATGTGTATTCCTCCACAGTTTTTAAATTTAACATCTATGTATATGTAGTCACAAAGACGATGAGATTGATATGGGTGAAAGTTAATCAGTTAATTAAGTGAAAGATTAAATACAAATTCAAGTAGAAGGCTGCTTACACAAATTTCACACTAAATGGTTAAGTAGAGATATTTAGGGTAAATTACATATATCATATATGATTTTTGTTGATGGTAAGCGGGTGTGAGATTTCTTCTTATGCATCATGTTTGACTATACAATAAATATACTACATCAAACATAATCTAGGACTTCAGCTAAGAGATGAAACAACAAATATATTTTTCCTTTTGTCCAAACACTATAGATTAGGGAATTCAAAATCATATTTCTTATACATCCACAAGTTACATAAGCGAACTTCATATCAAAATTTCAAAGGTGGAGAATGAGCAAACAAAAGAATAAACTAGATCCATATTGGTATTCAATAGGCTTTATATCTATCACTCAGAAGTCATTTGTGTCAATTTTACATCATGGACATTAGATGCATCACAAGTCAATCTCTTCTCTATAAGACCGATAATATAAGTGAAAAGAAAAATGCCATGCCCGATAATATTGAAACATGTAGTTTAAGAGACAACTCCTATAACAAACCAGGAGTTCAAGAGAAAGTTTCTCATATTACTTTGGTTATTAAAGAAACATTATCATATTATGCAACAATATATAAGAAAAGAATATAAGAAAAGAATATAATGCTTTGAAATCACCTCTAAGATTAGGTGGAGCTCCAGCGCAAAGCTGATAAAATATATGATACGACCTTTCCATGCATTGAACAACTCTAGACTGTTAACAAGTTAAATCAAGTTTAGTGGTTTGATCAATTTCAAAAAGAGACTAAGATCACAAAAAAGAGAAATAGGATTACCTTTTCTAGGAAAACAGGCCAGGATTTGCAGGAACAGCTCACATTCAAAAAACAGCCTCAATATTAGGGTCCCAAATTAAAGTTGAAGCCTAATACAATGAGATAATGGGAACTTTCATGTCTAAATATTGCACTAGTTATTTTCCCAGTTTCACTAAATTGGATTTCGAACAGTTTGCCCTTCAACAAGTAAATCAAGTTATCAAATCTTGTAGCATCAAAGTCTTTAGCACGGTTGAATTCAAGTGAAAAAGACAAAGAGTTGTCAACATAAAGAAAATTCACATAAGTAAGAGCTTACGAAGTGACTTGAGTTGTCATTTCTCAAATTTTTTTGCATTACCAAAGGCTTCTAAGATTGGATTAGTCTTTAATACTTTGTACTCTATTCCACTTCCACCACCAATGGCAGTCAAATACTGCATTGCTATTTTTACGATCTTAGTTTTTCCTGCTCCAATCCACCACTGAAAATAAATAAACAAACCATAGTAGTCTATTGATAAAATTGGACACATTAAATAATTCATATGCAGATGCGTTTCAAATGTATGGATATTAGAAAGCAGAAAACTATGTAATTAATGCTATGAATTCATTTAACGAGTGCCCTAGTTTTATTATATTTTTTATAGTTGTATAATCTTTTGTAATACCCTCAAGCATCATCATTCATTAATATCTTCCAAAAATAACAAAACTAATGTATAAAATTTATAAACATCAACATACTCAGACAATCACGCTTTGAAATTCAGTAATAGATTTAAATGCATGCATTTAGAACATATATCAAATTCCAAGCAATGTGTGTCTTACAGCTAGAAAAACTATGACATAGTAGAAAAATTAAAAGCAAAATGAAAAACGAAATTACCCTCCTCTAGCAGCTAAGAACACTAATTGACCATCTTCTGCAGGCTTTTTGCTACCTTACAGGAGCTTCCAAGAAAAAATCACCCTTCGATGTAATTGCCTGCAGATATGTGGTGAGATCAACTTGACAAGTTCCTTACCAACCATGTAACAATAATCATAGTTCACATAAATGCAATTCACCAAGAATTAGGTAGCACCAGTTGTTAGTTCCAAAATCATGGACAAGGTAATTCCTATGTATTTGAAATCTAACTAGAGAATTTAATTGATGGCTTTTTTGCCCTTAGTCAAATTTTAGAGATCAGGATGAATAGATTTATCCTTGACTGAGCAAATAGAAACTTCCCTCACCAAGTGGTGCAAATAACAAATATGTCTTAATTGCAAGTGAGAGCATATCATTGCCTCCACTCTTTTCAAGGTGAAACCGAAGAACATGAACATTTCCCCTTCTGATAGAAGCTATAAATTTGTCTCCATGATTGCAAGTAGAAGAAACCCACTCCTTGTTGTCCTCTGACTAATAAATTATAAAAAGAATTAGACAACCTTGTGTTTGTATGTGTGTGCAAATTGAGGTACGAGGGCATTAGAATAAAAATAATCAAGCAAGAAAACCTTTTCTTTTTAGTTGAGAGAATAACATACTGGCATGGCACGATACGAGTGAACAAAATAGACATGATGATTGGCAATATCATCTAAGATTTCAGAGTCCTCAGCAACTTGCAGAGAATTCTACCTAATGTGGGGTACTCTAAAACCATTTGAAGAGTCAAAACCCCCAACCACACCTAGTATTAAGCCAAGACAATTAATGGTGACCAATAAAAATATAAATTAATCTTCATGGAAAAGAAATGAAATTGATGTTATTGTTATCAATGTAAACCAGTAAAACATATCTAATAGTTCATAGGGCATATGCCTAAGTTATGGCTTTGAAACCCAGATATATCATATAAGCACCGTCATCCTTACGCCTTCCCACCTTACAAGTTCTTCGCATTTCCACGAGAAAAAAACTCTTTCTAAATGGCATGATATAATGAAGTAGAAATTTTAGTCTACCATCTCTCGTGTTACATTATTTCATGTACCAAATTTGACATGGATTACAAAAGAATATTAATGTACGTATACATCATCCTCATGGTTCACCTTTACCTCATAACATGCCAAAAGCTTGCAAAGATATTTTTAATACTGAATTTCCCTCACAACAAACAAGAAAACAAGGTCTCACATATGAACTAGGGCCATTCTCCTCACTGGACTCAAAAATTAGCTGAAGCCTGAGACAAATGCCTAAAAATGGGCGATCATTCTCTATGTGAGTACATAGTGCTTCAGCCATCCTGAAAACATCAAACACACTCCAACATTTTGATATTATAGTGTTATTGTACTAAACGTATTTAGAGTGTTCATACATATAGATGAAGTATATTTATTAGTTTAAAATTTTTAAGTTATTATATTGGCTAAATACAATTGAGAAGGGCATCATCGCACACTTATGGACATGGTTTCCAAACTCATTCCCCCATATAAGAAAATGACAGTAAGACAATAAACACACCCATTATTGTTCAGCACATCTATGGCCGCAGCAAATGCCCCTACTCTAGGAAATATCAGGCGGTTCGCATTCAAAATGTCTTCTAGAGATTGCACCTGCACTTCTTAATTCAGTTCAAGGATAATAATAGATTTGCCTTTTGTGTTTGTTGTAAATTAGAAATAACATTCAGGCAAAGAAGAGAGAAGAAACTTAGCAATGTATGTTGTCCATAAAATATCAACAAAACATAGGAAACACCATCCTTGGTATCGAAGCCGAGGTTGTGAATAGTATTCCTGTCGTTACGAACATTACTAGTAAAATGGAAAATTAGGATTTTCAGGGAAAAAATGCAAAATGGAAAAGATGCACAAATTTCCTTTTTCCGGCAATGAATCAGTAAGTAAAATAAAAAAGATAATTTTGGAGGCAACAAAATAGACCTAGATCATCACCATGCTTGGTGGAGCTGCATTAAGAGAAGCAAGAGGCAACATCCTCGAACTTAGCTTTTCCAAAAATGATATCCTCTCAGAAAGTCTTAAGCTGAGAGACGGCTTCATCATGGGTGGCATTCTTGATGACACGTTCTTCGAGATCATTCTAAGAGGTCGATCGTCTAGAGCCCTGGTGCTTTATCAATAGGTCCAATGCTTGAACATGATTGGTTTTCGTTGACGAGGACATTTTGCTCTTCTTTTCATTATACTTTTCTTTTGTCGTTCGATCTTCGGACGAGATCGAAGAAGGTGATTTCTTTCACTTACGATCAGACTATGGCTTAGAGATAGAGAGAGAGAGAGAGAGAGAGAGAGAGAGAACTTCTTGGTGGCGAGCTCAACTTCGTGCACCAAGACTAGATTGAAGAAGACGGAGAGAGATGGCGATGGCGTCTGAGTAAAGGGAGGGAGGCGGAGAGAGAGAGAGAGAGAGAGTTAGAGAGAGATGGAGTTGAGGGAGAGGCTCAAGAGGGAATTTGGTGTAGATTAGGGTTATAACATGGAATTTTGGTAAAAAAGAGTGTAAAAAATAATGAATTTTAAAAAAACATAAAAATATTTTGACAGATTTAAAAATTACCTATCATTATAGATAAGTATACGATGACATGTTATTTAAAACCTGTCATAATAGTAAAAGGCAAAAAAATACCTTTTTCAATGACTGGCTAAAGAGGCATGTCATCAAAACCAATATCATGCTGTTATTAAAACCCATTTTTGTAGTAGTGCGTTCACACCAACCTTAGAGAAAGGGCATTTTGTCACTTTCCTAAGGTGGACCTAAGGTGTTTGTTCTTCATCCTTTCAGACACATGACTTCCACCTCCCGACTTATCTGTTCATAGACTAGGTCGCTCATTACACACCACTCAAAAAGTCCCTACACATTTTATTATCTTATCAACTTATCCACAACCCAAAAAAAAATAATAGGAGTTATAAAGCTTAAAAGGAAGACATAATTACCCTCAAAAGTGAGATCACCGGCAAAAGATGGCTACACACTAACAAATGAGAAAGGTAACGAAATTGATAGAGGAACATTTATGTCAACTTGTTGATCTAGTTAATATAGGAACAAATTTAGATTTAGCAAAAAGTACAGGGAAGATAGAGCAAGACAACTTAAGAGATTCAAATTTCAGTATCTTAGGCGTAGTATTTTCTTATAGGAAACAAAAATAAGAAGAAATATGAGTACAAAACATAGTTCGGAGGATAAGCCATCTAGCGAAACTAAAAGCAAAATTAGTCTATACAAACTGACAACCAATCTAATTAATAAAAAAAATAAAGGAATATCCTTAAAACACTTAGTGTAGGACACCCACAAAGAAACCCAAAAATCAATTTTATCCACAAAAGATCAATTTCATAGAACTATTGTCAATGTTTCTCTTATTTTGTTTCGACCAAACACCCCATAAGACTTCCATAACCCCAGTGTACCACAAAATCTTTAACTTCCTTGGCCAATTCAAAAGAAACACTTCATAAAAGAGATCATCCACATGTATCTAAAAAGCCCAACTCAAGTGCAATGTAAGCATCAACTTGTTCCAAAGATCCCTCTTGAAAGGGCAATGAATAAAGAGATGGTTCATATCCTCGTTATTTTTACCACACAACATGCAAAAACTAGGGAACTAAGCCATGTAAGGGTGCCATTTCTATACCATGTCATAGGTGTTGAGATCTTATGATGACTTATGCTCCAACAAAAGAAATGGACTTTTTAGGGACTAACTTTCCAGATAAGGTGAAGAGGAGGTAAATCCTGCTGATCTGCCAGCTAGAGCTATTGTGACTATCTTGAGAAAAGATGAGGGAGGAGAAGAGAAATTTATAGGTGAAACTAGCATAACTCTCCAAGGACCTCGATCTCCTATCAGGAACATGCGATCTCAGAGATATCAACTCGAGACATGCAATAAGAGAAACAAGCTCTTCAGACTCTCTACCATTTAGATTTCTAAATAAATGAAAATTACATGAAGAGTCTTTAGTCCAAAAGGAAATAATCATAGCATTATGAGACTAGACAAGTATAGAGCCTGGGGTATTTACTATCGAAAGGAATAGGAGGAAATCCAAGGATCCTCTCAAAATCTAACCCTATCCCCCCACCCACCTAATAAGAGACAAAAGTGGAAAAAAAGATTGATGCCTTGAGAGATGAACTCCCAAGGATTGCACTGAGAAATATTCCAAGCTGATTTAGTATCCCAACAGTTGTCTTGGAGCTCATATTTACTGACTATGATAGAATTCCATAAAGACTCAGTTTCCAAAGAAAGTCTCCAAAGCCATTTACAAGTGAAAGTGATACCATTTAATCAAGTTCTCTATACCCAAACCACATTCTGTGATCACACGAGAAACTATCTCCAGTCTAATGAGGTGAGAAGCTTTACCTTCCTCCACG
The DNA here is from genome assembly GCA_003255025.1 of Datisca glomerata. Taxonomy (NCBI): domain Eukaryota; kingdom Viridiplantae; phylum Streptophyta; class Magnoliopsida; order Cucurbitales; family Datiscaceae; genus Datisca; species Datisca glomerata. The sequence goes on from QANY01007786.1 coordinate 305,938, forward strand.
CCTTCTCAAAGGAAATCTCTTATGAACTTCTCAAGTCTAACTACTACCTTTACAGGCAGCTAAATAAGAGAAAGGTAATAAGTGAGAAGACTCACCGAAACTAATTGTATGAGAGTCAATCTGCCACCCTTGGATAAATAGATCTTCCATCATCGAGGCAACCTTTTCTTGACATTATCTACCATTGGATTCCAAAAGACACCGAATATGGATTACTGCCTAGAGGCAAACCTAGGTAATGCATCGCCAGACACTGCAACTAAGAGAAGAAGCTAAATTCATAACTTTCTCCTCCACATAAAGAATTTCGACAATCAATCTTGGCTAAAATTCTCTTTATGTGATATCCTAATGCCTTTAAGTTTAATTTATTAAACACATGTACACACACACATATAAATGCACATTCACCCTAACCTAATATTTATAAATACCTCACCTCTCTCTCTCTCTCTCACTTTCCATCACTCTCTCACAGCCTCCTCAATGAAGCCCATCTGCTTCTTCTTCTTCTTTGTTTTGTCTTTAGCATCTCTCCATCTTCGATTTCTAGTAGGCCTCATCCTTCTCCTTCTTCTTCTTCAATTTTCTCTCCCTAACACTATGTTTCTTTTCTAATGTTTGTTCTCTCTATTTGTTTGACTCACAGCCCATCTCTGACTGGTGGCCTCTCTGGTGAGTAATTTCCTTTTATTTATTCTTTTTATTTTCTTAGTTTCAATTGGACCTTGATTTCCTTGCTCTTTCTCTTAACTCATCCCTATCTCTCTGTTTTCTTTTCCTTTCAATGGCAACCCTTTCACCATCGTCTTCTCCAGGTTATGATAGAGCGCCACCATTGGTGAGCTTGCTTCTCTCTCTTTTTCTTTGCTTTTCTCTTCTCTGTTTTGAACTGTCATTGGGTTTTGCTAACCTGACCCGACCAGACAATTAAAATTCGACCCAAGTTTTACCTAATTTGTTCAGTTTAGTTGTACCGAACCTAGTTCAATCAATCCAGACCGAACCAAACCAGTTCAATCGAACTAGATTGAACAGGTCCAGGCCAACCAAACTGAATCGGTTCAGACTAATCGAACCAAACTGAACTGATCTCAACCGTTTTGATGAGATTAACACCCGGTTTATTTTCACCATTTTCAACCTTGTTCACCTCCTAATTTCTTATATAATTATACTTAGTATAATGTGTTTTTATTTGAATATTTAGTGATCTTTGGGTTCTTTGGATTCAGGTCAATGGTTGCTAATTTCTCTCATAATAGTCCAGGTAATGGGCTTACATGGTGATGTGACTCTATATTATGAACGTAACGTAATTAATTTAATATTGTAATATTGAATTCTTTATGATGCCCATACTTGTGATCATGTGCTTTTATTTTTTTCTGTATAATGATGTAGTGTTTAAGTTAAGTGTGATATAATTTTGGTTAGGTTGTTAACTGGAAAATATATCTAGTTGAATTATGATCGGACAAGTTACAATTACAAGTTCAGGGTACATGATAACCATGAATTCAGTTGAGTCATTTTCAAGTAATTTATGTAAATTCATAATCAAACAAATATGTTAAATTATAATTGCATGAATTATTGTTTGCATTTATGACATGTGAAGCTTATCAGTATGTAAGTTTACTTACTAAGTATTCTTAATAATCACTTCCAACAGTTGATTATATTGCATGTGATGACGAGCAGCCGGAGTGAGGGGCTTCCATAGTCAGCGAAACTATGGATTTATTATAATTATAGGATAATAATTATAAGACATTAGAAATGGATTATTCATTAAGTTATAGTCGATACGACAATTGATGATTTACCATGCTTTATTATACGATTATGTGTTTGATTTTCACATTCTATGGATTTGTCACGTTGACATTATTATGACATTTAATACGGTATTTATTAAGTAAGGTTTTGTGACAATTTTATGCTTCCTCTATGTAATGTTAAAATTAAGGCAAAATTAGGGTTTTCAATTTGAGAATTTTCTCTAATTTGGGTTTGATCGAATTAAGGATTTTGAGTTTTGAAATTACATGCATGTTTAACCTTCAGAAATCGAGGCGTTACGCTTTTGTCCCTATAGTTTGGGGTGAATTTCAAATTTAACCCTTCACTGTAAAAAGTCTCAATAGACACACACACACGTTAGACGTTCCATCGCTATTTCACTAACAGACACACACGGTCCATTTACATATTGCATTTGTTGGCAAAAGCTGCATTACGTGGCAACTAAAATTACACCGCGTCACCTAAAGTTATGCCACCTCAACTAAAAATGAACCTTTTGCCACATCAACATTTTTTCACCCTTCACTAACATTTTTTTCTCTTCATTTCCTTCTTCCTTGACATTTCCTTTGTATTTTTCAGATATGAGTTTTAGGTTAGGGCTTCTTCAACAGTAAATTGAAATCATGGTTATGCTATATGTGCATAGGACGTTAAACTCGATGAGGAATTAAACCCTTTACAGGTCCTTCCCAGAATGTTAAAATCATATACTGGAAATTGAAATCATGCACTATCCTATACATAATCCAAATTTTACTTGGAATAATCCATCTATAAGAAAGATACATTTTCATAGGAGAAAAGAAAGAAAACACATAAGCATAAATCCCTTCTGTTTATTTTGAGGTAAACAAACACAATTGAGCAAAGATCAAAGTGTTGGATCGGTGGTTTTAAACATAAAGAAAAACAAGTTTGAACCTGAACGGTTCATGGGCGGAATATCAAAAAAATTTCCTAAAAATTATTTAATTGAATTGAATATTTAAAAACAAACAAAAATGATCATGTATATCAGATATTGAAACGAATAGAAAAAGGTTGAAACGATTTTCACATTTGCGATGTATAAGAGATTTTATGAATTTGAGGAATCCTTGTATTCGTTCTTCATGTTCTTCAAACTTAAAGATCCAAATCTTCAAGCTTGATCTTCAAGAACTAAAATTCAAGTACAATCTTCAAGAACCAATGTCCATAAATTTTCTTCACACCAATAACCACTCGTTAATTTCAAAAATATATCTCGTGAGAATTTATTTAGGAACTGAGTGTGGGCTCTCAAAACGATTGAATAAGAAAAATAAAAAATGTCTTCCTTCAATTTGAAATTCGGCGGCAACATGTGAAGGGGGAAGAGAACTCTTTTTCTCTCTCTGTGTAATTACACTCTGTATTGATCAGTATTAATTATTGTGTTCAAGAGTTGTGTTGTATCTAATACAATTCCATTGTGGCAATCAAATTGTTATCACATGTATATATAGTTATTAATTTTAAGAATCTGCATATATACCCATATATTTCAAATTTCTGAAAATTAACCCTAAAATAACCACCATGACCGAATTTTGTATATATCCTCTTAGAATTTGTGTTGTATCGAAATTTATCAATCCAATTGATAAATCTAATTGATCCCTATCAATCAATTATTTATTTATTTTCTTTAATAAATATCTAATAATTAGAAAATAATAAATTATTTAATTTCAATACAATTTATCACACTTAACTAATTAAGTGACAACACCCATCACATATGAGTGTGGTAAATACACCTTGAGACCAAAATACCTTTTGGTCCAACTGATATCATTTCTTTTATTCATGTTCTCATGAGTTATTACTGAGATCGAATGGACCCAAATAAACAAAGCTATAGGATTCAAATACCCGATAAATTTATCTTTATAAATTCCTAACCTATTTAATATCGACATCGTATGACTCCAATATAAGTTCGGTGCCGAATCAATTCTCGATTCATGCGTGCTACATTTTCTGTTGGTACAAATAAACTCTTTTATTTGAGGGTCCACATAATATTTTAACATATTATCCTTCGTGAATATCAATAATAAGAGTAAAAATGTAAAATTACTATTTTACCCCATTGTTATTACTATCTTAACTCATTTATTGATTGTGAATAAGAAAGTCATAATAGTAAATTGTCTCGTACAATTCACAAGTCTTAATCAATGACTCAATTCATTGAATACTAGGCCCAGTTTATTTATTCACTCACCCATTAATAAAGCATAAGGTGATATTGTTGCTTTCGCAATCCAAGCATAAATTTTCGTATCGATGAATCACATAGCTCCAACACAATTGAATTACAATCCCAACAGCTGAGATATTGTCCACCAATTCAAACTCACCCATTTGACATATCAAATATCGTAAGTAACTAAGTCAAGCTACGTACTCACCTCAAGATTAAGGTAATTATGAAAATACCCTTAAGCTGTAACAATTAAATTTAGAGCTAGGTCAATGATTTTTTCTCTAAAACAATTTGTTATCGATCTATTCAACATGTTTCATAACACATCTAGGTTATCCATTTGAGTCTCCACTCCCATGATCCAAGACTAGCATCAATTGGTTCAACCTAACAGTCTTAATCGAACTCGATTTCCCAGTCGATCCTAAGGCTGTGAATAACGTTCTAAACTATTTCAAAAGAGTGTTTGGAAGACCCATCAGTCTTCACTTTTCTTACGTTGACAATAGTTCAAGGACTTGAGTAAATTATAAACACACTTTATTAAAAGAAAAACTTTTATTTATTCATTAAATAATTGTATGAGAAATGACAAAATACTCATAAATAGATATTACACCCTACTTTATGCACATAATTCCAACAATCTCCCACTTGGACTAAAGTAGGCATATATAATCTTGTATCCCCATGCCCTCCAGATGACAATAAAAAATTACTACTTAAGGTACTCATGAATGGATCTGCTAGATTGTTGACCATCAATATGTGTGTTAGTACAATATCTCCATGCTGAACAATTTCTCTAATCAGGTAATACTTACGCTCTATGTATTTGGATTTTTTGTGGCTCCTTAGTTCCTTCAAGTTTCCTACAACCTCACTGTTATTGCAATAAAATGTCATGAGCTTGTCAGCTTCTGGAACAACTTCTAGAGTCTTCAAGAACTTTCTAAGCCATACACCCCCTTTAGTAGCTTCACAAGCTGCCACATATTTACCCTACATGGTAGAATTAACAATGCAAGATTGCTTGATACTTCTCCATACAACTGCTCCACTATTCAAGATGAACACCGATCTTGAAGTGGACCTCCTAGAATCCTTGTTTACTTGTAAATCAGAATTAGTATACCCCGTCATATTCATGTCAGTACCTGAATACACGAGCACATAGTTTTCTTGTTCTCTCAAATACTTAAGGATGTGCTTGACGACATTTCAATGCTCGATTCCAGGACTAGATTGGAAACGACTCACCACACCCACGACATAGTAAATGTCTGGCTTAGTGCAACGCATCACGAACATGAGACTTCCTACGGCTGAGGCATAGGGAATCATTCTCTTGTCTTTCTCTTCTTGAGGAGTCTTGGGAGACTGCTCCTTGGAGAGGCTGACTCCATGCCTGAAAGGAAGATATCCCTTCTTAGAGTCTTGCATACTGAAGTGATCCATCACCTTGACAATATAAGATACTTGAGACAGTGCTAATTTTTTGTTCTTCCTATCTTGAAAGATCTGAATTTCTAAGACAAATGGAGCTTTTCCAAAATCTTTCATTTCGAATTGCTTTGAAAGCCAAATCTTGAGATCAGATAATTTTCCTACATCATTCCCAATGAGTGAAATATCATCGACGTACAAGGATAGAAAAACCGCTTTCCCTTCATGTATCAGCTTATACACAAAGAGTTCATCCACTAACTGTTCGAAGCCAAAGTTCTTGAGAGTTTCATCAAATCTAATATTCCAGGACTGTGACACTTGCTTAAGTCCATAAATGGACTTTAGCAGTTCCTAAACATTTCCCTCTTGGCCTTTTTCCATGAACTCATCTGGTTGAATCATATAAATGCACTCTTCAAGATTTCCATTTAGAAAAGAAGTCTTGACGTCCATCTGCTAGATTTCATAATCAAGGGCAGCAACAATGGACAGGAGATTTGGATGGATTTAAGCATAGCTACTAGCGAGAAGGTATCCTCATATTCTAAACCTTCCTTTTGGGTATGACCCTTGGCTACTAGCCTAGCCTTAAATGTCTCCACATTCTTATATAGACCTCTCTTTTTCTAATAGATCCATTTACACCCTACAGGTTTTACCCTTTTAGGAGGATCTCCAAGTTTCCAAACTTAGTTTGAGTACATCAAATGTATCTCAACGTTCATGGCTTCTTGCCATAGGTTTGTTTCAAGACTAGCCATGGCCAGCAAGTTGGAAACTGGTTCATCATGATCTTTAACAGAGATTGTTGTTAAGGCATATCTATAAGACATGTACCTGTCACGCTGTCTCACAACCCTACCACTATGTCAAAGCTTCATAGGCTCTAGCCCCTGTTTTGGCTATTCCATTATTGAATCAGAAACAGTTCCTAATTTGGGAGTCGATGTCTTTCCACTCAATAACTCCCCAAGCACAAGAGTGCTTCTCGGCTTCACATTTCTTATATAATCTTTTTGAAGAAAACGTGCATTCATGCTAACAAAATTCTCTTATTAGTTGGACTATAAAAGATGTATCCCTTCGTTCCCTTGGAATATCCTACAAACATGAATAATACTGATCGGCTGGCCAACTTGCCTGTCATCAGTTCAGAATATGTGCTAGGCAGCCCCATATTCTAATGTGGTTAACAGATGAATTTCCTCCATTCCACTTTCATATGGCATTCCAGGCACCATCTTCGACAGAACTTGGTTTAGAATTTATGTTGTTTCCAAGGCATATCCGCAAAATGAATCTGGGAGGGATGCGTAACTCATCATAGATCTAACCATATCCATCAGAGTTCGATTATTTATCTCTGATACACCATTTTGTTCAGGAGTGTCAGGTGCTATAAGTTGAGAAAGAATACCTTCTCCTTAAGAAAGTCTTCAAACTCTCCTAGCAAGTACTCTCCACCACGATTGGATCGTAGTGTTTTGATTTGCTTCTCTAATTGCTTGTCAACCATAGTCTTATACTCTTTGAACTTTTCAAAGGTTTCATCTTTTGGCGTATTAGATAAAAATGACCAAAACATGAGTAGTCATTAGTGAAGTTACGAAGTATTCATAATCTCCTCTTGCATGGACATTCAATGGCCTACATACATCACTATGTACGAGTTTGAGGCATTAAGTGAATCTTTCATCCTTCGCTGAGGGTCTCTTGGTCATTTTGCCTTCTATATAGGATTCACATGTGGGTAGTGATCCCACACTTAAACTTTGCAAAGAACCATCCTTCACAAGTCTTTTAATCATGTCCAAGCTAATATCCCCAAAGCGTAAGTGCCACAAATAGGTTAGATCGGTAGAGTTAGACTTCAAACTTTTACTGTCCCTTTATGAATCAACATCCACTTCAGTGTCACATATCATTGGAAGTATTGTTTTTACGTAAAATTGTTTAATTATCAAATGTGCAATAGTAATTAAGCAGTCGTTTCTAAAAATATCAATATCTTTATCAATGAAATTCAAATTAAATCCTTGCTCAATTAAACTAGCTACTGAAATAAGGTTTTTCCCAAAAATTAGAATATAATAAACATCATTTAAAACCATAAAATTGTTATCAAATGACAATTTAATAGTTCCCATAGATGCAACTGATACTAGTGCTCCATTTCTCCAACGGAAGCTGAACTCGCCATTGTCAAGCTTTCTGATTTTCCTGAACCCTTGTAGGGAACAACAGATATGGTTAGAGGCTGGAGAGTCTACGATCCAAGAAAAAGTATAGTCAACCATATAATAGGGCTCAGTAACAAGTACTACACCTTTAGATCTCAACTCCTTGAGATAGTCTGGGCAGTTGCATTTCCAATGACCAGCGGTTCCACAATGATGACACTTGTCTTTTGACTTGTCCACTTTTACATTGCCCCTGCCTTTCATAGCTTTTGAGTTATGCTTCTTAGCCTTCTTAAGACCTCTTCTGTGTTTCTTTTTGGCATCAGAGGTGGAAGGCTTGCTTTCGGTAAAGTTTGCCTCTCCAATTTTCCTCTTCCCTTCAAGAATAGGGTGTCAGTTGCTTGCAGTTCCTTCATCAGCTCAGGAAGTGAGTACCTCAACTTATACATCGAATAATTAAGTTTCAAGTTCTCAAAAGTGTTACACAGAGTCTCAAGTATCATATCAACTTATGTCTCTCCATCTACCTCAGCACCCATGATCTCCATCTCATTTAGATAACTAATGATCACCATCATATGTCCTCTTATAGGAGTAGCAGGTTTAATCCTACATTTCATGAAGTTTCCCACAGCTGCCTGTTTTGCTTGACGACCCTGATCTCTGAACATTTCAGTGATGTTCAACATCACATCAATGACGGTTTCCATGTTCTGATGGTGTTGTTGCAACACATTGCTAATAGTAGCACCTGGTGATCTCATCATAACGCAATCAAGAAGCATATGCATCATTTTCCTCTTGAGTTCATTTACCAATTGGCTCAAGGGGACAAGGGGTGGTGAGCACAAACTTGTGCTTTTCTACCGTCAGCACGATATCAAGATTATGTTTCCAATCTATGTAATTTTGACCAGTAAGTTTATTTGCGCTTAAGATAATTTTGACCAGTGCGTTTATTCGCGCTTATGCATGATGTAAATACTTAAATATTTAAAAATCCAATAAAAATACTTCTTCCATGATGTTACGATCAACAACGATAGCTTGTCTCATCTAAGGACAACGTCCAAACTACCTCCTATCGAGACTCCTCTCATTTGGTTAACGCTTCTCAAGATGTCACTATATCTAGCTTAACCAATCACCAATGGTTTTGGTCACCTTAACCCATTGACAAGCCCCTATGAGGGATCCCAATTGACTTTGGTCTAAGTGTTTAACCAACGCATCGACTTTAAAGTTTTCTATGAACTAAAAGTTTGTCTAAGGACGGTCCTGCCTCACTACTTCCTTTACAAGCTTTAGCTTCTTAAGCAACTCAATGACTCAAAGTGACACGATTGCAAAGTTTCTCTGACTAAAGAGAGGACCTCTTGGACGGATCTAAACCATTCATCGTGACACGATCATATTTGCATTGGGGACCTTGGGAACGTTTCAACGTAAACGACCCTCCCACTTAGTTTTTGGAAAAATGGATTTTTCATTGTTTTTTTCAAAAATTACAACTCTTTATTAATTTGGAAAAGGCAAAGTTAAAAAATTATAAACTTTTATAAAATTTAAATTCAGATTTAAAATTTGTAACTTTCATAAACTTTGCATTGTATTTAAATTATAACCCATTGTAAATTAAACTACGATGATACATGTACATGCTACATGATATTTTGATATTGACATATCCCTATTTCTATATGGCATGTTATATGATGATGCGAAATTAATAATAAATCATCCATTTGAAATTAACCTCCCTATTGGTTCATTTCTAAATATTAATCGTCATGGCATCTATAATTGTCTCTTTATTCTTGAGGAAGTCTCACCAATTTGTAACTCTTTACAAAACTCCAATCCTATTTTAAAATTCAAATTTTAAATTTAGAATTCAAATTTCAAATTTTAAATTCAAATTTCAAATTTCAAATTTCAAAAATTCAATTAAATTTGATCAAAACTCTTTAATTAAGGAAAACTATGTTCCTAATTAAATAATCTCTTTATAATCATTTTAAAATTTAAAATTCAAAAGATAAAAATATAATTATCTTTTAAAATCAAATTTCAAAAGATAAAAGAGGCAAAATAGACAATTATCTTTTAAATATCCAATATCATATCTTTTGAAGTTAAATTATCTTTTATCCGTTTAAAAACCAAAATTAAAAATTAAAAATATTAGAGATAAAAGATGAGATTAGGGTTTTACGAAACATCACAGAATTTCCTAAATCATAATTGTCATCGCATAGGGTTTCATAAACCCTAATCATCATGCAGGAACAGCAGTGGATAAAAGGAGGCGGTGCGGCAAGGCCGCGAGCGGCTACGATCGGTGACTTTTTCGGTGACTTTTCAGAGGCAGTTTTCCGACTTCTTTTCTGACTGCAATTTTCTGGTGAATTTTCTGGTGGCAGTTTCCTAGTGACTTTTTCGACCATGGTTTTTCGAGGGCGGAAACTTCCAGCGACGGCGTCGACAAATGGCGTTTTCTAGAAGTGTTCAGGGCGGCGGCGATATTAGATCGGATTTAACAAAAAATTATATTTTTTGCAATAAAATAAATTACATAAAACTCTATGCCCCAAATCTGTCGTACATCAATTCTAAATTGAAAGCAAAAATGCCTAGAGCCAATAGGTAGGGATCCAATCACATAACACATTCAAACATATTTGAATCTGCCATACACAAATATATGTCACTATCAACAAATTCATTGATAAGTTTGTTTCAAATATCTATGCACATAATTAAGAACATATGGCTCTGATACCAATTGTTGTCTCAGTGGTTTAAAAATTAAAAAAAAACAAGATTATACAATGAACGGTTCTTGGGCGGAATATCAAAAAAAAATTCTGAAACTTATTTAGTTGAATTGAATAATTAAAAATTAAAACAACAAACGATCATGCATATCATATATTGAAATGAATAAAAAAAGGTTGAAATGATTTTCACATTGCGATGTATCGGAGATTTTTTAAATTGGTGAAATCCTTAAATTCATCACGTTCTTCAAACTTCAAGTTCCAAATTTTCAAGCTTGATCTTCAAGAACCAAAATCCAAGTACGATCTTCAAGAACCAATTTCTCAAAATTTTCTTCACACTAATAAGCACTCGTTAATTTCAGAAATATATCTCGTGAGAATTTATTTACGAACTGAGTGTGGGCTCTCAAAACGATTGAATAAGAAAAATAAAAAATGTCTTCCTTCAATTTGAAATTTGGCGGCAACATGTGAAGGGGGAAGAGAACTCTTTTTCTCTCTCTGTGTAATTACACACTGTATTGATCAGTATCAATTATTATGTTCTAGAGTTGTGTTGTATCTAATACAATTTCATTGTGGCAATCAAATTGCTATCACATATATAGTTATTAATTTTAGGAATTTGTAATTATACCCCTATATTTCAAATTTCTGAAAATTAACCCCAAAATAACCACCTTGGCCGAATTTTGTATATATCTTCTTAGAATTTGTATTGTATCGAAATTGATCAATCCAATTGATAAACATAATTGATCTCTATCAATTAATTAATAAATTTCTTTTTATTTACGAATTATCCAATAATAAGAAAATAATAAATTAATTAATTTCAATACAATTAATCACAATTAACTAATCAAGTGACGACACTCATCACATATGAGTGTAGGAAATACACATTGGCACCAAAATACATTTTGGCCCAACTGATATCGTTTCTTCTATACATGTTCTCATGAGCTAACATAAGTTATTTCTGAGACCGAATGAACCCACATGAACAAAGCTATGAGATTCAAATACCCCATTCATTTATCTTCATAGATTCCTGACCTCTTTAATCCTTACATCATACGACTCCAATATAGGTTCAATACCGAATCAACTCTCGTTTCATGCGCGCTACATTTCCCATTGGTGCAAATAAACTATAATATTTCATGGACCACAGAATAGTTTAGCACATTACCCATTGTGAATATCAGTAACAAGAGTGGGTATGTTAAATTACCGTTTCATCCATTTTTTTATTATTTCCTTAACTCATTTATTGACTATGAATAAGAAAGACATAATAGTAAATTGTCTCGTACAATTCACTTGTCTTAATCGATGACTCAATTCATTGAATGGCCCAACTTATTTATTCACACACTGATCAATAAAGCATAAGGTGATATTGTTGCTTTCGCAATCAAATTACGAATTTTCATAACTCTCCTTTGAAGACAAGACCTTCTTTTTTCTTTCTGTGCTTTTTAGCTTTTTTATTGTATACAGCTCCTCTTTCTTTCCTAGCGCACGCAGATGTTACGCAGAAGGGTTGTCAACGAGACGAGAGAAGGCTGACTTTAAGAGAGCGAAGAGGTCGTTAAGAAGGTGATTTTAAGCCCTGGTAAAAGAAGTAGCTCTACTATTTGAGAAGAGGGTAGCAGAATACCATTAAGATGAATATCCCATTAGTGCGTCTCTTTCCTAGGTAAAAATACCTAACAACGAGAATCAGGAGGGACTTAATAGCTTCTGGGTAGCATCGGGAGACTTACTTACTATAAACTAATAGTGAAGGTAGTAGAGAAGGCTGATTATAAGAGAAGGGTATAGTAACTTGTATCGAAGAGTATTCCCGAGATGTGAATCTCACTAAAGCACTTTGAATCAAGATCTTCATCAACATTTCTCATGGTCTTGCTAATCACGTAACTCCAACATAGTTGAATTACGATCCTAACAGGTGAGATATTGTCTGCCAATTTGAACTCACCCATTTGACATGTCAAAGATCGCAAGTAACTAAGTCAAGCTACCTATTCACCTCAGGATTAGGGTAATTATGAAAATACCATTAAGGTGTAACAATTAGATTTAGAGCTAGCTAAATGATTTTTGCTCTAAACTAATTTGTTATTGGTCTATTCATCTTGTTCCATAACACGTCTAGGTTTACCGTTTGAGTCTCAAGTTTCATGCCCCAAGACTAGCATCCATTGGTTCAACCTAACAGTCGTAATAAGATTCGATTGCCTAGTCGATGCTAAGACTGTGAATAACGTTCTGAACAATTTCAGAAAAGTTTGTCTGAAAGCTCATATGTCTTTACTCTTCTTACGTTGATAATAGTTCCAGGACTTGAGTAAATTATAAACACATATTAATTAAAGAAAACCTTTTATTTATGCATTAAATTCAGTAATAAAAAATGTCTGAGAAATAACTAAATACTCATAAATAGTTATTACACCCTACTTCATGGACATAATTCCAACATAAAGTTCTATGAGTACAGAAATCACGAGTATGATCAAATAATACTAAGAAAATTAGTCTCCAAGCCCTTTAGCATTCATCAGCAACACCTCTTATTTTTTAGACAAAACTCTGCTCGAAAAATAATTAAAAGTTCTTCACATAGTTTTTTGATTAACTTTTAATCTCAAAGAGTTTCACCCATGATTACAATTGTGTTATTAGCACACTGAAAGGAATAGAATAATATCAATATATATTCAAAATAATGACATATCAAGTATTTATATAAAATAATAAATTAATTACAAATGTGCAATTGAAGTAGGACCCACTGCAGTTATACAATACTACAGTGCCACACGTAACTATAGTGTGTCGTGGGGAGTCATAGTGCTTTACTTTCATGGCGCCACTATGGTGCCGGGAGGCACGATAGTGGGACACATCTCACTGTAGTGCCACGTGCCACTACAATAATCTATGTCAATCTCTAATTCAAAATCAATGATTTACATATGGTAGTCCAACATGCCACGTGGTAATTTCTTCAAATTTATTATTTATTTGAAACAGATAAATATCTAGATATTAGTTTGTTCAAAAATTAACTTATCTTATCATTCCTATCAACTAGCTTATCTGTTAGTCCAAACAACAGATTTAATTGATTCAAAATTTGAATTATTATCTCATAATAATTAAACATTATATAATTTCATAAATTAGATATTTTGTCTTACTAATTGATTAACACAAAATTAATCAATATTTTTTAATGATAATTTTCAAAAAATACATTAAATAGTTCAATTAATTAATTCTTAATTAATCAATTATACATAATGATCTTATAATTATATACTTACCCCAGAATTATAATTCCTTTGCAAATCAGTCATTTTCTCATGTCCTAAATTATTCACACCCTAGACTATGTAGTACAACGGTGACTTGGGGACTATGAACCCATAATCCTAAGCTCCAATAAACTAGATTACTAATTAAACTCTTTAATAAAATAATATTATATATTAATTTTGTTATTAATCCACTATAAATACAAAATTGCACTCTTTGAGATTACATAATGTATTTTGAGAGTATTCTCAGGTAGTCCATTGATATAATCATTTCATGTAGTTTTGTCCTTCAATTATTGGTTTGTAAATTAGAGTTAGTCAATATTATCGTTTTACCCTTCTAATTACCTCTTTATCCTTAAGTACTATTAATTCACTAGTGAATGGTCAATCTATAATCGTATTATAAATTTGAGCTCTATAAACATTCAGTTCCAACGTTAACACTTAAGGGAACCAATATTCGATCTATTAGGAAAGCTTGAATTCTAAATCTTGTAAGATCATGTTCCCTGCCATCCATGTCAATAAATCTCCAAAAGAAAATTCATTAGCCTCCTTTACAAATAAACCTTAACGAGTGTATCAAAAGATCCAGTAGACATGCATAGGAGCTTATGACTATTCAGAATTTAGACTGATCTATATATGATCACCAGTTTTATGTGTATTAAATCTTTATGATAAATGATAAGTTAATAAATATATTAATCCACAAAGGGCGTGTCCTATATAATATTATTATATAAAGTTCGTTCACAAATATATCTATCCACATCAATGATCCGGATCTAGATCATATACATTCATAATGCTTAGTGAACCGTACTAGCAATCATTCATTAAAGATTTTTCTCTTTAACATGTTGCAAACTATTTTATTCATTATCTATGATTTTGATCCTCTCCTATTTATATAAGATCAAAGTCTCATTAATGAATATGGAATATTTCAAGTATATATGTATAAATAAATTATTCAACAATAATTTAAAAGAGCTATTATAAGAAAAATGTAATTTCATTAATTTCATATTAAAATTGTCTAAACACATGCTTTGAGGGCATTATGCCCAACAATCACCCACTTGCACTAATGCAAATGTGGCATCTCTCTCAACCCCATATTTCACACATGATCCTCAAACGACTTCTCAAGAAGTGTCTTAGTAAATCCTGATCACCTCATTGTACAATCCAGATATCGACTTTTGACCATCCTTATCTGATTCAAAATCAGTATATCCATTGACAGATCTCCACCTGAATAAACAAACATATAACTTCTTATTTTATGGAGATACTTGAGAATGTGATTTACTATAATCCAGTGTTCTAAACCAGGATTTGATTAATAATGACTGTGATTCCTACTGTATAACAGTTGTCTGGTCTCATACACAACATTGCATGCACGAGACTACCAATGGCTGAAGCATAAGGAACCTTTTTCATATCCTTTTTCTCCTGAGGTGTCTTAGGTCACTGCTCCTTGGTTAGTAGATGACCTATTTTTGAATTTTTCATAGAGAATCTCTCTAGCACCTTATTAATATATAAAATGCCTGAAAAAATGTCAAGAGCTTGTTCTTTCTATCCATTAGGATCTGGATGGCTAGTACATAGCTCACCTCTCCCAAATCTTTCATTTGAAATTTTTCAACTAACCACTTCTTTACTTTCAAAAAAGTTTCTACATCATTCCCAATGAGTAGAATATCATCTACATAAAGAACAAAGATAACCACTATTTTATCTTTAATGTATTTTTAAACACAAGATTCGTAAACATTTTACGTGAAGCCATACGATTTAATAATTTCATCAAAAGTAAGATTCCAAGATCTAGATGCTTGCTTCAATCCATAAATGGATTTAAGCAACTTGCATATTTTTTTATCTTGCCCATTTTTCACGAAACCTTCTAGTTGCATCATATAGATGCTTTCTTCAAGAAAGTCATTCAGAATAGCTATCTTGACATATATTTCTCACATTTCATAGTCTAAACTGGCGTCTATGGATAAAAGGATGCAAATGGATTTTAGCATGGCAACGGGAGAGAATGTCTCTACAAACGTGCCTTGAAAGTCTCTACTTTCTCATCTGCACCTCTTTTCTTCTTGAAGATTCATTTACATCCAATGGACTTGACATCTTCAGGTGGATCTACAAGTTCCTAGACATAATTAGAATACATCGATTCCATTTCTTGGTTCATGGCATCTTGCCATTTCTCCTTTTCAGGATCATTTTTTAAAGATTAATGGTTCGTCCCTATTAGTGTCAGACATTAGGACATGTGCCTCTAGTTCATAGTGAATAGGTTGTCTTACAACCCTCCCACTACGACGTTGCACCAGGATTTCCTAAGAAGGAATAGTGATTTCTGTGGTTTATTATTTATCAGTTACTGATGAAGGGAGTCTGATCACATCGGATGCTAATACTTCGAGAAATACTTTGCTATGAGATTTGTAGTTTTTCATATAATTGTGTTCAAGGAAAGTGGCATTTGTCATTACAAAACAACTTTTGATCCTTGTGACTATAAAAGTACCCACCTCTTGTTTCTGGAGCATAGCCAATACATTTACACACTTCAGACCTTGAGTCTAGCCATTCTTGGGTCTAAGAACGTGATTTGGACACCCCAGTATACGGAAATGACGCAAACTAGGTGGGAAGTCATTCCATAACTCTAAAGATGCCTTGCTTATAGACTTAAAATGCACTACATTCAAAATGAAGGTTGCCATTTGAAGTGTATATCCCCAGAATGTGAGTGGTAGTGATGAGTAACTTAACATCGACCTATCCATATCCAATAAGGTTTGGTTTCTCCTTTCTAAAACATCATTTTTCTGTGGCATTCCAGATGTTGTGAGTTGGGATAGAATGTCATACTCTAGCATGTAATCCTTGAATTCTAAATCCATGTATTCACCACCTCGATCTGATCAAAGTGTTTTCAATGATTTACCTAATTTCTTTTCAGCTTCAGCTTTGAAGTCCTTAAACTTTCCAAAAGTTTCATACTTTCTATGCATTAGGTAAGTATAACCATATCAAGAATAATCATCAATAAATGTGAGGAAATATTCATACCTGCCTCTAGCTTGTACATTGATCGGTCAACATACATCACTATGTTATCTTAAGTGGTTCTTTGGCTCTTAGCTCTTTTCCAGAGAAATATCTCTTGGTCATTTTATCCGCTAGACAAGATTCACAAACTAGAACAGTCTCAACTTTTAGTTCTTTCAAAGCACCATGCTTTGTTAACTGGTTTAATCTATCTAGATTAATATGTTCCAACCTAAGATGCCATAGATACATGCCATCATCATAATAAACTCTTTGTCGTTTGTTACTTTTTAGGATTTGCTACTTTAAACTATTGAGAATTATTTAACGCATGTTCAGTCAGTTTAAGCATATACAACCCGTTCAAAACTTTTGCATGACAAATATTCAATCAATTCTTTGAAATAATAAACTGATTATTAATAAAAGAAATATCAAATAATTGTTCATGCAGTAACGAAAGTGAAATAAAATTTCTCAAAAATCCAGGAATAAAATAAACATGGTTCAAAACAAGAAAACTATTTCCAAAATTAAGACGAATCGTCCACAATGCTTTTGCTGACACAAGTGCACCACTGCCAACTCTCATTATCACCTCGCCATAGCAAGTTGTCTTCTGAATTAAGCATTTGCAAAGAAGAATATACATGATTAGTGGCTCTTGAATTCAATATCTAGATGATGAATCATATTCCACTAAACAAGCTTCAAGTACAAGTAAATCATATTTACCTTTGTTTTTCAGCTCAGGGAGATACTTGCTACAGTTTCTTTTCTAGTGACCTTCAACTCCACCGTGAAAACAATTTCCCTTGGGTTTGATGTCACCTTTATTCTTCTTGGCCTTGGGTGACTTTTTGGCTTTCTTTCCTCTTTTGTTCATACTCTTTTCCTTACCATTGTTCTTCTTCCTTTTGTTGTTCTTAACAACATTGGAAGAAGGTTTTTGCTCAGCAACATTTGCCTCACCCTCTTTGGTCATACTCCTATCGAGTGACTTAAAAGTATGTAGTTCATTTAATACTGATGTCATGTTGAATTTCAACTTGTTCATAACATAGTTGGTGGTGAACGCAAAAAAAAAAACAGGTGTGAACGATTCAATTATAGTGGTGACTTGAATATGCTCATCAATAGTAGCCCCATGTACTTCTGCCTCATGTATTATATTGATCATGTCCAAAACATGTTCACACATAGAAGTACATCTCTTCATCTTGGTTGTCATGTAGATCCTAGTAGCCTCATGAAAACTTTGATCAAACTGCTTCCCAAATATCGCCTGTAAAGATTTTATAATCTCAAAGGCATTTCCATGCTTGGTTCTCAGAACATCATTTATTCTCACAAGCATGTAGCATTTAGATTTGTTGTTGGATAGAATCCAAGCATCAAACTTGTCCCTAACATTCTTAGGAGCATTAGCAGTGGACTCCTGAGGCATTCCTCAATAAGAACAAATTTGTGATTCTCACAAATTAACATCAAGTTTAAATATGACTTCCATCTTATGAAATTATCACCATTTAATTTATCAAGTCCAAATAAAGCAGTAATAGGGTTTCCCATGGTAGATATAATAAAATTGAAATATAAAAGATACATAATTCAATATAATTGAAATAAATATCAAGAATTCAGAAACTAAACGTGACACTTGAATGCAACATATTAAGTACATAAACTTAACATTTACTAATCCATGATAAGACAACCTAACATTTAATTTGCCACCTTAGGGATGGTCAGAGTAATTTTAGACTGTCTATGAGACATTCTCATTCTTATTAAGTAAAACTCAAAATATCTCATATTTTTTTAATAATAAGGTATTGCTTATTTGGTCAAGTCACAATTATCCACTCAAAGCATAATTGCGACTTTGTGAGTGTAACTCATTATTTCGGATTCCATAACTTGATTTAGGTTCGGTCAAAACTAAACTACATCACTTAGTCGTATCTTCTTAAGAAGTTCAACTTTGGTATTGATACAGCTCAAAACCTTCCTTAGGGGAATGAAAATAAAGCCATCTCAAGCCCTCACTGTATCTCATGGTGTTGTACTAATAATAAAAACCATAGGTTATATTGACATGTCAACCTTCTTCCACTCACTATTTTATAAATGTGCTTCTATTTAACTAATCAAATAATTCCAAATTAATTATTAATCCAATCTTATTGGTATAAATACATTTAACATTCTAAAGAGCATAAGTTAAAATTAGGTGAACCTAGAATAAGTAATTAATTAGATTCATTAAACTTTAATAAAACTTTTTTAATAAAGTTGGTTATCTTAAATGTTACTATAGCTTTTAGAGTGGTGTGATTACCAAATATTAACTAATTAAAACTTAACAGTTTATATGCAATTGATTTCTCAAAACAATTCAGACAAACATATTAGGACACTCCTAATCAATCATTTTTTACTAATGAGGTGCATGATTAAATAAAACTGTGTGGCATTTCAAGTATCGCATGTGATGACTAATGCATGTTCATGTTATCAATCAAATCAATAAACATTTATTTAACAATTAAATAAGCAAATGATGAACCGTATGACTATTGGATATTTCGAAATTATAAAATTTAAAAATAGTAGTTATTACAAAGAGGACTTCAAGAATACATATTTTCCAATATAGTTCATTCTCCACCAAAGGTCCATCTTCGTAATCTTCAAGCTTTGATCAAAAGTCTTTTAATTAGGATAAACTATTTTTTCTAATTAAATAATCCTATTAATTATCCTTTTAAAATTAATTGAATTTAATAGTCAAAAAATAATTTGACGAGTCATCAAACTTGGGCAAACCTAATCAATTAATTAAAATCGATAATTATAGTTTTCAAAATCAAATTTCAAATTTTATAATTCAAAATTCAAATTCAAAAATTCAAAATCAAATTTTAAAATTTAAAAGATAAGGACAAGATTTTGGTTTTCGAAACACATCGCAGGAATAGGGTAACACGATATCAAGGTTCTGCGAAACTTCCCTTGTAGTAACAATAAGTGCCTCCGACGATAGGATGCTTCCACTGCCGCCCCTATCCACCGCCGTCACCACCGCCATCAACCACCAACGGCTGTCCAACTGCCAGCGTCCTTCACGATGGCGCCGCCGCTGCTGGCGTTGCCATCGCTGGACTACCAACAACGCTGGTACCAAAAATCAAATTTCTGATACAGGCGCTAGAATTCCTTTTCTTCTTCTTCTTCCTCGTTCATCTAGTGCTTTCTTCATCCCGAGAAGATTAGAATTTTACAACATGATATTCAAATTAAAATAACAAAAATTCTTGTGCCCAAAACGACTTACACAAAATCTAAGGAAAAAAATAAAGAACAAAGTCTAAACCAAAAAAATAACCATACAATTAACGATTCATCATTAACCACAAATTCAAAAAACTAACCATCTATTCATTCATACATATCAATATATATATATATATATATATATATATATATATATAATATTATGAACGAGCAAGAACACTCACACAATATTTAATGGATACATATCAAAATATATATATTATGAATGATGCAAGAACACCCACACAGTATTTAATATACAAATATATAAAGATAGTTCTGATACCAATTGCTGGAATCCACGGTGTCACGCGGCAAAAGGCATGGTGGTGTTTTAAAAAATTATAATATGATAAACGATCGCATTATCGTTGATCCTAAAGATGAAAACTTTTTAATTGAAAAAACAATTTTTTCAGATTGGATCCATTATATATTTATATATAAATCAAAGGACTACATGAATGTACCTCTTATAGTCCAATCAAGTATCCTTGCAATACAACGATCTTGCTATCCCACACATGATAGAATTCGAGATCCACACCACAATCTTCCAAGCCAATCATCAAACACACTAGGATGTGTGTGTGCTCGTAGAATATATCAAAAATACTTTTCTATCTATAAATGTATTTAGCACATGAGATCTAGAGATTTGGAGAAAGATTAATTTTTTGAGACAAAACTCTGATCGAAAAATAATTAAAAGTTCTTCACAAAGCTTTTCGATTAACTTTTAATCTTAGAGAGTTTCACCCCTCATTACAACTGTGTTATTAGCACACTGAAACCAATAGAATAATATCAATATATTTTTTAGATAATGGCATATTAGATTTTTTAGGGATTAACATAAAATAATAAATTAATTATAAATGTGCAATTGAAGTGAGACCCACTGCAATTATACAACATTGCAGTGCCACACGTCACTGCAGTGTGCTATGAGTAGTCACAGTGCCTCAAGGCACCACTGTAATGCCGTGAGGCACTACAGTGTGCCACGTCCCACTACAGCGCCACGTGCACTATAGTAGTCCAACATGCCACGTGGCAATTTCTATAAATTTATTATTTATTTTAACCAGATAAATATTTAGATATTAGTTAATTCGAAAATCAACTTATCTTTTCATCCCTATCAACTAACTTATATGTTCATTCAAACAACATATTTAGTTGATTTAAAATTTGAATTATTATCTCATAATAATTAAACATGATCTAATTTCATAAATTAGATATTTTATCTCACTTATCAATTAACACAAAATTAATTGATATTATTATTTAATGATCATTTTCGAAAATGACATTAAATAGTTCAATTAATTACTCAAATATACATAATTATTTTGTAATTATATACTTACCGCAGAATTATAATTCCTTTTGCAAACCAGTCCTTTTCTCATGTCCTGAATAATTCTCAGCCTAGACTCTGGAGAATAGAGGTGACTTGAGAACCATGGACCTTTAATCCTAGGTTTCAATAAATCAGATTATTAATTAAACTTTTTAATTAAATAACCTTATTTATTAATTTTATTATTACTCCACTATAAATATGGGATCGCATTCTTAGAAATTACAAAACATATATACAGAGTATTCTAGTGTAGTCCATTGATATAATCATTTCATGTAGTTGTGTCCTCCAATTATTGGTTTGTAAATTAGAGATGATCAAAATTACCATTTTACCCTTTTAATTATCTTTTGACCATTAAATACCATTAATTTACTAGTGATTAGTCAATCTATAATCGTATTATAAATTTGAGCTTAATAGACATTTAGTTCCAGAATTAACACTTAAGGGAACCAATATACGATCCGTTAAGAAAACTTGGATTCCAAATCTTGTAAGATCATGTTCTCAGCATCCATGTCACTGAATCTCCAAAACAAAAGTCGCTAGCCTGTTTTACAAACAATCTTTAACGAGTGAATCAAAATATCCAGTAGACATGCATAAGTGTTCATGACTACTCAAGATTGAGACTTATCTACATATGAACATCAGTTTTGATGTGTATTAAATCTTTATGATAAACAGTAAGTTAATAATAATCCACATCGGTCATGTCTTATATAATCTAATTATATAAAACACCTTCACTAAGATGTCTATCCACATCAATGATCTCAATCTAGATCACATGCATTCATAATACTTAGTGAATCGTACTAGCAACCATTCATTAAAGATTTCATACTTTAACATGTTGCGGACTATTTTATTCATTATTTTTTATCTTAATCATCTCGTACTCATACAAGATTATAATCTCATTAATGAATATAGAATTTATATATATATATATTATTCAATAGTAATTTAAAAGAACAATTATAAGAAAAATATAATTTTATTAATTTCATATTAAAAATGTCTAAACACATGATTTGAGGGCACTATGCCCAACACTATCTTCCTCTAAGAGACTTAAACTCCCAATAGGAATCTAAGGAGTGTGTCCCAGCATAACATTGAGATGGTTTACAATGGAGGAAAATGTGGGCAGGAGATATAGCAAGAGCCTGATAGAAAAACTTATGATCAAGACAATTACAGTGATGCTCACGATCACAAAACTCACTATGATGCTCGTGATAGTGAATCAAATTAGTATCCCAGTTAGTTAGTTAAGTTAGTTAGTTAGCCTTATTGTCCTTTCTGTTATGCTTAAGCTACATCAATATATATTCCTTATTTGTAATCTCTATCATAATTAATTAAGAATACAAGTTTGATCTTCTTGAATCCTTTACTTCTTTCATATCTTATCTTAGTAATCGAGTTGCTTCCACCTAATAATGGCTTCCACTGAATCAAACACTTCGAATACTTCATTTGCTCCTTTAGCAACTTCATCTTCTCCGAGTAACACATCCAATTCCTCTATGCAAATCTCCTACTATTTGCCAAGAAGTCTAACTCCTGCAACTATTAAACTCGCCGAGGAAATTCTATTTTTGGGAGATCATAAGTCTTGTCAACTGCACAAGCCTCTGGTCTAGAAGGTTTTCTCTTTGGTACAAGCATTTGTCCTGCTCAATTCATTATGAGTACTGTCACCATGAGTACCAATTCTGTTATTGTCACCAATTCAATGGCAACATAGCTTGTCCAAATGCTTAATTTTGAGTATGTTCTTTGGAAGAGGAGTAATCAATTTTTTAGTGTATGTGTGGACACATAGTTCGCTATTCGAGTGCTCACCAAGTGTGGGAAGTTTTACAAGGTATTTTTGCAACTCAGTCCAAATCTAGGATTTTACAGCTAAGATTTTAACTTCAAATCATAAAGAAAGGAGCATTGAACATAAATGATTACATATTGAAGATGTGTATTATAACTGATAATCTAGCTGCTTCTGACAATATGTAAGTGGAAGGATATTTTACTTTAAATTCTGGGAAAATTACCTGCAGAATCTGATTCTGTTGTAGTAAATCTAGCTTCAAGGCATGATCTTGTAACCTTGCAAGAAACACAGTTTATGCTTCAAAGTCAAGAACTTCGAATTGAACAAACAACTACTATTGCTAGTAAGTTTTTAAATTTTTCAATCTCTTTTAATGGAAATCGTGGAAGAGGGAGAGAAACCTATAATTGTGGTAACAATTTTAATCGTGGAAGAGGAAGGTCTGAACGTCGCCATGGAGGCCAAAGGCCTGTTTGTCAAATTTGTAAACGTGTAGGAGACAATGCCTTCACCTTTTACAATAGGTTTGATATTGAATTTTAGCAAATAGAAGGCATGTCACAGTTAGGAAGTAACAATCATTTCTATGGACAAGCTGCTCATCTCATCAATCGAAGAGCCTCAGATTATGTAGCATCACCAGTGTCAGTTGAAGATGATGCTTAGTACATGGATAGTGGTGCAACACACCATGTTACTACAGATCCAAGAAATCTACCACAGAAGACATATTACAAGGATAAGGGCAAGCTTACAAATCGCAATGGTGAGTCCTTAAATATTTCTCACATTGATAAGTCTGTTTTGAATACCTATACAATGTCACTCATCCTAAACAAAATCTTGAGCGTACCTTTCCATTATTAAAAATCTTTTAAGTGTTTCCCAACTTACTATAGACAATGATATACTAAAAGAGTTTGATTTCCTGTTTTGCTTCATAAAGGATAAGACTACAGGGGAGGTACTTCTACAAGGCACCCTTAGAAATAGATTGTATCACTTATTGCTACCCAAAGTCCATTCTAAGACGAAGCCATTAGAGTCTTATGTGTATCTATTTCTAAATAAGGCTGCAATGTTAAGTAGCTCATCTAAAATTGCTTCTTTTCATTCTATTAAAATTCCAACATCTACTACTAATACCTGGTGTTTACCTAAGTCAAATATTTCTACTATTACTAGTCATTTTACTCCTTCATACAATTGTAATATTGATATAGCATGTAATATTCTAAGTTCACATAATAACAAATGTTTGGTTAATACTTGGCACATAAGGCTTGGACATCCTTAAAGTTCTACTCTACACAAAGTTTCTCAGCAAATTAGTCTTAATCTACCTTTGTCTAAACACATGCATTTTTGTGATGCCTGTCAACTCGGAAAATTGCATCAAAATAGCTTTCCTTTATCCATAACAATAGTAGAATAACCTTTCGATCTAATTCATTCTGATCTCTGGGAGCCATCTCTTGTTTTGTCAAATTCTGATTTTAGGTACTATATAACCTTTGTTGATGACCACACTAGATTTACATGGATTTATCCTTTGAAATTGAAATTTGATACTAAATTCATAGCCTATACTGAGAGATACTTTGAAACTAAATTCAAAATCTTTCAAACTAACTTTAGGGGAGAATTCTGACCCATTGTCCCAATATTTCAACAATTAGGAAATATGTTCAAATAGCCCTGTCCGTATACTCACCAACAAAATGGTAGAGTTGAGAGAAAATATAGGGATATAGTAGAAAAAGGGTTGACTTTGCTAGCTCAATATGTCTTACCCTTTCAGTTCTGTGTGGGACTTTTTTCATATTATTGTCTCTCTCAATAATTGACTCCCTACCCCAACTTTATCAAACAAGTCACCCTATGAATACTTATTTCACAAAACACCAAATTTTCACATTTTGAAAGTGTTTGGATGCTCCTGCTTCGTATTCACCAGATCATATAACAAACACAAGGTTCAATTTTATAATGTTAAATGTGTGTTCCTTGGTTACAGTGATCACCATAAGGGTTATAAATTCTTAGAACCTAAATCTAATAGAGTTTGAATTGCTAGAAGTGTCATTTCTAATGAATGAGAATATCCATATCTCAATTTGATTTAAACTTCAACTTATGCTAAAACTCAATCTCAGAATTCTATTGTTCCCAATTCTTGGTCTTTCTCACATTTTTCATCACTACCAGAAACTTTATCTACTTCAAGTCTTCAGAAAACAAGTGATACAAGTCAATCTCCATCAACACAACCTACAAATCCTACTGACTTTCGGTCTAAACAGTCCTCTTCTAATCATCCTAAGTACATTTCTCCTCCTTGACAAACACCAAGTCCTAACTCAACTAAGTCTATACCTTTGATAGATGTTCCTTTCACAAGGTCTCAACTTACCTGGCTCTCATCCCTCTTTAGAAAACCAAACTTCACACAATTCACCTATTCTCACTACTGAACCAACCTACAGTGAACCATCATACACAAAATCTTCTCATCCTATGACCACAAGATCAAAAC
Organism: Datisca glomerata; assembly: GCA_003255025.1. Taxonomy (NCBI): domain Eukaryota; kingdom Viridiplantae; phylum Streptophyta; class Magnoliopsida; order Cucurbitales; family Datiscaceae; genus Datisca; species Datisca glomerata. Next base: position 331,904 of record QANY01007786.1, read on the forward strand.
TAATAATATTCAAACCCAAACTTTTTCTCACTGACACTTGTGATATTCACTTAGAAACAACCTCTGTGAAACTTTCTTTAAAGGACTCTAATTTTAAAGATTCTATGAATGAAGAATATTAGGACCTTATTAGAAATAATGTCTAGCAGAATATTATGTCCTTATCAGAAACAATGCCTGATATGAATGTGGTTGCAAATAAGTGGGTTTTTTAGACTAAATTTAAACACGATGGCACATTTAGAAAGTATAAAGCATGGTTGGTTGCCAAAGACTTCCAACATACACCTAGGTTGGACTTATTTGAGACCTTTAATCCTGTTATTAAGACCTCTACTTTGGCAATGACCTTTGGCTGGGAAATTTAGCAAGTTGATGTAAACAATGTGTTCTTAAATGGTGACTTACATGAAGTGGTCTACATGAGACAACCACTTGGTTTCATTACCACTAAGTTCCTTAGTCATGTCTGCAAACTCAATAGAGTCCTATGTGGCCTTAAACAGGCTTCAATGGCCTGGTTTGCCAAACTTCAAGCTGAGCTACTGCAATGGGGTTTTCTAGACTCCAAGTCAGGCTCATCCTTGTTTTACTATAGATCTAATGCTGATTTTATCATGCTTCTAGTATACATGGACGATATCTTTATCATAGGTACTAGTTCCAAGCTTATCAGTAAAGTTATCACTGATTTGAATAGCAAGTTTGCACTCAAAATGCTTGGACCTCATCACTTTTTTCTTGGACTTAAAGCTTACAGGGATAAGTCAAGCATCTATCACACTCAATCAAAGTATATACTAGATTTAATACAACAAACCAAGACGACAGATGCTAAGCCATGCTCTACACCTACATGCTCTTTAGTCAAGCTTTCTTCTTCTAGTCGTAGTCCATTTAATGATCGTTCTTTATACAGAAGCATTATTAATGCTCTTCAATATCTAACAATTACCAAACCTGATATTTCTTTTTCTACCAATAAGTTGAGTCAATTTCTCAAATCTCCCACCCCACACCATTGAAAAGCTTGTAAACGAGTTCAAAGGTATCTCAAATGTACTCTAGATTTTAGTTTACTCTTTCTCTCGAAGGGTTCACTGATGCTAACTAGGTTAGTTGCTTGGATGATAGAAGATCTACCCGTGGTTATTCATTTATCTAGGTGGCAATCCAATCATTTAGAGTTCTAAAAAGCAATTTGTTGTAGCCCAATCAAGTGTTGAATCTGAGTATAGATCTTTGGCTTCTTCTACTAATGATTTTTTATGGATCGAATCACTACTTTCTGAGTTAAAATTCTCTCTTCCAGCTTTTCTTATCTTATGGTGTGCCAATATCAGTGCAGGATTACTTGCTTCCAATTTTGTCTTTCACTCTAGGATAAAAGCATATAGAGTTGGATGTCCATTTCATTCATGAAAATGTTTTTGCTCAACATATAATTGTCAAATACATCTCTACTGACTTTCAAACAGCTGACATTCTTACTAAGCCTCTACCTCAAAAGAAATTTGAAATTCTAAGGTCCAAGCTCAAGGTCCAATCTTCTCCCTTTCGCTTTCGGGGGAATGATAAAGAATCTTATGATCATGACAATTAGAGTGATGCTCACAATAGTGAAACAACTTAGTCTCTTAGTTAGATAGTTAAGTTAGTTAGTTGAGCTTATTGGCCTTTCTAATATGCTTTAGCTACATCAATATATATTCCTTAGTTGTAATCCTCATCATAATTAATTAGGAAAACAAGTTTCATCTTCTTGAATCCTCTCACTTCTCTCATATCTTATCTCAGCATGTCAAGAATGAATGAGCCAAGTCATCAGTCACCTCATGACCAACTTTTACCTTCCTTAAAAAAAATTAAACTTTTGATCAATTGGCAAGCTGCTTAAATTGGACAATTAAGTCTTCTAACACAACTTAAGCTTCATTTTATGGAATTTTTGAAGAAGCCACAAGGCACTACCAGCAAACAAGGAAACTAGGTTTATATGATTACATGTACGCATGTGTAAAAGGTGGGATCCTTTTCAATGGAGGATTTCATAAAGTCTTGTAAAGGGATTAATTGCTCGATTTTCATATACGGGTTTTATGAAATTTCTATAGAATCCTTAGTTATGACATTTGTGCATATTGGGTCTTCATCTTTCATATGATGCGTTCCTCCTGAATTGAGGCCATTGAAAATCTTCTTCTCCAAAACCTAAATCTAAAAAAAGAAGTGCCAGGGAAGAAGAAGGAGATGAAGAGGAAAAAAAGTGTGTGAAGGGTGAAAAAAAGTTGACGTGGCAAGAGTTAATTTTAGTTGATGTGGCGTAATTTAAGTTTCCCATATTGCAACTAATACATGCAATTACAATAATTTAATATGTTCACAGACCGTGTGAGTCTGTTAGTGAAATAGTGATGGAAAGTCTAATGTGAAACGCCAAATAAACTGTAGGATCTTGTTTGAGACTTTTTAAAGTGAAGGGTTAAACGTGATATTCACCCCAAACTGCAGGGACCAAATCTATTACCGATGTTAACCTTCAAGCCCGAGACCATTTTAAAAATACTCAAAATCTTACAAATATTCCTCACCACCTCTTCCCCTACAAAAAAAGATGGTTTCGTCAACTAACTGTAAGTGTATCACCTTTACTCTATCTGTCCCAACCTCAAAACCCTTCATTAAACCATTATCGCTACTCCTATCAACCATAGGGGAGACAAGATTTCCTTGCCCATATGTTTATTTCTCCCTTAAAGGAGATACGGAAAAGAGTGAAGGAGAGGAGAAGAATTAAAAGGGTTCTGAAGAAAATTTGTCAAGCACATACACGGTTAATGGAAAATTTTCATCTCCACTTTTTACACCCCCCCTGGCATTTCAAGCTAGAACATTAGAGAGTGTAAGTTTCATACGCTTAATGTTTTCTTCCTATTAGGTCATTTTCTTTCACCAACATACTTTGAATCTACCACACAAGAATATATGTCAATATCACAGTATCCATTCATTCATACGTTTAATTATGAAACCACGAAAGGTTCGTGGGCGGAACAAAAATGAGAGAATAATTGAAGAAATAGATTAAAATAATAGACACAATAATTTACGTAGAAAATCCTTAGGGAAAAAAAATCACATGAATACTTTTGGTATTGTATTGTATTCCCTCTTGTTGTTATATCTGCCTCTATTTATTGGCAAAATTTATTGATACAAATCAGTTACATGAAATCTGATTTACCCTATCTATTTACAACAGAAATAAAGAATAAGAGAATATTCTATATTGACTCATTCTATAATTATTTTCAAAATCAATCTTCTCCATTAGGTTCATCTAACGATCACTTTTGTTTGACCTCAATTGGCCACATCAGTAATCTACTTCCCCTCTTCTAATTGGCTCTAAGACTTTTTATTGGTTTTATGATGTAGCATCTAAGTGATAACAAATCCTCCTTTTCTATCGCAAGCCTTGAGGAACGGATAAGCGTTTCAAGGAAATATCCTCCCTCATATCCCTTTTGTACCCTTCTGACCGACCTAACAACATTCATTCCATCATACTCAATTAATTCGTCGGTCCAGATTTTGCCACGTGTAAGGAAAGATTTTGACTCTTCATTGACCCTCATTACACTCAATGAAATCCATTCGTCAATGTGTAATGATTGTCTTATCCTTTTCAGAATTTACGTCTTCCTGTAGTTCATTTTCACATGCTTCTTGGGAACACGCGACGTGGTTTCTAAGCAGTTGTTTGATAGGCCATTGTCAACTTTCTTGTTGAGGATGTTGTTGTCAACCCTTTTGTTGAAGATGTTACCACTGATACAACCATAGTAATTTCTTAATTGTTGTATTTTTTATATCTTTTCCTTTCCTTAAGATTTAGCAATTTTCCTCTCTTGTTTTTTTGCGAAGCTCTTTTACCGCTTTGCGTCCCTTGTAAATTTATTTTTGTATTTTTTTCCGTTCATAGGGACTTGTACATTTGTCATCAACTATCTTTGGTGGGTGACCACTCATCGTAGTATTATTTATTCTCCAAGACTTTAAATCTTCTTAGTTTCAGTTTCCCTTTTAGAACGGCTTCTAGTTTCCTTTTTGAGGACGGCTTCTAGTTTCTTTATTAAGAATGGCTACTTTCCATTGCATTGATACGTTCTCAAAGACTTAGGATTGGACAGAACCTTAAGCTTCAATTTCCTTCTGAGAATGACTATTTTCTACTACATGATTTGTTCTCAAGGACTCTCGTTTTGTTGAACTTTAAGCTTAACTTCCTTAAGAGAACGAATGTCGTTTTGTAGCATTATCCATTTCGAAGGACTTCTGTTTTTCATTATTTCAATATTCCTTTAAGAACAACTATTTTCCGTAGCATAACCATTCTCAAGCACTTTGTTTTTCATAATTTTTTTATTTCCTTCAGAGAACGGTTGCCCATTGTAGTGCAGTTCATTCTCAAAGACATAGGTTCATTGTAGAACCATGGCCCTAGTTTCCTTTAGAAAATAGATCCGTTTTCAAAGACATAGGTTCATAGCAGAACCATGACCCTAGTTTCCTTTAGAGAGCAAGGGCCATTATAGTGCCTCCCACTCTCAAGAACTTAGGTTCATTGTAGAACCATGACCCTAGTAAACGTTCCTTAAGATAATTTGTAACAGTCCATCTTAACTTTGACTTCTGATAAAATGATGAGACCAATGAAGTTTTTATTCTCAAATTCTGGAATCTATTTATCATCCATATAACAATAAAATGAATTTAGACCTTGTTGAACCTTTTCAGTCTATAAAAGAAAACATCATTTAAAATATCTTAAACCCAAATCTATCACAGAATATGTTCCAGCCACATGCTATGTTAGGGATGAAATTCAAGCTATACGAATTATACTAGCACAAGCCATGTACTTAGAATCTGACATAGATTTTTAGCCTAATAACTACGATAGTAGGATTGCATTTTAGCAACCCTTATGTCAAGTAAGGTTAAAGAACACTTCAGTTCGATGTAAGAGACCTAAAAATTGAAGGAATCAATGCAGTGGAAAAAAATCTTGAATTATTCGACAAACAACCTATTTAAAAATGAGAACAGTTTTTTTTCAAAATGGCTAAAAATGGTTGGGGAAAACCACAACTGTAGCTGTTTTATTTTATTATTATTTTATATTTTTCAATTAATTAATTTTAATTAATCTTTGACCTTTTTTAGAATAAAGACGGAGCTAGTTTTAAGATCAATTGGTTTACTATAGAGTATTCATTTTGAGTCACTTGTTTATTAAACAAGCCTCGTCACAACGTTACTCAAATTCGAGGCTAGTAAGGGGACCATAAGGATAAAAATACATTTGTCTAAATAATTAATAAACTCTATGGAATAAACTGAAATCAAATTTATTAATTATTAATTATGATTAACTCCACTATATAATCGTAATTGAACTCCAAGTGTATTTTATATTACTCGACGTAACTATCATTGACCTATTATTCATTATGTAATGCCCCTCTATAATATAATACTGTGCATAATTAGGTTAATTACTATCGACCAAATATTTATACACATTTTGATATCCTTAGGTTCCTAATTCATTTTACTGGTCAACTATGATAATTTTTTCATACTTGATGTTTTAAGTAAAATTATCAAATCTCTAGTACTCTATAAGAGATACCAAGCGCTTAGATTATAATGATCACATAAATTAATTATCTAAGAGGTACTATGTCACTTAATTAAAAGTTTCTATTGATTCTACTATTGACAATCTATGGACTTACTATCTAATAATCTAGTCATCCAACCTACATAATATGTCAACTCATAGAACCTCATTCTTAGTAGATGAAAATAACTAAATCATTAAATCTGAGCTCATAACTCTCTTAAGATTGAGAGCATTCATAAAATAAGTGCAATGAGTCATGATTTTCATTTCATAGTAATTTATTGAAAATTAGACTCATTAGTCCTTTCATTGCATTCCAAATGTACTAGTACATTAACTAGATACTCTACCTAGTAACCAAGGTACGCCACTCTACATAATAGAGTTAATGTACTACAGTCTTTTCTCAGTAAAGCGCACAGTTTGACTAGACTGTGAAATTAAGTATTTACATGTCATAAAGAACTCTTGGTTAAATATTTTGTTCTCATGAGCTAAACTCCATAGGACCCATAAACCAAGTACTATTATGTTTGTGGACCTTTTACAAGAATGTATTGCGCATAATATAAGAATAAACTATTTATTATTAATTACAGTTAAATGTCTCAACAATAGAATTCTAGTGCTTTTAGGGAACAATCCTTACAATCTCCCACTTCCCCTAAAACACATCTACAATCAGCTTAACCCTCATGTTCTCTACATGTGACCCAAAGACATTATGGTTGAAGTCTTAGTAAACTGGTCTATTAGGTTCTACGCTGAAGTAATCTAATTGAAAATTTTAATCCATATATCGAACTGGTATGAGATTCTCACCATGATAGACAAGTACATAATCCCTCATTTTCTTAAGATACTTGAGTATATGCTTCATAATTATCCAATGAAATCCTATAGGATTTAAATTATATATGTTGACTAATCCTACTGTGAAATATACATCCAGTGTACAATATAACATACTTAAGATTTCACACTACCAAAAACAAGGGAATTATCTTCATGTTATATATTCCATCCTATGTCATAAGACACTGACGTACTATATAGGTTCCAAACCTAGAATGGTACAAGCCCTTTTATTGCAATTCATCATTGTACACCTACACAACATATTATTGTCTACACAAATCAAGATAAGTATATCATTCTATATTCAAGTCTCGAAATAACTTAATTCTTAGAATGAATGCCACTTTTCCAAAGTCTTTGATACCATAAATTCACACAAACATGGTTTTATCAGTGACATTTTATTCTACATCATTCTTGATGATAAAATGTCATCTACATAAAACACCAAGAAAATAATTATGTTTCCTTCTTTTCTCTTGTACTAACATGGCTCATTATGATCTTGATCAAAATCAAAACTTGATTACATGATCAACATACTGTTCTAAGTCCTTAATTTAAGTCCATGATTGGACTAATGCATCATGTATATCATCCATTCATGACCTTTAGCAACAAATCCAAAAATTGAGACATAAAGATATTCATATCTAGATCGCCATACAAGATAGCGTTCTTGACATCCATTTGCCAAACTCGTAAATGAGATGAGCTGGAAAGAATACAATATATTTATAGACATGAGCATGGCTATTAGTGAAAATGATTTGCTATACTTGATATCCTCTCTCTAAGTATGCCATTTCTCACTAATTCTAGCCTTGAAGATCTTGACCTTGCGTATATGTCTGGCTTCCGCTTGTAGATCTTCGACACCCAATTCTCTAGGAGCTTTCTACAAGTTTCCATACTCTATTAGAGTTAATGGAATCATTTTTAGATTTCATTTCTTGAAGCCAATGATTTACTTTACATTATTTACAACCTTAATGCAATTTCTTGGATCTTAGTCATGTTCCTCTAAGATAGACTCGAGAGCCTCTCATTTGAACATGAATCTCTCTCTTGGTTGTGATCCCCTCCCACTACAATGTAATGATTAGGATCAAGCTCATGTTCCACCAGCATTACCATATCATACTTTTCTAGGAACATTTATTTCTCGTATGAATGAGAAACGCTCCCACAACAATAAGGTTATACAGTACTAGGAAGTACTTCATTCTTATTCTCTTGACTAGCTAGATTCTCACTAACATCTGGACTTCTCTATTACTAACCAGATTATGTGACACATGTACTATTGGAAAAATCTTCTAAGTTTTTGTTGCGTCTAGATATTCCTTTTGAAATATAGTCTTCTTCAAAGAATACAATGTTTAAACTTATAAACATTTTCCTTTCTTGGTACTATAAAAATAAATAACCCACATTCCATTTGCATACTCTACAGTTAGCTATCATTTTGATCTACCACCTAGCTTGACAGCATTCTCTTTTAGCATGTGTGTTAGACATCCATGTATATGAAGGTTACGTAAGCTAGGTTTACAAACATTCCATAATTATTATGGTGTTTCAGGTACTGCCATAGATGATGTTAAATTCAAAATATGTCATCTATAAAAACTACAACAAATGTGTGCTTTAATAGCATATAGTGACCGTGTTTTTTATCAAAATGCTAAGAAATGTTGTTTAATTTTCAGGGAAGCTAGCGCGCGGGGACAAAAATTACAACCCTACCTAAAATTACTCTCTCACAACTCTCCCTCTTTCGACCTCTTTCATACCTCACTCAACTTCAACCTCTCTTTAATGTTGAATGTAAATCTTACGGCTCAAGAATCAACTCACTCTTTCATCTTTCTCTCGAGAATCTCTCTTTGGTGAGCTCTCACTTTGGTGTGTCTCTAACACAGCGCCTCTCTTCAACCCTCACAGACTCTGCGATGAAGCTCATATGCAACTCTCTCTTTGACAAAGTTCATAGAACTTTTTCACGCTAGGAGAAGATCTCTCGCATATCTTTCTTGCATGTTTGTCATAGATTTCTCACAACTCTCTGTTTGAGCTCTCTCTCAAAGGTCGATTCCCCAGCTTCCCTTCGTTATGGGTAAATCCCCAATTCTCTACTATGCTTTATATTTTTTGTGACGGGTTTTTCAATTTAGTTTGTTTTGTTTAGATCTGTTATCAATTTGAAGTTAGTTTTTTATTTTTCTTTATAAGCGATTTTAGCATAGGAATCGATTCACAACTATCTACTTGACCTCTCTATCGTCGCTTCTCTTCAATGGTCTGTTCAGTTTCTTAAATGCTTTTTTTAAACTTCATTTAGCTAAATAAAAAGATATTCAACCCTCTCTTTTCACATCCATAATCCTTTCTCTTCATCCTCTCAACTAGCTATATCTACCTCAACCTCTCTAGACGATTTTTGAAGCCCAGGGATGTAGCTCGCGAGTCTCGCTCTTTAAACTATCTCTCTCTCTCAAAGCTCTCTATCGCAAACCTCTCTCAGGTAACTTCTTGTATCTCTCTTATCAGCTCTCATCATTTCTCTCTCTTTGATCTCATAGCTCCCTATCTCTCAGTTTTACGTTGCATCTTTGTTTTACAGTCCTCTCCCACTTTGATTTCATATCTCAAAACAAGAGGAAGGGTGTCTTTTTCTTACGAAGTGTGTTATAATCTCTAATTCATGTGTTGATTATGTCTGATTTTTCCCTAATATTTTTATTTTTTCTTAAAAAAATTGTCTGAGTTTAGGGGTTTTCCAAATTTTGTTTACTTCTCTTTCTTTAGTGTGCCGAATTTCATCTTACTTCTCCTAACTAGGGTTTCCTAAGTTAATTAGTGTTTCTAACTGTGAAAAGGCTTGCTTTTATGACTGTTTGTATTTTGGCAAGAAAATGTTTACTTTCATGACTTAGAGTTCGAATTGAGCCTTGTGGTTGGTTTGATTTGTTATTCCAGGGAGATACATTTAACATGCACCTTGTTTCTTCTTTAAGATTCTCGCTATTACAGAATATGATGGCTCTCCCATCAAGAACTAGGTATTTCCAAGCTTTCTAGTTTTCATGAATGGTTTTTTATCCATCCACTTAGTGCTATGTTAGATGAAGTACAAGTGGGTCTTCATTTCAGTCATTTTTACCTAGTTGAAAATTGCCTTTATCAACTTATTATCCTGATTTGAAAGTGGATGTACTGCTCAAGTCATGGTTCAATTAGACAACTGATATATAATTAAGAGAAGCTGAACATAACTTTTTTAGTTCTCCTTATTTTTTTAGGCAAGTGACTGATATCTAGAAATTAGTTTTGGTCTAAGTACCTCAAATTGAATGACCTTCAAAGCTCATGACAAACATAAGAACGCGTTGACTATGTAAACTATGTCAGAACCAAGCTATGTCGGTCAGTACATATATGCATTTACATGTAATTAACTGGTGTACCCACAGTGCATATATACACTTATATAAGTAATAGATAAAGATATTACAATGATGATCACCATGAGGTTAGAAGTTATGTGGAATTTTAGCTAATTGATTGTAGCATTGTGGAAGTAAAACAAGAAATGGGACAGATAATATGTACTCAATTTTCTTTTGAAATAATTTGAGTTGAATTGATTGTAGCATTGTGGTTGAGATTCTTTCTTGTTTAACTTACATTTAGACTTTATAATTTAGAAAATGATTTAAATAGTCCATGTGTTGGTTAAACAACTTTTGTAGGTGAATGCTTTTCATAATTATAAGGTGCTTTCAGTAAGGACAGCTGCTTGTCGAGCAATTGGTGTCACATCTTGTTTCCCTAATGTTTCTCATCGGCATTTCTCATAGGTAATCTGCTAACATGATACATCAATTATATTGTGGTTTCTTTTGGCAATTGTATCATTTTTATTTTTGTCCCCTTGACTTTGGGTGATCTATGTTCCTCATGCTTGTACTTGTTTCTTTCTTCTTTTTGTATATATTTCACTATTTCCAAAATGTGAACCAAACATGTGGTTTTTATTGATATAAGCTGCTCTTGCAACTATGCCATTCTAGGCTTGTTCACTTGTAAGAAATGACTTCTAAGAAGAGAGCCAGGAATTGCACATAATTCTTGATCCAAATTTTCATACTTTCTATTGTAATACCTAATTGTAGGTGGAGTTTGCATTGGCAGGATTTTTTATACCATATGAAATAGATATTACTAAATGATGAGTAATTTTAGGTGGACTTTACATAGCTGGTATGGTTATCTGCCCATTGCTTTAGAAAATAGTAGCTCTCTTGTTGTTTGTGTTCATGATTTTAAAATATAATAGTTCTCATATTTATCATTTGCGTGACATGTTTTAGTTCATTTTCCTGGCATATTTTAGTACATAAGGATGAGCGTTGAAGGTGGTAAGAGAGACCTGGAATCCATCTCTCCCATTGTTTAGTTTCATTCATTTTTTGGACCCTAACATTGGATTATACACATAGAAGCACATTATTTACATTACTGCTATATGATTACTGAAATTTTTCTTTTGAGTAGATTATATATGACATAAACTTTCATTTCATGGAGGTTTTAAATCAGTTAAGTCCTCATCTCACATGTACTCATGTTGACTGTTAGAGCGTTTTATATTATTTTTGGAGGTTACTATAATATTTAATGACATGTCTCCATAGAGAATATCAATCGACATTAAACCCAACAGAAGCAAGCAAGCCACAAGGTGCTCCTACAACCAAGGACAACGATTCCTAAAGCTTCACCAAGGTAGTTACCCCGTGAAGGTGCTCCTTCATCATGTACAATGCTTGAAGATGGAGGTATAAATTTAAGATCTATCTTGATTTTTGAAGTGTTGAACTTATCTATGATTATCCATATTTTTTGCCACCATTTGGGAGATTAAACGTTGGAACTTAGCAATATTTTATCCTTGATTTGTTTTGTTCATCGCATATTTAGAAATGGCTTATACATGAGATAAATTTTGTTTCTTTTAGGAGTATTCGCTATTTTTTAATTGGATATGGAGAAATGGTTTTACAAGTTTTTATTGAATCTACCCAGCTTGTTTCTTCGGATTTTTTTAGTTGGATTTGATCTTTTTGAATGATTGAGTAAAATTATGAATATATACAAGATATATTTAGATATAGGGTATTGTTTATTAACATATTCTGACTATCTAAACTATGCCCAGCTAGAAGCCTCATTAGTTTTAGTGCAGGACTATTCTGGTTGAAATGGGGTTGATGCAATTTTGCATATGCTAAGTTAAGTGTTTAATGTAGTTCTTATAAGCTTATACCAAACACATTTAACTGTGCGTTACTGTGATGTTAATTCTCTAAATATTTTCCTGCTTATTTTCTTATTTGACCATCATTCTTCCATCAACTAATGCACAAGGACTGAACTACATGTTAAACTCCAAACTTTGGTAGTAGATTTAGTATCAAATATCCTAACGATTCTGAGTATCCTGTTACTTCCAAGCAATTCATATTTAATCTATTTTCTTTTTCTTCTTTTTGAGGGTAAGGGAAGGGATGGGTTTAAAAGGCTTAATGTTGCTATGAACCTTCTCTCTCACTTAAGCTTTGTTATGGTCTTATAAGACATTGTTTAGATAAACTTGACTGCTTGTTAAATGTTTCATTTGGGACATAAGATAATAAACTTGGTTTACAGTTAAATGTCAGAATTTGGTTACTCTCCACCAACGACTATACTATATCAAGGAATGTTGTAAGTCTGCCACTAATTCTTAACTTCCTTATCTAATAAGTCATTTCTTAGTTGTTGATCATTTATATTGTACTATTTGGAATGGGAGGCTTGCTCCTTCATCTGAATGGATCATACATGCTTTGGTTTAACACTTTGATCTTTTCCTGAAGCACACCAGGCAGTTATCTCCGCCACCACCGCCTTACCAAGGAAAATCACCAAGTGGACCTTCTAGGGTACCTCCACCATCAGTACTTAGATGTGAATTTATACTATATTTTAGTTTTTTTGGATATATTACTTGTGTTTGCTCTATGTAAAATCAATATGTAATGATCATTTAAAATGTGATTTCTAGTTGACTATTAATATGTGACACTTTTGACTAATTAAATAAAATGATATGTGATTTTGTACTTTTGTGATATTTTTTGAAAAGTTATTTATTTTTTATATTTGTACAATTGTAAGTATAAGTAATATAAAAAATATTTAATAACATTAACAAAACAATAAGTAATGAAAAATGCTATTAAAGACCTAAATTGCAATTATAAACGGCTATAAAAGACCTACGATAGTATTTATAAAATGTTATAGACCTACTACAGCATTTTTAAAACACTATAAAGGTTTTTTATAGCTTTTTAAATGCATGAAAGGCTTTTATAGCCTTTTTAAACGCTACGAAAAGGTGAGCGTTTAAGAAATGCTATAAAAAGCTTTTGATAGCGTTTAAAAAATGCTATCGTAGGTTTTTTATAGCGTTTAAAAAACGCTATCACAGGTAGTGGACTTTTAATAACATCGGTATACATCGTATTTTCAGAAACGCTAATGAAGCCCTTTGATAGTGTTCTTTGGCTGCGATCGTAGCTTTTTTGTTGTAGTGAAAGCTAATCCTCAAAAGAAAATAGGTCAGTTAAAAAATTAAACATAGATCTCATCACGTTAAAAGGAAATGTTTCTTCTTACTATTACACCATGTTAGAATCGGCGGCGGCATGCGGCGGAGGCGTGGTGGTTTTTTAAAAAAAATAAATCTTTTAAAACTTTATCGATTGAAACAAAAATAATTCTGATCCCATGGTGTCCAAAAAAAACTTTTAAACCTTTTGATGAAGAAAAAAAATTTCTCATCTGATCCATTATATATCTATACATTGAATCAAAGACATACAATGATAAGAGTTATACCACTTGTAGTCTTATCAAACGTCCTTGCAAACAATAAACTTGTAATCCCACGAACAACAAACTGCGAGATCTACACTAAGATCTTCCAAGCCAATTCTCAAACACATTAGAATTTGTGTGGACACGTAGAATTAATCAAACTACTTTTCTATCCCTAGATGTTTTCAACAAATGAGATCAAGAGATTTTGGAGAAAGACTGTTGTGAGACAAAACTCTAAGAAAAAATTAGGAAAAAACCATAGAGCTTTTTTGTTAACCTTTAATCACCAAGTTGCACACTCTAATCCCAATAAAATAATATATATCTATATCTACTAGGTCAAAACTCATCAGATTCTTAGGGGTTTACAAAATAATAAATTAATTACATGTGCAATTGCAGTGGGATCCACTACAATTGAGCCAAAACTGCACTGTGCCGTTCGGATCAGTAGTTCCTCACGGCATTGCTGATTCACGACATCACTGTAGTGCAGTGTGCCACGTGTTACTATAGTGCCACTTGGCACTACAGTAACTCACGTCAATTTCTTATTCAAAAACCAGATACTGATACGTGGTAGTCTAATATGTCATGTGACAATTATCCTATAATTCATTATTTATATAAATAAAATAAATATCTAGATATAAGTTAATTCAAAATTAACTCATCGGATCTCCCAATCAATTATCTTATCCGTAAATAAACAGATTAGATAAACCAAATAAATCATTATCTCATAATGATTTGATATCATTTAATTTCATAAATCGAATATTTTATCATACTAATCGATCAACATTGAATTAATTGATATTACTATTTATTTGTAATTTCCAAAAATTACAATTTTCTAATGTTTGGCACACTTGGTAAAGTCTCAGGAAAAACTTCTGGAAAATTTTAACCACCTTCACATCATCCAATTCTAATTCTAACTTATGTATGTTAGAATTTTCCTATTAAATTTTTACCAACTTTATGTGACACACTTAATCTTCCTATTACCAAACACTAACTCACTCAAAATCTTTTAAATACATATAACCACTATAGTTTGAGCTTACAGATAATTTAAGTATGGTAGGGGTTACAAAGAATGTTTGTCTTAACATAAAGTTTCTAAGGAACTATAACACAAAACTTACCCAATTTTAGATCTGAAAAACAATTGGCTCTAAGCCTTATCCATAATTATGATAGACCAAGGATGAAGAAAAGGTTCTCTTTTTATTATCTAGGATTTTTCAGTGGAATAAGAGGGAGAGAGAATGAGGGAATGAGAGAATGAGAGAATGAAAGAATGAGAGATGGGGGTGCCTTGACAAAAATTATCACTCACAGGAAATAAAAAAAAAACTTCTTCTTTCCTTCAACCCAATTTCCTTTGACAATGATCTCCCGATGTTTAGTAACATATATTATCATCTAATGGAGTGGGTGTTGGTCGTCGCAGCAGAAGCGAGTGGCGCGTGACCATTTTAAAAATTAAAATTTTATTAAAATCAAAACTTTTAATAAAACAAAATCGTGAAACACTACGATAACCAAAAGAACTTTTGATTGAAAATTCTTTTCAACCAGTCAGGATCCATTATATATTTATATATTAACTTTACAACAAACAAGGTTATGAATTATATATCTCTTATAGTCTAAATCAAGGATGCTCACGAAACCAATCGATTCTATGTTCCCACGAAATCGTTCCAACGATAAGTAGACTCCAAGATTCACACTAAGATCTTCTAAGTCAATCCTCAATGCACTAGGATGTGTGCGGGCACGTAAAATATAACGAAGATACTTTTTTATCTCTAAATGTACTCAACACATGAAGTCTAGAGATTTTATGTGTAAACTTTTGTGAGACAATTCTCTAAAAGAATATGACGATGATTTCTTATAGAATTTGATTAACTCTTAATTGTAGAAAAAAATACCTTTTTGAGAAAATTGTGTTCTTCTCTCAACTATTGATTGATGAATCGATTCAACTCACTCAACTGATTGAATTCAACTGATTTAACTGATTGGATATCTTAAGCCATCAAAATAATATATGTATAATTTTCTTGATAATGGCATATCAGATATTTGAGGATAATTGAAATAATATTTAATTATAAAATTACCAATAACAGTCGGACCCACTGATATTGTGCACAACTATAGTGCCACATGGCACTGCAGTACTCCATGAGGCAGCAAAGTGCCTCACGACACTACTATAGTGTCATGTGGCACTATATTGTCGCACACCCACTACTGTATTGCCACATGACACTACAATAGTCCATATTAATCTCTAATACTCAATCAGTGATTGACACATGATAATTACTGCGTATTCAATATTTATTTTCATCAAATTAAATATCTAGATATTAAAACATATCTGATTATCCTCATCAACTAAATTATTTGTTATTTCATAAATAACAGATTTAATTGATCCAAATTATTATCTAATAATAATTTCATTATATAATTTCATAAATTATATATTTCGTCTCATTTATCGATAATTATATATATATATTAATTCCAAAACTTATATTAATATATATAAATAATTCAATTAATTAATTACACATAATTATCTCATAATTATATACTTGCCCTAGAATAAAAATATTTTTGAAAGTAAGTCATTTTCTCATGCCCTGAAATATTCACACTCTAAACTACGTAGTATATAGGTAACTTGCTGACCATGGACCTATAATCCTAAGCTCCACTAAACCAGATTATTAATTAAACTCTTTAATTAAATAATCTTATTGATTAATTCCATTATTACTCCACTATAAATATGAAATTGCACTTTTAGAGATTTCAGATTGTATTTACATAGTATTCTGATGTTGTCCACTGATATAATCATTTCACATTGTTATGTCCTCCAATTATTGATTTGTAAATTAGAACTGGTCAAAATTATCATTTTACTCTTCTAATTACCTATTGATCCTTAAGTACCATTAATCCACTAGTGAATAGCTAATTTATAATCTTATTGTAAATTTGAGCTCAATAACCGTTCAGTTTCAGAATTAACACTTAAGAGAACCAATATATGATCCGTTAGGAAAGCTTGAATTCTGAATCTTGTAAGATCATGTTCTCAGCCATCCATATCACTGAATCTCTAAAACAAAAGTTACTAGTATGTTTTTCAAACAAATCTTAACGAGTTAATCAAAAGATCAAGTAGACATGCATAGGAGTCCATGACTACTGGGGACTCAGAATGATCTACATATGATCTTCGAATTGATGTGTAGTAAATCTTTATGATAAACGGCACGTTGATAAAGATGTTAATTCTCATCGGTCCAATCATAATAATCTAATTAGTGCATTCACTAAGATGTTTATCCACATCAAAGATCCGGATCTAGATTACATGCATTCATAATGTTTACTGAATCGTACTAGCAATCATTCATTAAAGATTATATATTTAAATGTCGCTGACAATTTTATTCATTATCTATGATCTTAATTCTCTCGTACTAATACAAGATCATAGTCTCATTAATGAATATGAAAATTTCATATATTTACATAAATTATTCAACAATAATTTAAAAGAACAATTATAAGAAAAATGTAATCTTTATTAAATTTCATATTAAAATATCAATACACATACTTTGAGGGTATAACTCCCAGCAGAGGGAGTATGGTATGTCCACGAGAGTAGAAAAAGGGAATGTAATAAACTCTTTTAATTTCTTTCCCCCTTTATTTCATAATATCCTAAGACCTTTCTTAATATGAAAATCCCTATGTATGTAAAAGAATAACACAATATCAAATAATAAACGGGTGTTGTTGGGGGAGGTGTAGGAGACAATGAAGTTTAATTATTTATTTCCTAATTACTAGCGATCCTATTTCCACATAAGAACTAAGATTTCGTTAATATTTCAAACAAAAGCTCACGGAAGCTAGGTAATTTTTTATATTTAAAACAAAGAGTGGAATTCAAACATAAACATCATTTTATTTAATTCAAATCATTTAGAAGTATCGCTCAACAAATTATTCTAAATCTAAAACATTGTTTAACCATCCATATGTCAAATGCATACAATTTAAAGAAAACAAATAAACTACAAATGCTTTCTTAAAAGACTCATTGACTCTTATCCCGTGCTAAACACTCTAGACTTCATCCATAACGAACACATCCTCATAATAAATAGAATGAGTATATATATGCTCAGTAAGCAAAACTATCATATATAACATCACAAAAATCATCATCACATACATTATATATTATTCTTTCAAAAAATTTCAAATCTTTCTTAGAGAGAGTCTGTTGGCCAACTTTCATTAGAGCTCGATGGAACACCTAGAATAAAGCAGAGATTGTCCATCGGTAATTGCTAAAGGTATGTACAGGTGACCTTTCTCACGAGTACCACACCGCATCCCCAAAGAGGTGGAACCAGAAATTTAATAATCTCTCACACGTCTAACCAGATTACATACAGAGACCCTCTCCCGAAGGATGAGGCGAATAAAGGCCCTTACCAAAGGATAAGGAAAACAATGCAAATAGTGGTAAACAACTCTAATGGTGCAAAGTGTTTTGCGTTTCATTTTCCTGTTACTTTCTTTCTTATCTCATAACATGTAATCCACTGAAAAATGTAGATTCAAACATCACAATATTTAAAATTTATAAATAGGTTGTTGCTCCCCCTCCCCCCCCCCTTCTTCTCTCTCTCTCCACCTCTCCTTCTCTCTCTCTCTATACTACTCATCACCAGCTCTACAAATGCCTACCGACCCTGCAATGCCAATGTTATGACCACAACCCAGAAAATTGAGAAATATGATAAATATAAAAAAAAAATGCAGAATCCAAATAACGTACATGATTCGGTAATATGCCTACGTCCAAGGGAGAAGATGAGAAGAATTCCACTGATCAACAATGAGAGTACAAAATAATGCCAAAAGCATTCATAGGCCTAAATCCCACAAACTCATATATTGCACTAAGTAGAGACTTAGAATATTTGTAGTCCCTAAACAAATATTTCTATATTAGGTATTATTTGGTACAATACAAAAGAGGTGAGGGGAAACTTATTTATATAGGAAACTAAGAGAGCATGACTATTAAATAACTTATGTGAAATAAAAGATAAACCCACAACTATTTGAAGCCAGGCCTTAATAAAGCTCCACCTTGGCTTCAAATTGCACCATAATCTTCAAAAGTAGATTTCTTCAAACATTTTCTCCAAAACAGCAAATAACTTAATTCAGATACTAACCAACTCCAGGAACTGCTAGAAATTATGAGACTTAGTCATCATATCGCTTGATTCAATGTTGTAGGAAATTTGCTGATTGTAACGGCACCCTAAGATACAGCCTCACAGATGAAGTGATATCCAATATAGTTGTGTTTGGTCTTCTTATGATAAATTTGATTTTTGCTCAAATGTATAACATTCTGGCTATCAAAATATATAACAGTAGAATCTGCTCAAGTCTTAAATCAGTAACCAAACTGATCATCAAACAGTCATCCTTAACTCTCTTTTTTCAAATGGCTTCTTTCAATACTTCTACTGTTGCATTGTATTTTTCCTCGATAGTAGAAAGTGCGATTATAGACTACAGAATAGCCTTCCAACCGATGGCACAAGAAGAAAGTGTCAACAAATAACATGTCAGGGATTATTTCTCATGAAGAACACCAGCATAATCAGAGTCCAAAAAACCAACAAAATTGCTCCTAATGTCAAAACTACTAACATAAACTACCCAAATCTGCAGTGCCTTTCAAATATTGGAGGACCGACTTCACAACTTGCCAATGAGCCTTGCAAGGGTTCTCCCATGTATTTGCCGACGATGTTAACAACATTTGATGAGTACAAACTATAGCATAAATGATACTCTCAACTGCACTTGAACTTTCAACTTGATGATTTCAGCTTTATTTTACAACAGTAAGCATATAATGAACGTAGGTGATTTTGAGACAAAAGATTTGGTTACTGCCAAAAAGATGTTTGTGGTAAACATAATTGTCATAGTCACTCATAGAGTAGCCATACCCAAACATAAAGGAATCAAACCGCTTGTACCACTTTCTAGGAGATCGCTTCAAGCCATATATTGACTAAATAAACAAACATGATCTTCCATACCCTAAACAACAATTCCATCTGGTTAATACATATAAATTTGCTCCTCAAGCTCACCATACTGGAAAGTTATCTTGACATCTAGCTACTCTAAAGCTACGTCAAATAATGCAACCATGGAAAGCAACAAGTGAAAAGAGCTATGTTTCACAACTTGTGAGAACACTTGATTGAAGTCCACACCCTGTCTCTGGCTATAGTCCTTAGCAACTAAGCGTGCTTTTGAAACTTGGTACTTCAACCCCTAGGATGCCTTCCTTTTTCTTGAAGACCTATTTGCACCGAACAATATTGGCTTTAGGCGGTTAACTAAATCCCATGTACAACTTTTATAAAAAATGATTCAAGCTCTTCACTCATAGCAACAATTTATTGAAAAAATTTGCTACTTATGACAGCCTCAAGGTAACTGGAAGGTTCTTGAGACTCAATACAATCAATGCATAAGATATCAAGTTTGTATGAGCATACATCTAAGATACCTCCTCCTTTGTCCAATAGTAGTATTGTACCATTGTTCTGGTTGCTCCTATGTTGTACAATGAACTGAATCTTACAACTCATTGATCAAAAGTGGTATCTTTCCCTTTACTAGGAGCTTCAACCACTAGCTCCACCTGCTCACTAATACTAAGGTCTAACACACGTGCATGTGTGGTGTCTGACAATGACTTCATTCATAGTACTCATCAAATAAACCCTTACGAAATTTCAGACTAATATCAGTTCTAAAATACTTGATTTTCTTGCTCGCTTAGTTCACAACACGAGCTCTTCACTTCTTGAAGGTTGGGAATAAATCACTCTTCTACTTCAAGAAATAAGTCCAAACTCACCGAAAGTAGTCATTAATGAACCCAACGATCTGAATGTATGTAATACAATATTCTCGTAGTTCTATGAATCACTGCGCTGAGCTAATAAGGCTCGCATCTTCAACCGCCAAAGACATTCTTTCGATCAAATTTATCGATCTCAATTTTGGGCGTCATAATAACAAAAGACTCAAATAAAACAATAACTCTAATACCACTTGTTTTTATCACAACCCCAAAAATGGGGAAATATGTAAAATATAAATAAAGATAAATAATAAAATATAAAACATAAAAAAGTTATGTGGTTCACTACCATGCCTACAATCACAGGTTAAAATGAGAAAAAGTTCATTAATCAACAAAGAGAGTACAAAAGAATGCCAAAATATTGAACTAAATAGAGTCTTAAAATATTCATAGGCAACATACAAATGTCTATAAACAATCGATGTGGGACAAAAGCAAAAACCACAACTATTTGAAGTCGCGCCTCAACAGGCAATTCAGCATAGACAACGAAAGACTCTCCCCACAGTCTCAAAAACATAGTTTGGATGTGATATTGGAGGAGGCCTCTCTTGATTATTTGTATCAATTGGATCCTATTCTACCGGAACAGGGACAGGTGTTTTTTAAGACCCGGCGCGTTGATTGTGTTTTCCATGGTACAAAAAAAATTCTCTTACTTTAAAATATGTTTGTTTTTAATGTCACTCCACCATTACCAAGGGAATCGGGTGCTAATGGTCTTTCATGTAAGACTACAAGCAATAATTGTCCAAATCACCCGTAAACGACATAAACAGAGATCATTGTAAATCGATGGCCTTGAATGTGACAGGCACTTCCTATCCAGCCAGCTTTCTGGTTCTATGCCCTAAGAAAGAAAGACACCATTTTATGCAGTTTGCTCGTGCTGTTGGATTTTAATGGAAGTTTTATGCTCTGAGATTTTGGGCTACGCTTGATAGTCATAGCGTTTGAAGCAGTGCACAGTTTAATGGAAAAGTTTTCCTTTGAATTGCAAATAGACTCATTGAGTTAAAATAATAAGCAAAATTCTTTCCAACTCAATGAAAATTTGTGGAAAAAGAATTAGTTCAGACATATCTTTACATGGGGGTGGATGAAATAGACCGAGACAAGGTATCCTCGGTCGAAGAAATGACTGGCACGTTAATTTCGCTTGTTGTAGCAATGCTCCAACGAGTGAAAGAAATTGGGTTTGGTCATAAGCACCTGATGGAGCAAAGTACATTGGCACGGGCATATGGGATGGAAGCTTAGGAAATGGTGCTTCAAAATTCAGGACCTGAATGACCTGCCGTATCGAAGGTCTCAACCGGTGATCTGGATGAGCACACCAAAGTCCTACAATCATCAAACACGTCATCTCTTCCGTGTTGTATTCTCCCATTAAATCTGCATCTGCTGCCTCAGGAAGCCTCCTCATTCCATACAATTCCCACACCCAATTGACAAGGCTAATCCTTGACTCTTCCTCATGGTGCTCAACTGCCTTCCTCCCACAAGCTATCTCTAATGCCACCACCCCAAAGCTGAACACATCTGATTCCTTACTAGCTTTGCTTGTTATTACGCATTCCGGAGCCAAGTACCCCATGGTCCCGGCAAGAACCGTTGTTGGCGAGCCTAGGCCGTGGTCCACGAGCCGTGCAAGACCAAAGTCGCCAAGTTTCGCATTGAAATTTGAATCTAACATGACATTGCTAGATTTGATGTCTCTATGCAGTACGCATTGCTCCCATTCCTCGTGAAGATACAACAATCCGGAAGCCAAACCTTGAGCGATTTTGTATCTTGCAGGCCACATTAGTTGGCTTTTCTTCTTGAATAAATGATGATCTAGGCTCCCATTCGGCATATACTCATAGACAAGTAGGAAACTTCCCCGTTCGTGGCTATACCCAACAAGTTGAACCAGATTCCTGTGTCTCAATCGGCTTATGGTCTTCACCTCAGAGATGTACTCCTTTTTTCCTTGCTTGGAGTTGTTAGATATCTTTTTCACTGCAATTTCCATGTTAAGTTGTGAAGTGAAACCTCTATAGACGCCTCCGAACCCGCCCTGTCCAAGCTTCCCGTTCTCGCTGAAATTATCCGTTGCCTTAACCATTTCCTCATATTTAAACCTCTTAGGTCCAGTTCCCTTCATGAAATCCTCCTCTAGACCATCAACCATTCCTATTTCTTCATCTTCATACTCATCTTGTTTTTTCACCTCTTTCCTTCTTGCTTTCCTCCACATAAAAACAAGCATGAGAGTAATTCCTAAAACCAGAACCACAAGGCCTAGCACCAATCCAACTATCCATAATTTAGATCTCCCTCCACCAGTGGGCTCATTTGGACTCAGAGTAGATGTAAAATTCCAATTTCTTATCACTTGAAGTGGGATCGAGTCTCCTGTTGACGCCGAGAACCCGATGACAACTCGTTCCGGTAGAATCTCCTTCAGATCCAAATTAGGATAAGTGAGATTCAATGTCATAGACTCATTCGGAACTTGTGGATCCTTTAGTGCAACATCTAGACTATTTGAAGTTCCATTGTAAGATATTGTTGCACCCAAAATATCCCCAGATACCATAGTATTACTCCAAGTAAGATTAGCCACAGAGACTATTGAATTTACATTTATACCCACATGGTTGTCACTAGGATCCCATGAATCTTGGAATATGTCGAATTCCACAGCAACCATCTGATTGGATGGATTCCCATTATTAGTCTCATTGAATAGACCCAACCAACCTCTAGCAGAATTCAAAGGAGCAGCTGAGTTGTTCTCTGAGGTTAAAAAGAAGGCAATCCCACCTGAGGAAAGATTCCTTGTTCCACTAGTGAACGAGATCATGAACTCGAAATAAGTAGTGAAATCCGTGGTCGTGTTCGTGTTGGAATCCCATAGTTGGATAAGCTCGGAGTAGTAAGCTCGGCCGGTGTTGTTGAAGACATTGCCAAGAATCTGATTATCTGTGAGTCTTATAGAGGGGTGGCCACTGACAGTGGCTCTTGTTGCACCATTATCAACTGTTATGTTTGGGTCATTGGGAGAGAAGGAAGAGAAGGAGAAGTTTGCGCAGATGGCCGAATCCAAATATAAGACCAATAAGAAAAAAAATATCAGAAGGGAATATGAAGATGGATGATACATAGGAGAGGGCCAAGAGAAAAGTTTAACAACTTGAGATTATTAGCCTGAAGATGTAAAAGAGATGTGAAAGCCTCACGGTATATAATTCTATTCTATAGTTTGAATTTTTATGCTAATTCCATGATCTGTTCAGACCCACCTGATGACCGAGTAAAATAGTTGCACCTGCTAGAATGGATTAAAAACGCGTATATTAATTATCTGACTTGGTTTATTAGTTTAAGGCGCTTTTTGAACTTTGACTCTTCTATAAGTTGCCGGAGCAGTTTAGAAACCACACTTCTTTGACTTGAAGAGTCGCAGAGGTTTTAGAAAATGACTTGGATTATTTGCTAATAAAGCAAATATTATGACTATCATCTACATAGTAGAATCAAGCAGGGGTTGGTTCTGATTTCTTCCCCTTTCTGTGTTCCTATGTTTTCAAATAACACACTTTCATAAAAAAAGTTCTGAAAGAACTAAACAAAGTTACAAGTTTGGGTCGTGTGCGACGACCAGATTCACGTGGCAAATATGGAGGTTCGTCTTCTACAGAGGGAGTGAATTTGTTTAGCCTGTCGGCGGAATTGAATGTAAATTATAGAAACTCCTTAAATTATTGATCATCTTTACCCAAAATATAAATAAAAAATATATATATATATATATCATTGAAATATTTAATCTAACTTATTGAGTAAAATATGATGAATTTAATTAATACGAGTAAAATATGGTCAAACATATGCTAAAAATAGCAAAAAAAATGGAAAATTTTACAATGCCCGTAATTTTTTCATCAAATATGAGCTAGGATTTACTAATTATGTATTAGAGTTTATTAAATATGTACTGGGGTTCACTAAATACATTCAAATTAATAAATCTTGGAAGGGTTCACTTACGTATTGACGTTCACCAAATATGTACAGGAATTCACCAAATATGTAATGTGGTTCACCAAATATGTATACATTAATAAATTTTATACGGATTCACCAAATACGTAGTGGGATTCACCAAATATATAGTAGGGTTCACCACCAATACGTAGTGGGGTTCACCAAATACGTAATGGAGTTCACCAAATATGTATAAATTAATAATTTGTAGAAGAGTTCACCAAATACATATGGGTTCACCAAATACCTAGTGGAATTCACCGAATACGTAATGGGGTTCACCAAATACGTTTAAATTAATAAACTTAGAGGTGTTCACTAAATACGTAGTGAGGTTCACCAAATACGTAGTGGGATTCATCAAGTATAAATTAATAATTCTTAGAATGGTTCACCAACTACATAGTGAGGTTCACCAAATACGTAGTAGGGTTCACCGAATACGTAGTGGGGTTCACCGATAAGTAATGAGATTCACTAAATTCGTATAAATTAATAATTTTTAGAGGGATTTACCAAATATGTATTGGGGTACACCAATATGTAGTGGAGTTCACTAAATACGTAATGTGGTTCACAAAATATGTATAAATTATTAATTCTTAGAGGGGTTCATCAAATATGTACTCGGGTTCACCGATTGCGTACTTGGGTTCACCAAATACGTACAAAGTCATTTTTTGTGAACCCCTCCAAGAATTATTAATTTTGCACGTATTTGGTGAACCTCACTACGTATTTGGTAAACCGCAATACATATTTAGTGAACCACTCCAAGAATTATTAATTTATACGTATTTGATGAACCTCATTACGTATTTGGTGAACCTTACTATGTATATGGTGAATCTCAGTATATATTTGATGAACCTCTAAAAAATGAATTTCTAATTTTTGGTTAACCCCTCAAAATTCCTTTTATACCGTCGATTTCTCTAACATATACCAGCGGCTTTAGAACCAATAGCAATGGCTTTTGCAACCTACATCAACAGTTTATGTCCCTCGGTGGTTTCTTGCAAATTTTCCAATTTGCGGTAGTTTTGTTATTTTTCGGTGCTTTTGCATCAGTACAATGATTTTTCGAATCTTTTTGCAATGGTATTTCAATAAATTCTATTTTCTAAAGTTGATCAGGGTATACTCGATGAATCGCAAATAAAGTTATCAAGATTCTCGATTTTTCAATGCGAACATTAAGTATCTTCACTTATATTTTAAATTAAATTTGAATTAAGTAATAAATTATTAAAATAATTGAACACTTATTCATAAACGTATAAGAACATACTCTTGATTATGTTGTTGTGATTTTATTGGCTTAAGTAAAGATTCCCGAAGTAAGTGAACACCTATTCATAAAACTCATTAAAAGTTGTTATTGATAATATTATTGTGTTTTTGTGACAAGTATCGAGCGAGACGTGTTTTAACCATACATAATTATATGTTGTGATGTTGTGATGGCTGGTCAATCATATTTATCGATTTTCATGTACTTACTTGTTTTGTTACTTAGTCATATTTTCATGCACTTAGGCATTTCACATACTTAGCAATACTCATTCACTTAGTAATTTTTAACTCTTTGTCACTTTTATGTACCTTTTTATCACTCAATTGTACACTTAGTTATTTTTAAATACTTAACCATCATGCACTTAACCAATTTAACAATTTTCATGCACTTAAACATTTTCACACATTTTACGTTTTTATTTATATGCTTATAAATATATTTTATTAAATCTAAGCAAAACGCCATTGTGAATGGCGTTTGGGGTCCGAAATGCACCAGTTGGACCCCAAACGCTATTCATGAATGGCGACTCGCCATTATAGACACAAAAATCATCACAATCGACACTAAACTTGCCGGTATTGACACTAAAACCGTCACTATTGACACGAAAACGGCTGTTATAGACACTAAAACCACCACAATTGATGTTAAAACCGCCGTAATAGACATTAAAATTGAAAAAATCACCAGAACTGCCAGTATAGGGGAAAACCTGCCGGTATTGGGTTGCAAAAATCGTCGAAATTGACACAAAAACCGCCATTATTGACACAAAAACCTTTGGTATTGGTTAGAGAAACCAACGATATAGTGTGTAAAAATATGACGTTTGAGAGCCCAAATGCCATCAGCAGGCTCTAAACGCCATCAACACATGGTGTTTCACCATGCGATGATGGTGTTTCGCCTAGATGTAATATACAAATATGGAGAATATGTTTTTTTATTTAAATTTGGTGAGTGTTTGCATTTAGAGAATGAGCCTTCTAAAGGTGTTCACCTCCAACCTTAGAGGTTATACATATTCGTTAAATAATGAAAAATTATTTTACTCGATATTTGTCATAAAATCATGACAACATAATCAAGGATACGTTTTTAAGTGGTAATAATTAAAAATAAAATATAAAACGAACATTGGAGGTTATGCGTGTTTGTCAAACTGCGATAAATAGGATTTACCGACTACATCACGAACTATAATTATATATGGTAAAAATTCATCTCTCTTTAATACTTGTTTCAAAAGCACAATAACATATTTCATAATTTTGAATAATTCATATATGATCGTGTGACATACATATTAATGTGTGACATATGAATCGATAAATGTAAGACATAATAGTGTGTAAAATGATAAATTTTGTAGAGTTCATCAAAAATTATAAATACATATTAGTGTGAAATGACAAATTCGTAGTGGGGTATAAAAGAAATTTGAGGGGTTCACCAAAAATTAAAAATTCTTTTTTTAGATGTTAACCAAAAATGAATCGGGTTAATAAATATGTACTAGAGTTCTCAAATATGTATTAGGTGGTTCACCAAATACGTAAAAAAATTAATAATTCTTAGAGGGGTTCACCAAAAAAGATTTTATACGCAATTGGTGAAACCCAATATATATTTGTTGAACACTTCCAACAATTATAAATTTATACATATTTAATGAACCGCATTACGTATTTGATCAACCTCACTACGTATTTGATAAATTTTTTCAAGAATTATTAATTTATACATATTTGGTGAACTTCATTATGTATTTGATGAACCCCACTATATATTTGGTGAACTTCACTATGTATTTGGAGAATCCCTCCAAGATTTATTAATTTATACATATTTGGTAAACCACATTACGTATTCGGTGAACCTCACTGCGTATTTGGTAAACCTCACTATGTATTTGGTGAATCCCTATAAAAATTATTAATTTATACATATTTGGTGAACTTCATTACGTATTTGGTGAACTCCAATAAGTATTTGGTGAACCCCTCCAATATTTATTAGTTTATCGTATTTTGAAAATCACATTACGTATTTGATGAACTTATGTACATATTTGATGAACACCAATATGTATATGATGAATCACTTCAAAATTTATTAATTTTTACGTATTAAATGATACTTCTACATATTTAATGAATGTATAATGAACTCTAATAAATGTTTAATGAAAAAATAAATAAAAATTTTACCAGCATCAATATTGGGGAAAACTCCGGCATTGGAGTGTAACCAAGAAAAACATAACATAGTACGTCTTAAAACCTGTCCTAAAAGTACGGCTACTAAATTGTGAAGGTTGAATTTCCCCACTAGATTCCTGTCAGCTTGACTTCTAATATTTACATTACATGAAACAGAAAAACACTTTTGGCTTGGTGTTGTTAAAGGATCTCGAACACCAAGTTAGGAATTTTCATATATAGTGTTTAATATGAATAATAAATTAGGTTACCTTGGTATTTATATAACTCATTAGGTCATTAGAGTAACTATTTAGGGTGGGTCGACTTTTAATAGAATATTATATTTGTTTAAACTTCCCTAGTACGATTTTGTCATTGTGGTGATGACGTTTCGCCTAAATGTAATATATAAATATGGGGAATATGATTTTTTTTTAAAATTTGGTGAACGTTAGCATTTAGAGAATGAGTCTTCTAAAGGTGTTCACATCCAATCTTATGAATTATACATGTTCGTTAAATAGTAAAAAATTAATTTACTCTATAATTGTCATAAAATCATGACAACATAATTAAGGATACGTTTTTATGGGATAATAATTATAAAATAAAAGGTTAAACTAACATTGGGGGTTATACGTGTTCGTCAAACAGATAAATATGATTTACCGACTACATCACAACCTATAGTTATACATGGTGAAAGTCCGTCTCTTTTAATGCTTGTCACAAAAGCACAATAATATATTTGATAATTTTGAATAATTCATATATGATCGTGTAACATACATATTAATGTGTGACATAAATATTAATGTTCGACATATTAATCGATAAATGTAAGACATAATAGTGTGTAAAATGATAAATTTTGTAGGATTCACCAAAAACTACAAATACATATTAGTGTAAAATGAAAAATTCATAGTGAGGTATAAAAGGAATTTTGAGGGGCTCACTAAAAGTTAAAAATTCTTCTTTTAGACATTTATAAAAAATGTATTTTGGTTTATCAAATATGTACTAAAGATCACTAAATAAGTAAAAAAATTAATAATTTTTAGAGGCGTTCACCAAAAATGATTTTGTACGTATTTGATGAACTCATGTACGCAATTGGTGAACCCTGGTACATATATGATGAACCCTTCCAAAAAGTACTAATTTATATGTATTTGATGAACCATATGACGTATTCAGTGAATCCATGTACATTGATGAACTCCTCCAAGATTTTTTTTAATTTGTACATATTTAATGAATCCTAAAACATATTTGTTAAACTCCTAATACATATTTAATAAATCCTATGACGTATATAATGAAAGAAAAAAAAATTTACCCGTCTCAATGCTGGGGAAAACCCAACATTGGACTGTGACAAAAAAACATAACATTGTACTTGAAACGTTTACTAAAAGTACAGCTATTAAATTGTGAAGGTTGAATTTCTCCACTAGATTTCTGTCAATTTGACTCCTAATATTTACATTACATGAAACAGAAAAACACATTTGGCGTGGTGCTGTTTAAGGATCACGAACACCAAGTTAGTATTTTTCATATATAGTGTTTAATATGAATAATAAATTAGGTTACCTTGGTATTTATATAACTCATTTGTCATTAGAGTAACTATTTAGGGTGGATCGACTTTTAATAGAATATTATATTTGTTTAAACTTCCCTAGTACGGTTTCGTCATGTGGTCATGACGTTTTTCCTAGATGCAATATTATAAATATGGGGAATATTTTTTTTTTAAATTTGGTGAATGTTAGCATTTATAAAATGAGTCTTCTAAAGGTGTTCACCTCCAAACTTAGGAGTTATACATGTTCGTTAGATAGTGAAAAATTATTTTAATCGATAATTGTCATAAAATCACGACAACATAATTAAGGATACGTTCTTATGGGGTAATAATTATAAAATAAAATGTCAACATAACCTTTGGGGTTATACGTGTTCGTCAAACAAATAAATAGAATTTACCGATTACATCATGACTTATAGTTTTTTCAATTGTTTTTAGCTAATTCTGACAAGGAAATATTCTAGTCTCAATTATTAATTTTAATTCTAACAAGGTTAATAACATTTTTTAGTGTCATGTCATCAACCGGCTGTTGACAAATTTGTAATTGATTTAAAACTTCAATTTACAGACTTCATAATCAAATTTGATGTGGTCCTTACATTTAATTATAGATTCTGAAATTTATTGTCTTTCAATTCAAACGTTATTTTTTTATTTTTATTTATTTAAATTAGATAATAATCATTTATTGATTTTAGTTTCCTTTTCTTTAGCTAATTTTGATAAGAAAATATCCTAGTTTCTATTATTGATTCTAATACTCATAATGTAAAAAATAGAGTTTTAGTATCACGCCATCAACTAGTTGTTGATGAATTCTTACAAGATAAACATTAAATATCTAACATGTTATATATAGATGATTATCAATTTAGTCCAAATTATTGACTAATTATGAAACCTGTTATTTACCTAAATTTATTGAAAATCTGCTATTTTTAAAGCACCCCTTAAAGTTGTCTACTATGCAAAATTTTCATTTTCTTTTAGATTCATATATAGGGTGATCATGATTGAGTCTGAATTAAAGTTTCAAGAACAAAAAATTAGACTAAAAAAATGCCCCGCACACTTTAAACTCTTACGTATTTGTCCTTATGCTTCATGTTAATAGCATCTTTGACTTATAGGTATACATGATTGTCAACTTATGCCAATCATCTATACTATAATATATTAAAAGTGGAGAGGAGATAAAAATTATTTTTAGACAATTTTGTTTATTTATTATTGATGTATTACCCAAAATAATATTATATGTTACATATGACATTTCATAATTTGTTATTTTTAAAAGTATAATAATTTAGTAAAGTAGGTATGAATTTCAAAATTCATTTTATCTATTTAATGTATTAAAAAAATAAATAGTAAATTTTTTTAAATTAAATTTAATTGATAACTTGGATTGAACTTTAGCAAGTTATACACAAAGTTATAAAGAGAAAACTCGACTTTGTATTAAATTATTTTTAATGTAGAGTAAAGTAAATTATCTCTATAAAACTTAAATAATAGAATTTTATACCACACTTTTAGAAACTTATGCAATATTTGATATGTTAGTATAATCAATATATTACATAAATATAGTTACCCAAAAATACAAACAAAAGAACTTAAATTTACCATACAAATGAAAATTAAAATCAAGTTAAAAATAAAATATAAAATAGATGATTTAATTCTAATGACGTCATTATTTCTTTTAATTTTGAGAGCACATTTCTACTATATACCATTTCTTTAAAAAAAAATATACATATGACATTCTACAACTTGGTTAAATAATAATATATCAGTAAAAAACAACAATTTAACGTTTTTTTTATCTTTCTCACATAAATTCAAAACAAATATGATGTTCAATATATTCCTTTTTAAATTGCATAAACACAACATGACTATGATGAATAATTGTAACTAAAAATATAGATTTATTTTCACGTGCAACGCACATACTCACTAGTATACGTTAAACAAAAACTAATTCGGCGTGGGTTATGGCCTTTCAAATTTAAAGGTAAATACAATTGCGGGTCCAACCCATTTTAGACTTCTTTTAACTGCATATTTATATTATCTAAAAGACTGTCGAGAGTACAAAGATCCTCAATTATAGGAGGAACAAAGTTCAACCAACAAACAGAAGAAAAGTTAGAAAGAGCGTAACGAGCTAGTCTATCAGGTATGAGGAACATGAAAGACATTACAACTCACAAAACAATACAACAAAGATTTAATTTCTTTGATAATATTCCCCAATTCATTAATAGGGATTTTAGTCGACCCAATAGCAGAATAGGCTTTGAGGGAATCCGTCTCAACACAAACAACCTTGATGTTATTATTCCGGGCGAAATTAAGACCTTCAAGAATTGCCATGCATTCAGCCTAAAAAACATCCTTCACTCCATCACGGAATAACGAGTATGCTGCAATAATAAAACCGTTGATGTCTCTAATTACTGTTCCCCAGCCTGTCCCTCTAGAGGAAGTAGATGCATCTACATTTAATTTATAGGTACCTGGGTTGGGCTTTTGCCATTGCAAATTGCTTCTTTGAGAATTTTTTGGCAGAGACATAGGGAGAGGATGCACCGTGATCCATTGATGAAGATAATTGGAAGCCCAATCAATAATCTCATCTGAATCAAGCCCATTGTTCTTGTGTATCCATGAGTTCTTGGAATACCAAAACCAACATAAACAAGAGACAAGAGTTAAAGATTGATTGGGAATATGCATAAAATTTCATTCAAAATGCATCCATTGGATCTCCAGAATCAATAAGATTAAGTTTTAGATTTTCATCAAGCAAGAAGGGAGCTAGATTTCAGATTTTTTTGACATGTTGGCATAAAAAGAGAGCATGCATGATTGTTTCGGGTCTACCATAGAAAACACAGTTCTTAAATTCACAAATTCGTCCAGCAGCCATGTCTAAAAATGTGGGGAGGATGTTTCGTGAGGCTTTCCACATAAAAACCTGAATTTTGAGCGGGAGATGGAGGTTCCAAATCTTCCTCCACCAAGAAAGCGTTTGATTTGATGAACTGCTAGGGGAGAAATTCTTGTTCAGTGCAACCCAATAGCCACTTTTTACAGAATATATGCCATCCAAATTATAGTGCCACATAAGCTGGTCTTTTGCATGTTGCCCAACCAAAGGGATGGAGGATATCAGATGTACATCTTCTCTACTCAAAAGAGTTTCCAGCTGGGGTTTATCCCATTTGTTTCCAATAATGTGGTCAGCCACTTTCATGTTAGGAGGTATTTGTAAGATACAAAGGGGTTTAAAAGTATGAGTTTTAGGAATCCATCAGAGCCAACTTTCATATCAGCCCCATTGTCAACACTCCATCTAAGGCCCTTCTTTAAGAACTTCCCTACCCCCAATGATACAGCGCCATGAAACTAAAGAGTTCGCACGGCATTCGGCTTCCAGGAAAGAATTTTTCAGAAAGTATTTGCTTTTAAAGACTCGGCCCATTAGGGTATTAGGGCACTTAAGAATTCTCTAGCCTTATTTAGCTAGCAAGGCTTGTTTAACCCATTTTAGACTTTAGACTAGAGTGGATACAAATTTTTAGTTCGAACAAATTTTATACTTTTAAGAGGGATAAAATGACACATCTTTTCATTTTTGGCGTTTACGATGGATCTAATTTTCTTATTCTTTTGTGAGGAGAGAGTAAACAATTGCACTTGATGGATGGATGAGACATGCTTAAATTTGTACATTATATATATTATAAAGATGATATATATATATATATATTTGAAGTTCTTACATATTCTTGCATCTTAATATCCTATCTTTAATTGATTATTAATATCCTATCTTTAATTGACTATTAAATTACTCGTAAGTTCTTATATATATATATATATATTTGAAGTTCATATATATATATATTTGAAGTTCTTACATATTCTTGCATCTTAATATCCTATCTTTAATTGACAATTAAATTACTCGTAATTCCGCCTCAACACCTTTTTTGGTATCAAAGCCAAACCTGGTAGACTGTTTTGCTATTTGCTTAATATCTACATAATTATTGTTCTTCGCCGCCTTTATGGCTGATTATTGCTTCTATTATTTTTAATTGCTTACTTGATTATTGAATAATTACTTTTATTTAATCTCACTCTCCGCCAAAGTGGTTGTTTTTTATTATGCTTGATTAATTTTTTGTAATCTTTGATATATAATCCGTGAATCTGATTTATCAGAGGCTGACATATCGTTTTTATTTGGTTAGTTTCAGGCACCTCAATAAGACCTCTTAGAGACGTAAATCCCGAGGATAGTGTGGTTGTAGGGGCAAAGAAGTGAATAGTCGACCTAATATGAGGGTGTAGAAGTCATAGCAGATTGCTAATGAAGATACAGTATGCAATTTTTAATCATAAGAATAATCTAGTTATTTTGAGCTATGAGTAGATTATTTAGAAGTAATTTTTCTAGTAGCAATATGTCTACAATAAATACAATGCCAGACATAATCAACGAAGAACACTTTGAATACTTAGCAGATGATCAAGTAAGGGTATGAAATATACCCAAAACCCATAGAAAATAAATTTATAAATCAGCATGGTCTGTTGCTTCCTTCAAGCGTCAGCATCATGTTAAAATAACTAAAAAAATATATGCTCTTAGGAAAGAGCATGAAACTTGTCAATTACTTTCCCCTAATACGATAAAACATCACATTGAAGAAGGATATAATTTCCCTCATTTTGGTTTAATCCAGATTGGATTAAACCACACAAGGAGAGGCTTAAATACCTCTGTCTTCTTAGCCTTACTAGATGCAAGATTTACCAATTTTGATGATCGTATTTTAGGATTAATTGAATCTTCACTTTGTAATGGTCAAATCCATTTCGATTGTTTCTCAGATTTATCTGTTAGTTTAACAGACCCCTATATTCTAAAATCTCTAACTTTGAATATTAAAACTAGTACTTACCAAGTCTTAGAAGGTATCCAACCCCTAACTTTAATTTTTAGAATACATTACAAAGTCACCAAAACCAATATGAATTTTCGAGGCATTAATTGGAGTCCCAAAAATCAAATACCGTTGATTCAATCTAGCCAAAGTGGTCTGATATTACTTTGCCTAAAAATTGGATTTTAACTAATGAAAGCCAACCCACTCAAATTCAAAGACCAATTGAAAGATGTTGATTACATCCAGCAGTACATGGATAATACTGTTAAAATTAATTTTCAATAATTTAGTTCTAATCCTCAAATTAGGGAGTATAGCCAGTCTAGTATACCTAGAAATTCTTTTTTCAGATCATCTGTTAATAATGATCAAGATCTTAGGATTCGCCAATTAGAACAAGAATTAAAAAATAAAAAATAAAATATTTAAGACTTAAAGGTATAGCCATAAATTCTCAAGTTATTATGCCAGTCTTTGATAATAAGTCTGAACAATCCGAGGAAGCTGAAGCACTCACTGAATCAGATTTCCAAGGGACCTTTCATCATGATAATCCTCAACGATTAGTTTAGAATTTAGACACCTTAAGCCAATAATACAAACCAGATTGAGAAGGTCTAATCCAATACAATAATGACCCAACCAATTTCAATAGACGTAATAGGTTCAGAGATTCATATAATATGGATGAACGAAAAATCATACTTGCTGAATGAAAGACGTTCATGCAAGAATTTAGAGTTGACATGTTTTTCCTTAATTATATCGAAGATATTTATGAGAAAAATATTAAAGTAATTTCAAAATCAAAATAGGCCAAAGAAGACTCCAATGTGGTGACTGCTGTGATCACCACTTGAAAAAATTATAATTAACCATAAAATTTTTTTAATCACTGCTTCTCGTTTGAAGATTTTAAAGGAAGAAGAATCAAATAAAAAAGTAGTTGAACAACTCAATTACACCAATCAAAGTCTAATTATAATAGGAAAACAATTAGAAAAAATTGAGAATAAGGTTGATGATCTTCATGAATCTAAATATAATGAAACCCTAGAAGAAAAATCTTTAATAAATCTTTCAGATAAAACTAATTTAAATATTATTCCACTTAATAAACAAATTAATAGATTGGGAAGGTCTAATCCAATACAATAATGACCTAACCTATCTCAATAGATTTAATAGATTCAAATATTCATATAATATGGATGAAAGAAAAATCATACTTGCTGAATGGAAGACGTTCATGCAAAAATTTAGAGTTGACATGTTTTTCCTTGATTATATTGATGATATTTAAGAGAAAAATATTAAATTAATTTATAAATCAAAATGGGTCAAAGAAGACTCCAATGTGGTGACTGCTAGTGATCTACCACTTGAAAAAATTATAATTAACCATAAAAAGTCTTTAATCACTACTTCTCATTTTAAGATTTCAAAGGAAGAAAAACCAAATAAAAAAGTAGTTGAACAACTCAATTACACCAATCAAAGTCTAATTATAATAGAAAAATAATTAGACAAAATTGAGAATAAGGTTGATGATCTTCATGGACTTAAATCTAATGAAACCCTGAAAAAAAAATCTTTAATAAATTTTTCACATAAAACCACTTAA
Organism: Datisca glomerata; assembly: GCA_003255025.1. Lineage (NCBI taxonomy): Eukaryota > Viridiplantae > Streptophyta > Magnoliopsida > Cucurbitales > Datiscaceae > Datisca > Datisca glomerata. The sequence goes on from QANY01007786.1 coordinate 368,153, forward strand.
AATATTACTCCTATTAATAAACAGATTGATAAAATGTTTCAAGATTTGAAGAATAAATCTGTTGAATCATCTTCTTCTGTTAAGATTGTTAACCAAGAGAGTCGTTCAAAATTTTAAAATTTACACGAAAAATTTGTTGACGAAATGCTTCAAGAATTGAAGGTAATTAAACAAGACAATAGTTTAGAATCAGAATGTCATAGTTCAGAATCCACCTATGAGTCATCTAAAATTCATGAATCTTCAAACATAAACAATATTGAAGAATCATACTAAAATTTAGAAATTAATAAATTTGAAAGGAGGTGCCATAAAAAGCCTATTCCTCTTGATATCCAAATTACTAAAAATTCTTTAGTTAACCAATTTTCTGTGTCTGCAGAAAAATCATACGAAATGAATATTGATGAACTTTCTGAGCAGGATGTTCTCAATAAATTGCAGCACATGACGATGGTAGCCAACAACTACATCACCACACATAATTTGCCTCACAATGAGGTAATCAAACTTTTAGTCACAAGATTCACATGAATGCTTCATTCCTGATGGGAAAAGTATCTCACTAAAGAATCCAAAACTGCCATCTTTTTAGTAATTAAGATTGATGTCGAAGGAACCCAATTATTGGAGAATATCAGGAAATAATGCTTGATGCCATCAATACACTTCTTTACACAACAATTGAATGCTTCAAGAACACCAAGTAATGTTACTTCGTATATCCATGATCAATTAAACAATCTTAGGTGTCCAACCCTAAGTGGTTTCGACTGGTACAAAAATATATTTTTGTCCAAAGTAATGACAATGGATGACAACAATCAACCCTTGTTGGGAAGAAAAATTCATTAATGGCTTACCCAATTTATTTGCCCATATAATTACGACAGTCCTTAGTAATGACCTAGGGAACATAGACTATGATTGTCTTACCTACGGTACAATAATCACTACAAAATAACAGGAAGGTCTAAAAATATGCATAGACATGAAAATTAGTAAACAAATTTAAAAAGAAAATAAAACAGCCAAATATGAATTAGGCAATTTCTGTGAGTAATATGATTTACCTGCTATTGCCCATTCCCAAAATAATAGGAAAATTCTCATTTAAACCCTAGAAGGATTTACAAGCCTTATATGAGAAAATACCACAAAAATAAAGATAAAAATTTTGACAAATACTTTTCAAAAAATAAATTTTTTGATAAATACTTCTCTAAAATAAAAATTATTCTAGAAGAAAATTGAATAAAAATTTATTGATAAAAGTAAAATTAAGTGTTTTAAATGTGGCCAAAATAGTCATTTTTTAACATTTGTCAAATCAAAAATAAAATTAATCAATTAAAAATCTATGAGGAAGATAAACAAGAAATGTTTAGAATCATAGAATCAATGGAATACTATGAGAGTAGTAATGGAGATTTTAGAGAATTCGAATCCCTTGAATCCTCTGACTCTAATTCTTCAAATTCTGACAATGATTCTCCTAACATCACTATGGGGTGTAGGGATAGTTGTTGTAAAAAATTAATGTCTTGAATAAAAATGAAGAACAATAAAATCTCTGGTTAGATTTAATTAGCAAAATTGAAAATCTAGAATTAAAACAAGAACATCTGAAAAAACTTAGGAAAGTAATTCTAAAGAAAGAAAATTCTAAGTCTAATAATAACAATACTACAAACCTTTCACAAACGCTTGAAAAATTAAACAAAACGAAAGGAAAAGAAAAAGAAGTTACTTTACAGGAACTTCAGAAAGAAATAAAAAATATAAAAATTAAAATAAAAGAATTAAAAGATTCTAACACAAAAATAACTAAAGAGATAAATTTCTTAAAAATTGAGAATATATTTAAAAATCACGATCTAGTGAGCCTAGGAGAACCTAGTAAATTTTCAATTTCCGATAATGAGGTTGAAGAACCTGTTATCAACAATTAAGATGATGATAATTTCATCCAAATTCTTAATCACATCAAAATCAAGAAATGACACATAATGGTTAGAATTATAGTTCAAGATTTTGATTTCACTATAATGACTCTTGTTGATTCAGGAGCATGTTTAAATCGTATGCAGGAAAGACTCGTTCCAACCAAGTACTTTAAGAAGACAAAAGAATCTCTATCCTCTGTCAATGGTACTTGGATGCATATCAATTATGAAATCTTCCAAGTTTATATTATGCCAAGGCAATATTTTTAAACATCATTTGTCTTAGTAAAAGATATGACTGATAAAATTATTTTAGGTTTACCATTCATTTTGTTGTTGTATCATTTTACAACAGAGCATGATGTGATAATTACTTATCTCATAGATGAACCTGTTGAATACAAATTTTTTTCCTTTTCTCACAATGAGAAATTTAAAACTTTAAAGGAAAAATCTGTTTCTAAATCCATAAATCTAATTTATTGTAAAGAAAATAATTGTGTTTTCTACATGATAAATTAAAATTCAAAAGAATTGAAGAACATCTTCAGAATCCTGCTCTTCAAAAATAAATTAAAATCTTCGAACAAAGGATTTGGAAAGAATTGTGTTCTCACATTCCTAATGCTTTCTGGCATAGAAAGCAACATAATGTCAATCTGCCTTATATTGAATGATTTGATGAAAAGAATATTCCTACCAAGGCACGGCCGATTCTCATAAATTCTGAAATGCTCGAATTTTGCAAAAAGAAAATTGCAGAACTTCTTAATAAGAATATTATTAGAATGAGCAAACCTCATTGGCCTTGTTCGGTCTTTTATGTCCTGAAGACCAGTGAAATTGAACGAGGAGTTCCTCTTGTAGTAATTAATTATAAGCTCCTTAATAATATTTTGGAATTGATAAGATATCCAATACCAAACAAAAGGGATTTGATCAATAGACTTGGGGATGCTGTGGTATTCTCTATGTTTGATATGAAATCTAGATTCTGACGAATTTAGATAAGTGAAAATGACAAATATAAAACTACATTTGTAACTCCATTTGACCATTACGAGTGGAATGTAATGCCTTCTGGTCTTAAGAATTCTCCTAGTGAATTTCAAAACCTAATGAATGAATTCTTTAATCAATCTACTAATTTCTCAATTATTTACATTGATAATGTTCTAATTTTTTCTAAGTCAATAGACAACATTGGAAACATCTCAAATTATTTGCTAAGATAATAATGTAAAATGGTGTAGTTATCTCTGCGAGTAAAATTAAATTATTTCAATCCAAAATTAGATTCCTAGGTTTTGAAATACATCATTCTATAATTAAACCAATTGATCTGGTAATACAATTTAACGGCAAATTCCCTGATGAAATCCTAAACAAAACCTAATACAAAGATTTATAGGATCTTTAAATTGCATATATGATTTTTTTGATAAATTAAGAATTGATTGCAAGCCTCTCTTTAAAAGGCTAAAAAAGAATCCTCATCCTTAGACATCCTTGGACATCCTTCCATACCAAACTAATTAGCAGAATTAAAACTCATGTTAAGACACTCCCTTGTCTTGGCATCCCCTTGAATAATTATTTTAAAATTGTCCAGACAGATTCTTCTGAAATAGGATATGGATGTATCTTGTTACAGAAAATCTCTCAAAATTTGCCTGAACAGATTGTTAGCTTCACATCTGGAACATGGTCTCAATCCCAAGTGAATTAGAGTACAATTAAAAAGGAAATCTTATCTGTTGTCCTTTGTATATAAAAATTTCAAGATGACTTATTGAATAAAAAATTCCTTTTAAGAATTGCTGTAAATATGCAAAACTTGTTTTGGCTAAAGATGTTAAAATTATTGCTTCAAAACAAATTTTTGCTTGATGACAGTCCATGCTTAGTATTTTTTATTTTAATATTCAATTCATCAAATGCATTAATAATTCAGGTCCTGACTTCTTGACCGGTGAATTTTTACGGGGACAAAGAGTTGGGGTCTAAGTCCCAGGACTCGAAGAAAATAATCAAATGGGAGTAATCAACTCCGCAATTGGCCCTTAAGGTCCAAATCAAAGAGAAGCCTTCTGTTCATTGGGCCTAATTACCAATATGCACTAGTCAATCAATTTGACCCATTTTCAATCTCTTAACCATTTGACCCACAATTGGTCAACCAACCAGCCACAAAATATAAAAGGTCATCTCCATATTACAGGAAGACCAAACCAGTAAGAATATTTTCTACATTGAACCCTTATTTGTTAATTTAAAAAATCCAATTGAAATAGTGAAATCCAATTTTCTTCTGGATTTCTAATTTTTCTCTGGACACAAGGACAAAAATCTTAGTTTCTATAGAGATATTCTCTTAGAAATAAAATCAGTTAATATCAACTAATTCAGAAGGAAATATCATCTATCATTCATTCTATATCCTCAAAAGAAAATCCATCATTCAAGGCTAAAACCTCTTTTAAATATAAAACAATACAATTATTTTGACTATGTTGATGCTTGACAAATAATTTTCTTGCATCAAAATAGTGAATTTTCTCATTCTTGGTTTTTAAACTTTGATAAAAATTTCAAAGTAAATTTTGCAAAATGGTTTTTGAGATGGTAGTCAATCTATGACCTTGTCTTGGAAATATTCCCAATTGAACTTCAACAGAATTTGAACTTATGATTCAAACCCTCATCAATTGAGGTTTCTTTTCCACCAATACTTTATTTTTATAAATAAATATAAAATTTCATGGATCCTAAAATGGCAGTACTCCATTGAAGAGGAAATTCTCGCCAAGCAATACTACGTTAAATGGTGGGATAAATTTAGTACTCTAAAAATGTCTACCTCCATAAATAATGAGTTTGCAAATAATATCCATCTATAATTGAAATTAACCAAACCATCTCATGTGGCCCCATTAAAAATTAATGAGCCAACCAGCCAAATCCCACCAATTAACCAAACCAAACCATCCAATTCTTCCCAAGAATCCAAGCCTAAATCAAAACCTTCTCCAAAAGGAAAGGCCAAGGCTACAAAATAAAAATCAAGGCAAGAGTTGATACAAAAGATGCTTCTTCTTCTTGAAAATAATACTAATTGTGACCCTGAATCATTAGTAGAGTCACATCATCTAATTAAAATAATAGAGAAAGATAATTCACCTTTGGTAAAATACCAATGGTTGAATAAAATCAAAGAATAAAAATTGATGAATCATGATGATACCTCAACATAATGCAACGGTCATAATGATCTTCAAGATAAGAAATAATGGCTTCTCCACAATCAACACTAGTAACAATGAATTTTCAACAGCAATCATGATAGAGCAATTATGAATACATGAAGATTGAGATAACAATTATTGAGGAATCGTTGTAATTTATCTCGTTCTGTAATTATTGTACTAGTTGTCAAATAATTAGGTAACTAATTATTCTTTTTTTGTTCATAGTCAAAAATAGACAAAAGTAGAAATGTGAAATGTTTTTACTTTTGTAGAGTAGAATAGTTCAAGTAAGTGATGGGTTCCCGATGAGTTCCACTTTATTTGGCTATAAATAGGTAGCTCTCTCCCATTTGTTTCTCAGAACTTGTTTTACACTCTTACAATTTTAAGAGAAAAGCTAGTTTTGAAAACAAAGCTTTTTTCATCTCCTCTTGTGTAATCTTCTTCTTCTTCTTTTTCCTTCAACGATTAATTAGTGCTCCGCTCATTAATTAGTGAGCGAGAGCACTAATTAATCGTTGCCAATTAATTTTTTCAATACTTGAAAGTTTGTTTTCCTTCAATCATATTTGAAGTTCTTGCATATTCGCATCTTAATACACTGTCTTTTATTGACTTTTTAAATTAATCTCGGTCTTGCATATTCTTGCATCTTAATACCCTGTCTTTAATTTACTCTTTAAATTACACGCAATTCAGTGTCTTTTAGTATCAGAGCCACTATTATGTAAATCCTCACCTTGTAAAAGGTATTGAGACTCGTACGGGATTCTCATAGTGTGACTAGTGACAAAGCATTGGCTCTTACCCTTTAGAGTGGTCTGCCAGGGTAAGGTCCGGTACGGGTTGCGAGAGGTCGAGAGGTCCTTGTGTAAAAAGTGGTTTTGAGGGATCTTATAGGGTCACAACCACAATAATACGTTGTGTGTGAACGCCTCTTTTGGTATTAAAGTCAAACTTGGTAGGGTGTTTTACTATTTGCTTAATCATTGCAAATTAATTTTCCTTAATCTTGTAAGTCTTGAATCTTACTTCGAATATAGTTTTATTGTTTGTGTTGATTAATTCTCTCTTTAATACCTAGTCTTTAATACCTTCAATTAAACGTAATTCATCCTCTTTTAGTATCAAAGAAAAATCTGGTAGGGTGTTTAATTCTCTCTTTAATACCCATTCTTTAATTACTTAAATTACACGCAATTCCTCCTCTTTTGGTATGAAAGTCAAACCTCGTAGGGTGTTTACTATTTGCTTAATTGATATGCATAATTATTGTTCTTCACCGTCTTTATGGCTGGTTATTGCTTTTATTATTTCTTAAATGCTTCTTTGAATAATTGCTTTTATTTAATCTCACTCTTTGCCCAAGTGACTGGTTATTTTTATACTTGATTATTTTTCTGTAATCTTTGATTATATAATCTGTGAATCTGATTTATCATAGGCTGACGTATCAGTTTCTATTTGTTTAGCTTCAGGCACCTCTATAAGACCTATTAGGGATGTAAATCCTGAGGGTAGGGTGGTTGTAAGGGCAAAGAGGTGAATAGTCGACCTGATAGGAGGTTGTAGAAGTCACAGCAGATTGCTAATCAAAATACAAGATGAAATTTTTAATCATAAGAATAATTTAGTTATGTTTTAGCAATGAGAAGATTATTAGTAGCAATAGGTCTACAATAAATACAGTACCAGACATAATCAACTAAGAACATTTTGAATACCTAGCAGATGATCAAGTAGATCATAGGGTATGGAATATATCCAAAATCCCTAGTAAAGAAATTTATAAAACAACACGGTATGTTGCTTCCTTCAAGCCTCAACATCATGTTAATACAATTGAAAAAATATATGCTATTGCGAAAGAGCATGAAACTTATCAATTACTTTCCCCCAATGCGATTAAACATCACATTGAAGAACGATATAATTTCCTTCATTTTGGTTTAGTCCAGATTGAAGTTAAACCACTCAAAAGGAGAGGCCTAAATACCCATGTCTTGTTAGCCTTGTGAGATGCAAGATTTACTAATTTTAATGGTAGTATTCTAGGATTAATTGAATCGGCACTTTGTAATGGTCCAATCCATTTTGATTGTTTCCTAAATTTTTTTATTAGTTTAACAGACCCCCAAATTCTAAAATCTAACTTTGAATATTAAAACTAGTGATTACCAAGTCCTAGAAGGTACCCAACCTGTAGCTTTAATTTTTAGAATACATTACAAAGTCACCAAAACTAATATGAATTTCCAAGCCATCAATAGGAGTCACAAAAATCAAACACCGTTTATCCAATCTAGCCAAAGTAATGCCAATATTAGAGTCCCTAAAATAATTAGGTGGTCTGATAATACTTTGCCTACAAATTGGCTTTGAAAGCCAACCCACTCAAATACAACGCCCAATTGAAGATGTTGGTTACATCCAGTATTACATGGATGGTACTGTTAAAATTAATTTCGAATCTTCCGATTCTAATCCTCAAATTGGGGAGTATATCCAGTCTAGTACCCCAAGAAATTTCTTTTCTGGATCATCTGTTAATAATGATCAAGATCTTAGTATTCAACAATTAGAACAAGAATTAAAAAAAATAAAAAATAAAAAATTTAAGACTTAAAGTTATAACCATAAATTCTCAAGTCAGTGAGCCAATATTTGATTATAAGTCTGAACAATCTGACGAAGATAAAGCACACATTAAATCTGATTTCCAAGGAACCTTTCATCCAGTTAATCCTCAACTCTTAGTCCTGAATATAGGCACTTTGAGCCAAGAATACAAACCATATTGGGAAAGTCTAACCCAACATAATAATGACCCAGCCAATCTCAATAGACGTAATAGTTTCAGAGATTCATATAATATGGATCAAAGAAAAATCATACTTGCTGAGTGGAAGACATCAATACAAAAATTCAGAGTGAACATGTTTTTCCTTGATTATATCAAAGATATTTATGAGAAAAATATTAAAGTAATTTCCAAATCTAAATGGGTCAAGGAAGATTCCAGTATAATGTCTGCTAGTCATCCACCACCTGAAAAAATTATAATTAATCATAAAAAAATCTTTAATCACTGTTTTTCTTTTTAAGATTTCAAAGGAGAAAGAACCCAATAAAAAGTAGTTGAACAGCTCAATTACACCAATAAAAGTTTAATTACAATAAGAAAACAATAAGATAAAATTAAAATTAAGGTTGATGATCTTCAAATATTGTTCATCTTGATAAATAGATTGATAAAATGCTTCAAGATTTAAAGAATAAATATGTTGAATCATCTTCTTATGTTAAGGTTGTTAATCAAGAGAGTCGTTCAGAATTTGAAATTTTACATGAAAAATTTGTTGATGAAATGCTTCAAGAATTGAAGGTAATTAATCAAGGCAATAGTTCAATATCAAAAAGCCATAGGTCAGAATCCACTCGAGTCATCTACAATTCATGAATCTTCAAACATAAATAATATTGAGGAATCATTTAAAAATTTAGGAATTAATAAATTAGAAAGGAGGTGACATAAAAAACCTATTCCTCATGATATCCAAATTACTGAAAATTTCTTAGTTAATCAATTTTTTATGTCTGCAGAGAAATTGTACGAATGGGATATTGATGGAATTTTTTAGCATGAAGTTTTCAATAAATTACAGCACATGGCGATGGTAGCCAACAACTACATCACCATAACAAATTTACCTCACAATGAGGTAATCAATTTATTTGTCACAAGATTCACAAGAATGCTTCATTCTTGATGGGAAAAGCATATCACTGAAGAATCCAAAAATGCCATCTTTTTAGCAATAAAGATTGATGCTGAAAGAACCCCAATTATTAGAGAAGATCAGGAAACAATGCCTGATGCCATAATACCCCATTCTACACCATAATTGAGCCATTTTATTGGAACGCCAAGTAATGTTACTTCGCGTATCCATGATCAATTAACCAATCTTAGGTGTCCAACCCTAAGTGATTTCGACTGGTACAAAAATATATTTTTTTTCATAGTAATGTCAAGGGATTATAACAATCAACCATTTTGGAAAGAAACATTTATTAATGGTTTACCCAATTTATTCGCACACAAAATTAAAACAGTACTTAATGATGACCTAGGTAATATAGACAATAATAGTCTAACCTACAAGACAATAATTACTACAATACAAAAGGAAGGTTTAAGAATGTGCATTATATGAAAATCAATAAATAAATCAAAAAAGAAAATAAAACCGCCAAATATGAATTAAGTAATTTCTAAGAGTAATATGGTTTACCCGCTATTGCTCATTCCTAAAAGAATAGGACAAATTCTCATTTAAACCCTAGAAGGATTTACAAGCCTTATAGGAGAAAATACCAAAAAAATAAAGATAAAAAGTTAGACAAATACTTTTCAAATAATAAAATTTTTTATAAATACTTCTCTAAAAATAAAAATTAATCTAGAAGGAAATTCAATAAAAAATTTATTGATAATGTAAAATTAAGTGTTTTAAATGTGGCCATAATGGTCATTTTTCTAACACTTGTCAAGTCAAAAATAAAATTTGTCAATTTAAAATCTCTGATGAAGATAAACAAGAATTGTTTAGAATCATAGAATCAATAAAATACTATGAGAGTAGTAATGAAGATTTAGGAGAATTTGAATCCCTTGAATCCTCTGAGTATAATTCTTCAAGTTCTGACAATGATTCTCCTAATATCACTATGGAGTGTAGGAATGGTTTTTGTAAAAAAATAATGTCTTAAATAAAAATAAAGAACTAGAAACTCTCTTGTTAGATTTAATTAGCAAAATTGAAAATTCAGAATTGAAACAAGAATATTTGGAAAGACTTGGGAAAGTAATTCAGAAGAAAGAAAATTTTAAGTCTAACAATAAAAATACTGCAAGCCTTTCACAAATGCTTGAAATATTCAACAAAAATAGGAGAAAGGAAAAACAAGTTACTTTATAGGAACTTCAAAAGGAAATTAAAAATATTAAAATTAAAATAAAAGAATTAAAAGATTCTGACACAAAAATACCAAAGAGTTAAATCTCTTAAAAATTGAGAATCTAATTAAAAATCACGAATCTAGTGAGCTGAGAGAACCTAGTAAATTCTCAATTTCTGATAATGAGGTTGAAGAACCTGTTATCAATAATCACGATGATAATAATTTCATCCAAATTCTTAATTACATCAAAATCAAGAAATGACACATAATGGTCAGAATTATAATTCAAGATTTTGATTTCACTACAATGACTCTTATTGATTCAGGAACAGATTTAAATTATATGCAGGAAGGAATAATTCTTACCAAGTATTCATGAATCTTTGTCTTCTGCCAATGGTACTCGAATGCATATCAATTACGAAATTCCCGAAGTTCATATTTGCTAACACAATATATGTTTTAAAACATCATTTGCTCTTAGTGAAAAATACGTGGGACAAAATAGTTTTGGGTTTACCATTCGTTTCTTTGTTGTATCCTTTTACAACAGAACATGATGAGATAATTACTTATCCCATGGATGAACCTGTTTAATTCAAATTTCTTTCATTTTCTCACAATGAGAAATTGAAAACTTTAAAGGAAAAATCTGTTTCTAAATCCATAAATCTAATTTCTTGTAAAGGAAAACAATTGTTTTTTTCTATAGGAAGAATTAAAACTCAAAAGAATTGAAGAACAGTTCAAAATTTTGTTCTTCAAAATCAAATTAAAATATTTGAACGAGGAGTTCCTCATCTAGTGATTGCCCCTTAACAATATTTTAGAATGGATAAAATATCTATTACCAAACAAAATGGATTTAATCAACAGATTTGGAGATACTGTTATGTTCTCTGAGTTTGACACAAAAACTGAATTTTGACTAATCCAGATGAATAAAATTGATAAATACAAAATTACTTTTGATCGGTATAAATGGAAAGTAATACCATTTGATCTTAAAAATGCACCAAGTACAATAAATAGAATTTTCAACCATTTCGCTGATTTCTTAATTATTACATTCTTATTAAACAATATTGGTTAAATTTCTCAATTTTTTGCATTAATAATATTATTATTTCTAAATATGTTAAACAATATTGGAAACACTTTAAATTATTTTCCAAGATAATTAAACAAAGTAGTTTAGTTATCTTTGCAAGAAAAATCAAATTGTTTCCAATTAGACTTTCAGGACTGAAAGTTATTATTTCATTATTAAGACAATTAATCAAATCATACAATTTGCTTTATTAAATCAAAAATTTCTTTTAATTAACTGCAAATCTGTAAAATATGTTTTGGATGTAAAAAATAATGCTTCCAAACAAGTCATTGCCAGGTAGCAGTCTATTCTCAACACTTTTAAAGCTTAAATTATTAATAATCCAATTCATGTCTTTCTTTCTCATAAATTCATGCAGGAAATCTCTCCAAGAATCTACAATGGAAGAATTTGAGAATTCTGGCTTATTAGAATATGGAAAGGTAGAACCAAGAGTACTTAATCAAAATTCTTTTAAAATCAAAAAGCTCAATGGTAGGATAACCGCTTTTTGCTCAAAATCTCCATTCATTAATTATGGTCATAATGGATTGAATATCTAAGAAATGTCTGGATTGATGAATTGGATAAAATTTTGGAAGATGTTGGGTTGAAGCATGACTTCAATGTAACATTAATCCAATGTATGAAAAAGTGGTAAAATAGGTTCTCACAAAGATAATGAAATATGTTATGATAACAGAGAAATTTTAACTGTGAACCTTTTGGGACAAGGAATTTTTAAAATTGAATTTTCAAATAAAACAATCAAAGAATTTCTGATACTGGAAGAGACTTTCTTTATCATGTCTGACGGATTTCAAAAAAGTTATATGCAAGATTTGGAATCCTTAACAAAAAGAATCAATATCACTTTAAAAAAATATATGAGAATGATGAATGGTTCAATAATAGAAGAGTCTTTGACTCAACATTTGACCCTCAAGGCCCTAATCAAAGAGGAGTCTTCTACTCCAAACTAAGCCTAATAAATAATATTTGGGTCCATCAGACCTGATTACCAATCAACTCTGGTCAAACAATTTAACCCCTTCTTAATCATTCAATCCTTTAATGCCCAATCACTTGAACAACCAATTTTAAAGTACAAAGAATCATCCTCTTATTTCTAAAAAATGCACAGTGAAAATCTCTTTTATATTGAGCCTCCATTTACTTGTCTATAGGATCCAACACAAATTGCCAAAGCCCATTTCATTCCTAAATTCTATTATGTCCCTGGAGACAATAACAAAAATCTCAGTTTCTACAGAGACATTGAAAGTTTTTCCTTCAAGACGGACGCTACGAAGTTGTTTACTATTAGAAATCTAGTGAAAAACCACAATACAATAATGGAATGGATAAATTGCAAAAAGGAAGAAAAAAATCCTTGCGCTTTGACTGTTACGCAAACACACCAAGTTACCAACACAATTTTTAGTAGGTTTATTTGTCTCTAATCTCCCCCCTGCAGAACTGCTAGTTTTAGAGTATCAAGGCATTTACACGTGTTTTTTTATTCAGTCAGTTTCTCATCTTCCAATGAGTTCCTCTCAAATATATAGAGAAAGAGATGGGAGGAGAGAGAGAAGAGAGGGAGAGAGAGAAAGAAAGAGAGAATGAGAGAGAGATAGAGAAGGAGATAGAAGCAACTCATTCACTATCACACTAGAACATAGGAGGCTTTAAAGATTTTAGACGCAATTTTGTCATTCACGATTGAATCGAAGCCAAGTCAGCAATGGTTTGAGTAAGATCTCTATATTCACTCTTGGTGCCAGACTTGGCAGTGATATATTATTTTTTGGAGGACTAAGAGATCAAGCTTTGACCAAGATAGATGAAAAAACCATAGGTTGATTTCCTATCATCAGGGTAGCATTTGTTTTTTTTTAACAAAACTGGAAATTCATTCAAAGAAGCAAAAACAAACTTAGAACAACATAGAGTCCATCTTAAGTGCCTCCTCCAGCCAGGAGGGGGGCTAGAACCAAACTTGCAACTATCACAAGGGTGAAATGTCTTTTCAAAAATGACCTTAGCACACAAATTGACAGACAAATCAACCAACAAGAAAGAAACTGAAAGACAATCTAAAAACCTCATTGACAGTTATACAATCATCTATGACAAATTTTTTACAAATAGACAAGACATCATAGCAAGAAATTTCAATCTCCAAGTCCATTAGGAACAAAGATTAAGAACTTTGATACCTTGCACCATAGCAGAGCAAGAAGCCTCCAACACGGACGATTGAGAATTCAAAGATATCCAGCCTGCTCGTAAAATTCACCATCATCACCTCTACAAATCCAGCTCCCAACTGTTATCTGAATGCTAACAATAAAATAAGAGAAAACAGTGATTTTAACACATCTAGCTCGAGGGGAACTCACCTGAATAAATTTACACAATCCAGAAACTTGTAATCAACCTAATTCTCCACTCTTAACAAACGTGCCACGACCCAGCAGCACAACGCCGAGAGCACGCGACAACATCTCATGGAACCAAGCCCGCCCTCGCTAAACATGCCACGAATCACTTAATGCCAACTATACGAGCACCGACACGAACATACCAACCATGGAGCCCCCAACAGTTGATGCGGCAATGACCAATCGAGATGTCATCCTTCTCAAGTCATCACGCATGGGATCAACCGTAAGCATCACTCATTGGGTGTGCGACAGGGTTTACCCGTCGGAGCTGAGTTTTGTGTCCAAAATAACACGGACAGTGCAGGATGGTTCCTAGACCAACCATCATCTTCTATCCACCTTCATCATTAATGTACTATTTTTTATGACGACGTTTGAAACGACGGGTCGTCACTCGTTGTCTGTACTTTTAATGACGAAAATTACCTGTCGTTAAAAATTAGTTTTGTAGTAGTGAGTTCTTTTCTTCTTTTGTGTATCTACTTCATCATTTTCATTTAACCTCATTTCATACGTCATCGATGAACCAATAAGTTCTTCAAGAGGAAGTGTGTTGAGATCTCTAGCTTATTGGATGGAGGTCACCTTGGCCTCCTAATTCTTTCGTAGACAACCTAAGAATTTTTCTCACCATTTCAACGTTAGAATAAATCTTACCAAAAGATTTCAAGTCATTAATAATATCTATGACCTCTTAGAGACGTAAATTCCGAGGGTAGGGTGGTTGTAGGGGCAAAGAGACGAAGAGTCAACCTAATAGGAAGTTGTAGAAGTCATAGCAGATTGCTAATCAAATTATAGTATAAAATTTTCAATCATAAGAATAATTTAGTTATTTTTTAACAATGAGTAGATTATTCTTTTAGAAGTAATTCTTCTAGTAGCAATAGGTGTACAATAAATACAATACCAGACATAATCAATGAAGAACATTTTAAATACCTAGTAGATGATCAAGTAAATCATAGGGTATGAAATATACCCAAAATCCCTAGTAAAGAAATTTATAAATCAATATGATCTGTTACTTTCTTCAAGCCTCAGCCTCATGTTAAAACAATTGCAAAATTATATGCTCTCAGGAAAGAGCATGAAACTTGCCAATTACATTCCCCCAATGCAATAAAACATCACATTGAATAATGATATAATTTCCTTCATTTTGGTTTAGTCCATATTGAAGTTAAATCACTCACAAGGAGAGGCCTAAATACCTCTGTCTTGCTAACCTTGTGAGATGCAAGATTTACTACTTTTAAATGATAGTATTTTCAGGTTAATTGAATCCTCACTTTGTAATGGTCCAATCCATTTTGATTGTTTCCTAGATTTGTCCATTAGTTTGACAGACCCTCATATTCTAAAATCTCTAACTTTGAATATTAAAACTAGTGTATATCAAGTCTTAAAATGTACCCAACCCCTAACTTTAATTTTTAGAATACATTACAAACTCACCAAATCCAATATGAATTTCTAAGCCATCAATAGGAGTCCAAAAAATCAAATTCTGTTGATTCAATCTAGGCAAAGTAATGTCAATATTAGAGTCCCTAAAACAATTAGGTGGTCTGACATTACTTTGCCTACAAATTGGCTTTTAACCAATGAAAGCCAACCCACTGCAATTCAACACCCAATTGAAGATATTGATTACATCCGGTAATACATGGATGGTACTGTTAAAATTAATTTCCAATCTTCTAGTTCTAATCCTTAAATTAAGGAGTTTAGCTAGTCTACTACTCCTAGAAATTTCATTTCTGGATCATTTGTTAATAATGATCAAGATTTTAGATTCAATAATTAGAACAAGAATTAAAAATTTTAAGACTTAAAGGAATAACCACAAATTCTCAAGTCAGTCAGCCAATCTTTGACAATAGGTCTGAACAATCTGACGAAGTTGAAGCACCCACTTAATCAGATTTTCAAGGAACCTTTCATCATGTTAATCATCAACTCTTAGTTTTGAATTTTGGCACCTTAAGCCAAATATACAAACCAGATTGTGAATGTCTAACCCAACACAATAATGACTCAGCCAATCTTAATAAATGTAATAGGTTCAGAGATTCATATAATATGGATCAAAGAAAAATCATATTTCCTGAATGGAAGACGTTCATGCAAGAATTTAGAGTTGACGACTTTTTCCTTGATTATATGGAGGATATTTATTAGAAAATTATTAATGTAATTTCCAAATCTAAATACGTCAAGGAAGACTCCAATGTGGTGTCTGCTAGTCATCCACCACCTGAAAAAATTATAATTAATTATAAAAATTCTTTAATCATTGCTTCTCCTCGAAGAAAGAAGAACAAAAAAAAAGTAGCTGAACAACTCAATTACACCAAACAAAGTTTAATTACAATAAGTAAACAATTAGACAAAAACCTTTAATAAATCTTTTAGATAAAACTACTTTAAATATTTTTTCTCTTAATAAATAGATTGATAAAATGCTTCAAGATTTGAAGGATAAATGTGTTGAATCATGTTCTTCTGTTAAGGTTGTTAGCCAAGACAGTATTTTAGAATTTGAAATTTTACACGAAAAGTTTGTTAATGAAATGCTTCAAGACTTGAAGGTAATTAATCAAGAAAATAGTTCAGAATCATAAAGGTATAAGTCAGAATCCACCTATGAGTCATCTACAATTCATGAATCTTCAAACATAAATAATATTGAAGAAACATTTAAAAATTTAGAAATTAATAAATTAGAAAGGAGGTGGCATAAAACGCCCAATCTTCCTGATATCCAAATTACTGAAAATTCTTTAGTTAATCAATTTTCTATGTTTGCAGAGAAATTGTACGAATGGAATATTGATGGACTTTCTGAGCATGAAGTTGTCAATAAATTGTAGCACATGGCGATGGTAGCCAACAACTACATCACCACACACAATTTGCCTAACAATGAGGTAATCAAACTTCTAGTCACAGTATTCACAGGAATGCTTCATTCCTAGTGAGAAAAATATCTCACCGAAGAATCTAAAAATACCATCCTTTCAACAATAAAGATTGATGTTGAAGGAATCCTAACTATTGGAGAGGATCAGGAAATAATGCATGATGTCATCAACATACTCCTTTACACAATAATTGAACATTTCATTAGAACGCCAAGTAATGTTACTTCACAAATCTATGATCAATTAAGCAATCTTAGTTGTCCTACCCGAAGTGAGTTTGTCTGGTACAAAAATATTTTTTGTCCAGAGTATTGCCAACGGATGATAGCAATCAACCCTTTTGGATAGAAAATTCACTAATGGCTTACCCAATTTGTTTGCCCATAAAATTAGGACAATCCTTAATAATGACTTATGAAACATAGACTATAATAGTCTTACCTATGATACAATAATTACTACAATATAAAAAGATGGTCTGAAAATGTGTATAGATCTAAAATTAATAAATAAATTAAAAAATAAAATAAAACTACCAAATATGAATTAGGTAATTTCTTCGAGCAATATGCTTTACCCGCTATTATGCATTCCTAAAAGAATATAAAAATTCTCATTTAAATCCTAGAAGAACCTACAAGTCTTATAGGAGAAAATACCACAAAAGTAAAAATAAAAATTTTGACAAACAATCCTCTTACAATAAAAATTATTCTAGAAGAAATTTCAATAAAATTTTTATTGATAAAAGTAAAATTAAGTGTTTTAAATGTGGTCATATTGGTCATTTTTCTAACACTTGTCGATTCAAAAATAAAATTAATCAATTAAAAATCTCTAATAAAGATAAACAAGAATTGTTTGGAATCATAGAATCAATAGAATACTATAAGAGCAGTAATGAAAATTTAGGAGAATTTGAATCCCTTGAATCCTCTTACTCTAATCTTCAAGTTCTGACAGTGATTTTCCTAGTATCTCAATGGGGTGCAAGGATAGTTGTTGTCAAAAAATTAATATCACAAATAAAAATGAAGAACAAGAAAAACTCTTGTTAGATTTAATTAGCAAAATTGAAAATCCAGAATTAAAATAAGAATATCTGGAACGACTTAGGAAAATAATTTTAAAGAAAGAAAATATTAAGTCTAATAATAACAATACTGCAAGCCTTTCACAAACGCTTGAAAAATTCAACAAAATGAAAGGAAAAGAAAAAGAAGTTACTTTACAGGAACTTCAGAAAGAAATAAAAAATTTAAGAATTGAAATAAAAGAATTAAAAGATTCTAACACATAAATAACCAAAGAGTTAAATCTCTTAAAAATTGAGAATCTAATTAAAAATCACAAATATAGTGATTTAGGAGAACCTAGTAAATTTTCAGTTTCTGATAATGAGGTTCAAGAACCTGTTATCATTAATCAAGATGATGATAATTTCTTCCAAATTCTTACTCACATCAAAATCAAGAAATGACACATAATGATCAGAACTATAATTCAAGATTTTGATTTCACTACAATGGCTCTTTGTTGATTCAGGAGCATATTTGAATTGTATGCAGGAAGGAATAGTTCATACCAAGTACTTCAGGAAGATAAGAGAATCTTTATCCTCTATCAATGGTACTCAAATTCATATCAATTATGAAATCCTCAAAGTTCGTATTTACCAAGAAAGTGTATGTTTCAAAACGTTATTTGTCTTAGTAAAAAATATGTCAGATAAAACAATTTTGGGTTTACCATTCATTTCTCTGTTATAACCTTTTACCACAGATCATAATGTGAAATTACTTATACCATGGATGAACCTATTCAATTCAAATTTCTTTCTTTTTCTCACAATGAGAAACTGAAAACATTAAAATAAAATTTGGTTTTTAAAACTGCGAATTTAATTTCTTGTAAAGAAAAATAATTACGTTTTCGGCATGACAAAATAAAATCCAAAAGAATTGAAGAAAAGCTTCAAAAATCGTTCTCTTTTGAATTGAATTAAAATCTTTATACGAGGAGTCCTTCGTTTAATAACGAATTACAAACCCCATAACAATGTTTTGAAATGGATAAAATATTCAATACCAAACAAAAGAGACTTAATCAACAGATTTGGAGGTGCTTTTGTATTCTCTATGATTGACATAAACTCTGGATTTTAGCAAAACCAGATAAATAAAATTGATAAACATAAAATTGAATTTGGTCTGTATAAATGGAAAATAATGCCATTTGCTTCAAGAAAATTTCAGAATATAATCTTTGATCAATTCATTGATTTCATGATTGTTTTCATTAGTAATATTCAAATTTTTGCTAAATATGTTAAACAATACTGAAAACACTTTAAATTTTTTGTCAAAGTAATAAAAGAAATTAGTTTGGTTATCTTTACAAAAAGAATCAAATTGTTTCAATCCAAGAATAGATTTCCAGGACTTGAAATTTATTATTTCATTATTAAGGCAATTAATAAAAAAATAAAAATTTGTTTATTAAATCAAAAATTTCTTTTAGTTGATTACAAATCTGTATAACATGTTTTGAAATTCCTTGAAACAAAGTTTTATCACGTAATAGTCTAATTTAACATTTTTTATTTCAATATTTAAATTATTCAAGATATTAACAATTCAATTCCTAACTTTTTTTCTCATAAATTTATGCAGGAAATCATTCCAAGATTCTACAATTGAGAAATTTGAGGAATCTGACCTACTAGAATATAGAAAGGTAGAACCTAGATAATCTCAATCAAAATTCTTTTAAAATCAAGAAGTTCGATGGTAGGGAAGCCGCTTTTTGCTCAAAATTCACATTCATTAATTATGATCATAATGGATTTGAACATCCAAGAAATGTCTGGATTAATGAATTGGATTAAATTTTGGAAGATGTTGGACTGAAGCATGACTTCAATGCAACACTAATTCAATGG
Organism: Datisca glomerata; assembly: GCA_003255025.1. NCBI lineage: Eukaryota > Viridiplantae > Streptophyta > Magnoliopsida > Cucurbitales > Datiscaceae > Datisca > Datisca glomerata. Next base: position 387,720 of record QANY01007786.1, read on the forward strand.
TATGAAAAAGGTGGGAAAATAAATTTTTCCAAGGATAATGAAATCTGTTATGATAACAGAAAAAGTTTATTTGTGAACCTTTTGGGAAAAAACAATTTTCAAAATTGAATTTTCAGACAAAACAATAAAAGAATTTCTGATACTAGAAGCAACTTTCTTTGTCATTCCTGACAGATTTTAAAAAGAACATAGGTATGTTGTGGAATTTTTAACAAAAAGAATCAATATCACTTTTCAAAATCATGTGAGGATGATGAATGGCTCAATCATAGAAGAGTTTTGGACTCAGTAATTAGCCCTCAAGGCCCCAAATCAAAGAGGAGTTTTCTACGTCTAACCAAGCCTAGTTAACATTACTTGGGTCCATCACACCCAATTACAAATCAACTTTGGTCAACCAATTTGACATTTTCTCGTTATTTCAACCACTCAATGTACAAACATTTAATCAACCAATTACAAAATATACAAAATCATATTCTTATCTCAGAAAAATGCCCAGTAAAAATCTCTTTAGTATTGAGCCTTTATTTTCTCATTTGAAAGATCCTACTGAAATTACAAAAGCATATTTTCTTCCTAATTTCCACTTTATCCCTGGTCACAGAGACAAAAATCCCAGTTTCTACAGAGACATTCTCTTAGAGAATAAATCCATAAATATCAACCCAATAAAAAATTTTGAGGAAAGAATCTTTTACAATTCTCTCTATCTCCTCAGAATCGTAACTATAGAGGATTGGAAAGCACATCCTTCAAGTTTCAAAAATCTTTTGAATAAAAAATAATATAATTATTTTGACTATATTGATGCTTGTCAAATGATATTCTTGCATCAAAATAGTGATTTTTTTCATTATTGGTTTTTAAATTTTGACAAAAATTTTAAAATTAGTTTTCCAAATTGGTTCTTAAATTGGTAATTCACGGTCCTGCCTTAGAACTTTTTCCAATTGATTTACAATAATATTTCAATTTGTTTTTAAAAGTTTACGAGCCCTCACCAATTGAGGTCTCATTTCCCCAAATACTTTATTTTTCAAATAAACACAAAATACCTTGGATCCTGAAGTGGAAGTATGTAATTAAAAATGAAATCCTCACCAGGCAATATTATGTTAAATGGTGGGATAAGTTTAGTACCTACAAAATAATTGCCTCCATCAACCGCGAATTTTGCAAATGTCCATTCTAGCTTAAAATTGGCAAACCCTTTTACCCAAGCTCCATTAAAAATTAATGAGCTCATTAACAAAAATTCACAAAATAATTCATCCAATCCAAGTTCAGTCAAAGAATCCAAAACTGAATCCATACCCTCTTCAAATGGAAAATCAAAAGCCACAAAACCTAAATCCAAATTGAAGCATGAATTAATCCAGAAGATGCTTCTCCTCTGAAAAGATAGTGACAATTTTGAATCTGGATTATCCATAGAGTCAAACCATCCGATGAAAATAAAAATCCAAAAAGGACAATCATCCAAGAATCTCCATCAGAAATTGAAGGATAAAAACACAGGGTCGTGTCTTTCTTCAATGGACTTATGATTCATTTCAAAATTCACTAGAGCCATTTTATAATATCAATCTTAGTGATAATAATTAAGAAACCAACATCCAGATATCATAATGTATCTCCAGCATAATGCAACAGCTGTGATGATTTCTCCAATCAATAACCAAGGCACAACATCCAAGATAACAATTATCAAAGGATGACATTAATGACACTCTCCATTATACAGTAAAAGTCACAATGACTATCAATAATCAAGGCACAAGAATCCAAGATAACAATTATCAAGGAATCCAATGCACAACTATAATCACAATGACTTTTCAACGACAACAATCATGACAAAAAATAATGAAGACACTAAGATCGATATAATAATTATCGAGGAATCTATTCAATTTGTCTCTTCTGTAATAATTGTACTAGTTGTCAAATAATTAGGCAACTATTTATACTTTTTTCTGTTCTTAGTCTAAAATAGACAAAAGTATAAATATAAAATATTTTTACTTTTGTAGAATAGAATAATTCAAGTAAGTGATGTATTCCTAATTAACTCCACTTTACTTGGCTATAAAGAGGTAGCACTCTTTCATTTGTTTCTCAAAACTTGTTTCTTCATCTCCTCTTTTGTAATCTCTTCTTCTTTTTCTTCAACATTAATTAGTGAGCAGGAGCACTAATTAATCGTTGCAAATTGATTTTCCTTAATCTTGTAAGTCTTGAATCTTACTTTGAATACATTTTTACTGTTTGTGTTGTTTAATTCTCTCTTTAATACCTAGTCTTTAATCTCTTTAAATTACATGCAATTCCGCCTATTTTGGTATCAAAGCCAAACTTGGTAGGGTGTTTTACTATTTATTTAATATATGCATAATTATTGTTCTATCAATAGGTAGGGTGTTTTACTATTTGATATCAAAAGCAATTATGCAAGTAAACAAATAAGAAACGATAGAAGCAATAACCAGCCATAAAGGCGGTGAAGAACAATAATTATGCAGATATTAAGCAAATAGTAAAACACCCTACCAGTTTTGGCTCTGATACCAAAAGAGGTATCCAGGCGGAATTGTTAGTCTCATATTGGGATGGGCACTTGCAAATTCATGATTGATGGATACAATAATTTTTTTGGGCACAAAATTTATCCCACCATTTAAATTAATATTCTCTGGTGAAAATTATATTTTCAACCGAGTATTGCCATTTTAAAATCCAAGTTATTTTGGATTTTTTATAAAAATAAAGTATTTCGAGAAAGAAAACCTCAATTGGAGAGGGCTTGTCCTCAAACTTCCTTGGCCTAAGCGGCCATAGTCCCTCTAAGAAGCTGGCTGCGGAGGGTCACCTCTGCATAGCTAGTTTTCATTGGTGCTATTTAGGAAAATAAACATATGAACGCTTTTCAAATTTAATTTTTTGATTGTATCAATTTATATAGTATTACATATAAAATAATAAATAATTAGGAAGATATGAATGTCTATTTTTTTTAAAAGTAATGGACTTCTTAGCTCTTTGAGTTAAGAGCCCTTACCAATCTGTGAATCTAGTATAGAAGGTAAAATGACCAAGAGGCAATTTAAAGCAAAATGACATAGAGTCTCAGAACTGTTAGAATTAGTACACACTGACCTATGTGGACCGATGAATGTCTAGGGTAGAGGTGGCTATGAGTATTATGTCCATGACGAGAGCATTAGATAACTGTAAAGCATATATTTAAGTATCTTACACAAACGAGGGATTATATGCTTATCTATCATGTTGAGGATCTCATATCCATAGGTTATATATATATATATATATATATATTAAAATTTTCAATTTGATAGAGACTCAAGAAAATCTACCTCGGGCTATGTGTTTGCTCTGCAAGGAGGAGCGATTAGTTAGAGGATCGCAAACAGAATTGTATTGTGGATGCACAATCTAAAGAACCTCGAAACCATCATGAAGGCAAGCATATAGAGCGGAAGATAATCTTATTAGGGAGATTGTACCACGAGTAGATATAATGTCCTCTAAGATTACTTCAGTAGAAAATCTAGCAGATCGAGGAGAAGGATAAAGAGGTCTACGCTCAATTCTAAATGGCCTTCGATGAGGCTGAGCAGGCCATTTATACCCTCAACTATCGAGAAGATATTGCACAGACTCCTTCAAGATGGATTCTCTCTGATGAGCCTTCTACTCCTACTCCTAGTCCGCTCTGCACTAAGCTTCCAGCCGAAACCACTCCCGCTAAGACCTCTGATGTTCCTATTATCATTTCTTAATCTTCCTGTCATAGTTTATAATTTTTTTAAACTTATTTTCTCCTTTTGAATGTAATCTCCTTTTTTTAAGTACTTAAATCTCAGTCTTTCCCTTACGCTTCTCTATTTCTGTTTCGCAGGACTTTAATATTTTTTATGCACAACAAAATCTTCTTCCTTGGTTTTTTTCTCACTTTTCTTTGTTTTGCCAATTCATTTGAAGGGACTTGGACTCATTGTAGAGTTTCTTCCAAACTTATTTTACTATCACGCAATCCATTTCGAGTGCTCAGGATCATTGCTTAAGTTTTTTCTTTTGGAGAATGATCACCCGTTTTTAGGGGCTTATAGATTCATTTTAGAACCGTGGCCTCATTTTTTTCCTTTTAGATAAAGATTTGTTGTTATTAAGGACTTATAGGTTCATTGTAGAATCATGGCCATTTTTTTTCCTTTTAGAGAATGATTTCCCGTTCTCAAGGACTTTTAGAGGCCAGTTTCCCGTTCTCAAGGACTTATAGTTTCAATGTAGAACCATGACCCTATTTTCCTTTTAGAAAATGGTGTCCCATTGATAAGGACTTATAGATTCATTATAGAACCGTGGTCCCATTTTTCTTTTTAGAGAATGGTTTCCTGTTCTCAATTACTTATAGGTTCATTGTAGAACTGTGGCCCCATTTTTTATTTTAGAGAACGGTTTCTCATTCTCAAGGACTTATAAGTTCATTGTAGAATCGTGGCCTTATTTTTTCCTTTTAGAGAATAGTTTCCCATCCTGAATGACTTATGGGTTCATTGTAGAACCGTGGTCCCATTTTTCTTCTAGAGAATGGTTTCTCATTCTCAAACACTTTTACGTTCATTGCAGAACAATGGCCCTGCTTTTTTGTCTTCGAAGTACTGGCAAGTCCTAAAAAAGATTCTATCAAGTAGACAGTAGTTTTACATGGAAAAAACTTTAGCGGGAGAAAATCACTAGAAATTATCAGTTTCATTAATAATTAATTGAAAATTTGTACACAAGTCATACATGATATCTCAGTAAATGGGCTTCATTCCATGGTTTCGCCAAGTCTTTCCCTTCTCCTGTCACGAGAAAATAATATTTGCCTCTGGTCTTGCTGATTATGTAAGGTCCTTCCCAGTTAGGCCCCAATTTGCATTCTCCATTTTGGAACAACTTTTTCAACACTAAATCTCATACTTGAAATTATCATTTACTGACCCTTCTTCGAAAGTAAGATTTCTCTTTTTATTGTAATTGGATATTCTGATGAGGGCAGCTTCTCTTCTTTCTTCCAGAAAGTCTTCCTTTATTAGCTTAAAGCTTTTAGGTTCATCCAGGTTTAACCACATTGCTGGGCTTCCAATTTCGACTGGTATGGCAGCCTTTGCAACATACCCAAATGCAAAAGGGGTTTCTCCCATTGGGGTCTTTCTATACAGTCAAAGTACTACTGGTAACTCTTCTATCCATTTTCCTTTTGCTGACTCCAGTCTTTTCTTTAAGCCTTCCAGAATTGTTCTATTTGATCTTTTTGCTTGGCTGTTTCCCTGTGCATAATAAAGTGTTGACAACCAATTATTGATTTGAAGTGTTTTGCAAAAACTCCTAACTATTCTCGGGAACTGTAGGCCATTATCTGAAATCAGTACCTCAGGTATTCTGTACATACAAACAATGTTTTTCCACAAAATCCCTTACTTTTTCTTCACGCATTCTGGCAAATCCTTCTACTTCTATCCATTTGGTGAAGTAATCCGTTCGAACAAGTAGAAGTCGTTTATGTGTTGGTGCCTTTGGGAGTGGTCCAACTATGTCTAGGCCTCATTACATGAATGGCCACGAACTTGCTATAGTTTTGAGTTCTCTTGGTGCCATCCTCGTGACGGGAGAAAAGCACTGATATTTGTCACAGTTTCTTGCATAATACTTGGCATCATGATGCATCTTGGGCCAGTAGTATCTTTTGTGTGAGTGATCTTCCAATAGTATGATTTCCACATATACCTTTGGGAATTTCTGCCAGTACATATCGGGCTTCCTTTGGCCTTAAACATTTTAAATACGGCCCTGAAAATGTGAAAGAGTCTACCATTAATGAGTGAGTACCTCGCACTTTGCTGTTAAATTTTCCTCCCTAATAGTCTCTCTTTGGGTAATTATCCATTCTTCAAGTAGCGGATGATATCGTCTTGCCAGCTAGGTTCCACGTCAACAACGATCCCAGTGTTGTTAAAGCATCTGCGAGACCATTTTCAGTTTGGGGAATCTGTTGATCTCCTACCCCTTCACAAGCATGTCCTTTGCCCGTTATAAATATTCAATCATCCTGGGATCCTTCACCGTATATTCCTCTGTTACCTGTTTAACAATTAGCATAGAATGACAACAAATTTTAATTTCTGATACCCCCAGTTCATGTAGTTACTCGCAGAACAATCTAAGGGCCTGAAAAGTCCTTGGGTGGGGTAGTTCATAAGTCATACTCCTCGCTCTCTCTCTCTCTCTCTTCGCTCCATCTTTCCTTTTTTCCTCTGTTTGTCCCATATCTCTCTAGCTCTGTTCTCCAATTTTCCTCTTTGGTTCTTGATCTTTTATAAAGAAGATGGTTGGTTCGAAGTTAAAGAAGGTGAAGATGAACTATTTGATGCTTGATTTTGAAAATTGAAGCTTTAGACATGACAAAGGATAAAAATGTGTCAAAATCGATGAGATGGATGCTATTTTTTCTTTACGTCCACGCAGAAATCTATGCTTGACAAGATATCCCCTCAGCTTATGAAGGTAAACTATAACCATTCATTATTTTGGTACATAATTCATAAAAATTAGCCCAATCAAAAATTCTGAGGAAAGAATCATTTACCATTATATATTTATCCTTAGGACCATAACTATGGAGGATTGGAAAATCCATCCTTCAAACTTCAAAATACTTTTGAATTAAAAATAATATAATTATTTTGACTATATTGATGCGTGGCATAGGATTTTCCTGCATCAAAATTGTATTTTTTTTCTCACTTTTGGTTTTTGAATTTCGATAAGAATTTCAAAATTGATTTTTCAAATTGGTTCTTAAAATGATGGTTCATTCATGATCTTACCTTAGAACTTTTTCCAATTGATGTACAACAATGCTCCAATTTATTTTTAAAGGTTTACAAGCTCCCGTTCACTAATTATTGTTAAATGAAAAAAGAAGAAGAAGTAGATTACAAAAGAGGAGATGAAGAAAGCTTTGTTTTTAAAACAAGTTTTTCTCTTAAAATTGTTAAGAGTGTAAAACAAAAGAGGCGAAATAATCAATAGGTTTACAATAAATAAAATACCAACATCATGTTAAAACAATTGAAAAAATATACGCTCTTGGGAAAGAGCATGAAAGTTGTCAATTACTTTCCCCCAATGTGATTAAACATCATATTGAAGAATGATATAATTTCCTTCATTTTGGTTTAGTCTAGATTGGAGTTCAACCACTCACAAGGAGAAGCTTAAATACTCTGTCTTGTTAGCCTTGCGAGATGTAAGATTTACTAATTTTAATAATAGTATTCTAGGATTAATTGAATCCTCACCTTGTAATGGTCCAATCCATTTCGATTGTTTCCCAGATTTGTCTATTAGTTTAACAGACCCCCATTTTCTAAAATCTCTAATTTTGAATATTAAAACTAATTGTTACCAAGCCCTAGAAGGTACCCAACCCCTAACTTTAATTTTTAGAATACATTACAAAGTCACCAAAACTAATATGAATTTTCAAGCCATCAATAGAAGTCCCAAAAATCAAACCATGTTGATCCAATCTAGCCAAAGTAATGCCAATATTAGAGTCCCTAAAATAATTAGGTGGTCTGATATTACACTTTGACTTCAAATTGGATTTTAACCAATAAAAGCCAACCCACTCAAATATGACGCCCAATTGAAGATGTTGATTACATCTAGTAGTACATGGATGGTACTGTTAAAATTACTTTCCAATCTTTCAGTTCTAATCCTCCAATTAGGGAGTATTGCCAGTCTAGCACCCATAGGAATTTTTTTTAGATCATCTGTTAATAATGATCAAGATATTAGGATTCAACAATTAGAACAAGAATTAAAAAATTTTAAAAAATTTTATGACTTAAAGGCACAAATTCTTAAGTCGGTCAGCCAATCTTTGATAATAAGTCTGAACAATCTGACGAAGTTGAGGCACCCACTGAATCAGATTTCCAAAGAACATTTCATCTTGTTAATCCTCAATTCTTAGTCCTAAATATAGGCATATTGAGCCAAGAATATAAATCAGATTGGGAAGGTCTAACCCAACACAATAATGACTCAGCCAATCTCGATAGACGTAATAGGTTCAGAGAGTCATATAATATGGATCAAAGAAAAATCATACTTGATAAATGGAAGGTGTTCATGCAACAATTCGGAGTTGATATGTTTTTCCTTGATTATATCGAAGATATTTATGAAAAAAATATTAAAGTAATTTCCAAATCTAAATGGGTCAAGGAAGATTCTAGTGTGGTGTTTACTAGTCATCCACCACCTGAGAAAATTATAATTAATCATAAAAATTCTTTAAACACTGCTTTTCCTTTTAAGATTTCAAAGAAGGAATAACCTAATAAAAAATGGTTGAACAACTCAATTACACCAATCAAAGTTTAATTACAATAGGAAAAAAATTAGATAAAATAAAAAATTAGGTTGATGATCTTCATGAACCTAAACCCAATTAATCTCTGAAAGAAACACCTTTGATCAATCTTTCAGATCAAACCACTTTAAATATTGTTCCTCTTAGTAAACAGATTGATAAAAAGCTTCAAGATTTAAAAAATAAATTTGTTGAATCATCTTTTTCTATTAGGGTTGTTAACCAAGACAGTCGTTCAGAATTTGAAATTTTACACGAAAAAATATGTTGACGAAATGCTTCAAGAATTGAAGGTAATTAATCAAGACAATTAGTTGAGAATTAGAAACCATAGGTTAGAATCCACCTATGAGTCATCTACAATTCATGAATCTTCAAACATAATAATATTGAAGAATCATTTAAAATTTTAGCAATTAATAAATTAGAAAGGAGGTGGCATAAAAACCTTATTCCTCATGATAGCCAAATTATTGAAAATTCTTTAGTTAATCAATTTTCTATGTTTGTGGAGAAATTGTACGAATGAAATATTGATGGACTTTCTAAGCCAGAAGTTCTCAATAATTTGTAGCACATGGCGATGGTAGCCAACAACTACATCACCCCACACAATTTGCCTCACAATGAGATAATCAAACTATTAGTCACAGGATTCACATGAATACGTCATTCATTGTGGGAACATCATCTCACCGAAGAATCTAAAAATGCCATCCTTTTAGTAATAAAGATTGATGCGGAAGGAACCTCAATTATTAGAGAGGATCAAGAAACAATGCTTGATGCCATTAATGCCCTCTCCTATAGCATAATTGAGCATTTCATTGGAACGTCAAGTAATGTTAGTTCTCATATCCACGATCAATTAACCAAACTTAGTTGTCAAACACTAAGTGATTTCGACTAGTACAAAAATATATTTTTATTCAATGTCAAGGGATGATTACAATCAACCATTTTGAAAAGAAAAAATTATTGATGGTTTCCCAATTTGTCCGCACATAAAATTAAAATAGTCCTTAGTAATAATCTAGGTAATATAGACTATAATAGTCACATCTACAGTATAATTGTTACTTCAATACAAAAGGAAGGTTTAAGTTGAAAATTAATAAACAAATCAAAAAAGAAAATAAAACTGTCAAATATGAATTAGGTAATTTTTATGAGCAATAAAGTTTACGACAATTGCTCCTTCCCAAAAGAATAGGAAAAATTCTCATTTAAACCCTAGAAGGATTTACAAGCCTTATAGGAGAAAATACCACAAAAATAGAGATAAAAATTGTGACAAATACTTTTCAAAAAATAAAAATTTTGATAAATACTTTTCTAAGAATAAAAATTATTCTAGAAGAAAATTCAATAAAAATTTGATAAAAGTAAAATTAAGTATTTTAAATGTGGCCAGAATGGTCATTTTTATAACACTTATCAAGTCAAAAATTAAATTAATCAATTAAAAATATTTGATCAAGATAAACAAGAATTGTTTAGAATCATAGAATCTATAGAATACTATGAGAGTAGTAATAAAGATTTAGGCAAATTTTAATGTTCTGAATCCTCTAACCCTAATTCTTCAAGTTCTGACAGTGATTCTTCTAACATCACAATGGGGTTGAGGGATAGTTTTTGTCCAAAAATTAATATCTTAAATAAAAATGAAGAACAAAAAAATCTCTTGTTAGATTTAATTAGCAAAATTGAAAATCCAGATTTGAAATAAGAATATTTGGAAAGACTTAAGAAAATAATTCAAAAGAAAAAAAATTCTAAGTCTAACAATAACAATACATCAAGTCTTTCACAAAGGCTTGAAAAATTCAACAAAAACAGGGAAATGAAAAAGAAGTTACTTTACAGGAACTTCAAAAGAAAATTAAAAATATTAAAATTGAAATAAAATAATTAAAAGATTCTAACACAATAATAACCAAAGAGTTAATATCTTGTAAATTGAGAATCTAATTAAAAATCACAAATCTAGTGAGTTAGGAGAACCTAATAAATTTCCAATTTTGGATAATGAGGTTGAAGAACCTATTATCAACAATCAAGATGTTGATAATTTTATCCAAATTCTTAGTCACATCAAAATAAAAAAATGACACATAATGATCATAATTATAATTCAAGATTTTGATTTCACTACAATGACTCTTGTTGATTCATGAGCAGATTTGAATTGTATGCATGAAGGAATAACTCCTACCAAGTACTTCAGGAAGACAAGAGAATCTTTGTCCTCTGCCAATGCTACATGAATGCATATCAATTACGAAATCTCCAAAGTTCATATTGGCCAAGGCAATATATGTTTTAAAACATAATTTATTTTAGTGAAAATATGACGGACAAAATAATTTTGGGTTTAGCATTCATTTCTTTGTTGTATCCTTTTATAATAGAGCGTGATATGATAATTACTTGTCACATGGATGAATCTATTAAATTTAAATTTCTTTCATTTTCTCATAATGAGAAATTGAAAACTTTAAAGGAAAAATCTGTTTCTAAATCTATAAATCTAATTTCTTCTAAAGAAAAACAATTGTGTTTTCTATAGGAAGAATTAAAACTTAAAAGAATTGAAGAATAGCTTCAAAATCACGTTCTTAAAATCAAATTAAAATCTTTGAACGAGGAGTTCCTCATCTAGTGATTAATTACAGGCTCCATAATAATATTTTGGAATGGATAAAATATCCAATACCAAAGAAAATGAACTTAATCAACATATTTGGAGATATTGTTGTGTTCTCTGAGTTTGATACAAAAATTGGATTTTGGCAAATCCAGATGAATAAAATTGATAAACACAAAATTGCTTTTGGTCGGTATAAATGGAAAGTAATACCATTTGATCTTAAAAATGCACCAAGTGCAATAAATAGAATTTTCAACCAATTCGCTGATTTTTAATTATCTGATTCTTATTAAACAATACTGATTGAATTTCTCGATTGTTTGCATGAGTAATATTATTATATCTAAATATGTTAAAAATACTGGAAACACTTTAAATTATTTGCCAAGATAATAAAACAAAATAGTTTAGTTATCTTTGCAAGAAAAATCAAATTGTTTCAAATTAGATTTCCAGGACTTGAAAGTTATTATTTCATTATCAAGGAAATTAATCAAATTATACAATTTTCTTTATCAAAACAAAAATCTATTTTAATTAACTGTAAATTTGCAAAATATGTTTTGGATGTAAAAAGAATGCTTCCAAACAAGTCCTTGCTAGGTAGCAGTCTATTTTCTGCAGTTTTAAAGCTTAAATCATTCATAATCCAATTTCTGACTTTCTTTTTCATAAATCGACTATCCGGCAACACGCTTGGACAGGTAAGGCGATGAACCGTACCTCTATCTCTAGGCATTATGATGTCTTATTATGTGGGTCATGTCTTGCTTGTCAGTCATGGTATCCATAGCCTTGCTTCTTTTTTGGCCAAATTCGTCTTTCGTTTTGCTTCCCCCGGTCGTCAAGCTTGATTGATCGGTCAAACCAAAAAGACTCCCGACAGAATGCTCCTACCCCACCATGCCTGGCCCATGTAGGAAATCGTTCCAAGATTCTGCAATGGAGGAATTTGAGAATTCTGATATACTAGATTACAAAAATGTAGAACTCAAAATACTTAATCGAAATTCTTTTAAAATTAAAAAGCTCAATGGGAGGACAACCGCTTTTTGCTCAAAATCCCCATTCATTAATTATAGTCATAATGAATTTGAATATCCAAAAAATGCTTGGATTGATGAATTAGATAAAATTTTGGAAGATATCGAGTTGAAGCATGACTTCAATGCAACATTAATTTAATGGTATGAAAAAGGTGGTAAAATAGGTTTTCACAAAGATAATGAAATCTGTTATGATAACAGAGAAATTTTTACTGTGAACCTTTTGGGATAAACAACTTTTAAAATTGAATTTCCAAATAAAATAATTTCTGATATTAGAAGGGACTTTCTTCGTCATGCTTGGCGGATTTTAAAAAAGTCATAGGCATACTGTGGAATCCTTAACAAAAAGAATCAATATCACTTTCAGAAAACATATATGAATGATGAATGGTTCAATATTAGAAGACTCTTTGACTCCACAATTGACCTCAAGGCCTCAATCACTCAATTCTTTTATGCCCAATCATTTGAACAGCCAATTTCAAAGTACAAAGAATCATCCTCTAATTTCCAAAAAATGCACAATCTCTTTCATATTGAGCCTCGATTTGCTCATCTGAAGGATCCAACATAAATTGTCAAAGCCCATTTCATTTCTAAATTCCTTTATGTCCCAAGAGACAATAACAAAAATCTCAATTTCTACAAAAATATTTTCTTAGAAACATAATCCATAAAAAATAGCGCAATAAAAAATTTTGAGGAAAGAATCATTTACCATTCTTTCTCTATCCTCAGGACCATAACTATGGAGGATTGAAAAATCCATCCTTCAAGTTTCAAAATATTTTTGAATAAAAAATAATATAATTATTTTGACTATATTTATTTATAGTACAAATTTTCTTGCATCAAAATGGTAATTTTTCTCACTTTTGGTTTTTGAATTTTGATAGGAATTGCAAAATTGATTTTCCAAATTGGTTCTTAAAATGGTGGTCCATCCATGGTCTACCTTAGAACATTTTTCAACTGATTTACAACAATGTTTCAATTTATTTTTAATGGTTTACAAGCCCTCTCCAATTGAGGTCTCATTTCCCCAAATACTTTATTTTTCAAACAAGTACATAATACATTAGATTTTAAAATGATAATACTCGGTTGAAAATGGAATCATCACCATATAATATTATGTTAAATGGTGGGATAAACTGAATATCCATAAAATTATTGTACCCATCAATCATGAATTTGCAAGTGTCCATCCAAATATGAGACTAACAAATCCTTTTACCCAAGCTGCATTAAAAATTAATGAGCCTATTAACCTAGCTCGATAAATAAAACCAGCCAATTTAAATTCATCCAAAGAATCCAAAGCCCATTCAAAGGATAAATCAAAGGCCATAAAGCCAAAGTTCAAATTGGAGAAAAGATTAATACAAAAAATACTTCTCATCTTGGAAGATAATAGAAATTCTGACTCAAGATCATCCATAGAGTCAAGTCTCCCAATTAAACCGAAAATTCGAAAAGGCCAATAACCCATAAATGTTAGACCTCAACAACTGAAGGACTCATTTGATAACACCTGTCTCGATAATGATTAATAATTAACCTTTGGAATAATGCCAATGTTTGCATAAATTAAAACATCAAAAATCAAAGAATCAAGATATATCATGATGCCATCCGAGCATAATGCAACGGTCATAATGATCCTCAAGACAAGCAATAATCACTTCTCCAAAATCAATAATTCAAAGGCACAAAAATTCAAGATGACAATTATCAACGAATCCAATGCACAACAATAGTCATAATGACATTTCAACGACATGAATAATGACATAGCAATTATGAAGACATGGAGACCGAGATAAAAATTATCGAGGAATATTTTTGTAATTTGTCTCTTTGTGTAATAATTGTACTAGTTGTCGAATAATTTGGCAACTATTTATGCTTTTAACTGTTGTTAGTCAAAAGTAGAAATGTGAAATGTTTTTACTTTTGTAGAATAGAATAGTTCAGGTAAGTGATGGGTTCCCAATGAACTCCACTTTACTTGGCCATAAATAGGTAACCCTCTCCTATTTGTATTCAGAACTTGTTTTGCACTCTTAACGATGTTACACTACTACAAAAATGGGCTCCAATGACACCCATAAAAATTTTTTATGATAGCTTTGTTAAACCTGTTAAGAAAAAAAGGTATTTGGGTGGGAAATTTTATTGTTTGAGTTAATGTGATAGTGTTTACCTAAACTGTCATAAAATGTTTACTTATTATGACATTCATTTGTTTTAACTGTCATAAAAAGTTTTTGCACTTTTTCAGAGGACATACCCAAAGTTAATGTTAATTACAAAAATACCATCTATATATTTCTCAAAACCCTAATTCTCAAATCACTCAAATCAAAGCTCTCATTCTCACTCTCAGCCTTATCTCTCACTCAATCTGCGCTCCCCCCTCTCGAGCTCGCCTATGCACTACTCTCTCTAGCTCATCTATGCACTCCTCTCTCAGTCTCAGTCTCTCTCTCTCTCTCTCGTTACTCCTTTCTTATCCTCTCTCTCTTCTGCTACTCATCTCTGATCTGTTCTCTCTTTCAAATATCAACCTCCAACAATGGTTCTCGCACTCTCGCAATGAGTTTGTAGTTTTTGTTTTAGATTTATTTAGTGTTATTTGTTGTGATTTATTTTTATTGAGATCTAGGGTTTAGATTTTCCTGATTAATTTAGAGTTTAAACTGGAAGACAATGAAAATTCCTATAGTTCTTCCATTGTTTGAACACACTTGGTTGTTCAAACTGGTGGAACCAATGAAGGTGATTTTTGTTATCTTGTGTTAACTAATCGTGTTGACTTTTATCTTTCTAGTGGATGATATTTAGAATGGCTATTTAATTACGTTTGTTTCCTTAAGCACTTCTTCTAGTTAAAGAAGGCTTACAGAAAGATCTTGGAAGAGAACCAACCGATGGTGAATTAGCTGACACGACAAATATGAATGTGGTACGAGTAAGGAAACAATTGGAGATTGGTCGTGCTATAAGAAACAAGCTTATAAAGGTAAGCATCGTATCATCTTCTAGCCATTTGATGCACTAATAATTACTCTATGTTTGTTTCATTTTAAAATTTGTAATTTTTTATGATCTATAGAATCCCCCTTCCTAAAGAATACTTTCAGATAATAAAATTTATCATCTTAGATAACTCTTTATGAAAATGTTAAGTTACCTACATGAACTTGTAGTTGAGGCATATTACAACACTTTATATGCCAAATTCAGGTAGGATAAAGTGAACTCTTAACTATGAAAGATGCCTAAAAGCTTTAGCCATTCTTAACATTAAGAATTAAGAGTTTCTCAATTTTTAGTTCAAGGATAAAAGTATCTATTTTTATTCAACATTAATGATCTCAATTAGTAGCACTGATCTTTGTAGGAGTGATCGTCAGATTTTTCTCAGCATGTACGCTCTGCTTTGGCTTCAGTTATAATGGGCATGGCTCCAATATTAGGAAAGGTACAGTGGTGGATTAGGCCTCTACGACATATATAGACATGCGACTGAATCTTCAAATGACTATTTTAATGGTCATTGCGTCATTCTTCAATGAAGAGTTATCATGTTGATGTCATTATCTGTCCTATGGATAGTTCTGTAGTCTTTCCAATAGGTGTAAATTAACTGCATTTTAGGGAATTACTTAGATGGAATGATATATAATATCTTATTACAAAAGGAAAAAAAGGAGAGCTGAAAAAAGGGAAGTAATTAGAAAAGGAACTACTGCTTAGGGCAATCACAAGACCAGTACAAATACTTCCACTGTACGTCATTTGGATTTATATCTTATCTATTTTTTGTTATATGGTTTCAATATGCCAATATGCAATATGTAGATCTTGTCTGCACGTAATCTCACTCCCTTGAATCTACATCACCTCCCTTTAATGCCATATTGCTTTTGTTAATTTCTTGTGCCTTTTAAGTAGAGTAATGTGTTTTTATACTTTAATCACATTGCTTTTTCGCATGATTGAAGTTTCTGCAAGTGTCCTCCCTCCCTCGTTTTAATGGTTGCATTGATTGAACTTGATTTGGTGGTTCATCCATGAAATGACACTAATATTGCCTGTCAATGATAGTATCAGTGTTATCCTTGATCCTAGCCATCTCTGTACCACTACCACTATTGTTGTTAGTCCCAGCTTCGAGTAGGATCGGATATGGCTAAATGGAAAGGTACATTTTGACCGTTTCCAATCTATTTTGTTTGGTTTCCCTGAAAATGAGTGAAGTAAAATGGTAATGATTGTTTAAATCGAATTTATGTTTACTTTGCTAGTTAATTTAGGAAATATTTGGGTAAACTTCAACTAGCAAAAGTTGTTTTCATTGAGATGAAGATTAAAGTAACTCATAGGAAAGAAATTTCTTTAATTTTTTTTATGATAATATTTTCTGCTAGGACTTGTAACAAAGTTTAAAGGTGGGTTAAGAGATGTAAGTATTATGCAAGTACATATACAAGGAGGTGCATATGATCTAGCGTTGACTGATCTTAGGATCATATGGTGTAGATCATATAATTATGGTGGACTAATTATTGGTGATCTATTTGTTGCTTTGGAAGCATAAAATATATTGTGGAAGTCAAATTGTAATGATTTATTAGCATAACAACCTGATGAAGGAAATTTCACTATCTAGAGGCAGGTACCAGAATTTCCTAAGGGAAATTCGTAGTCGCGCTTGTGATTTTGAAGATAAAGAAAAGAGTATAAAGTTTGTGAAGAAGGATTGGGAGAAACTACATTTACACATTGATTCATATAACAATTTCCTCACTATAGCTGGATTGGCTTCTTCAGCAGTTGGTTTTGCTTGTCTTGGTAAAGATTTTTATGTCCATGTCCTCTTATTACAATAATATTTCTTAGAAAGTGGTTTAGGCCCAAAAATTCGTAGACCAATGTGTAAAATAAGAATGTTAGTTTTGTGTCTCCATCCCTTAGATTGTGTTAATATTTTGTTCATTAAAAAGAGAGAATTTCAGTTTCTACATGATTAACTTTCATGCCTATTCTGCAGTATTTGCCCTAGCTAAGCTAATGAATGTCAATGAAGACCATAGCAAGCTCTCTGCTATTGCTAGGTATTTTTCTGTTAGAATGGTTTTGGTTTTGTTCAAACAATTATTGTGCAAGTCTGCAGAAACTTTTTTGCATCATTGTTTTATTTATATTTCTATAATCTTACACTCTTTTCTTCTTGCTAGTTGTTGCTCCTACTCATAGTACTTTTTGTTGAACTTTGTTTTGTTTTACTTGAAGAACCATATGTAGATTGTTTTAAAAAAAATTATATGTATATTGTTATCACATAAATGGTGCTAATAATTCATACTTGCAGGCAAGGTTCTGGACGTGCTTGTCACAGCTTGTATGGTGGATTCACTACAAAAAATGGGGGCTTTAGCCACAAAACTCTTAGCCACAAAAGTAAATTCGTTGGCAACCAACTAAATATTTAGTCACCAAAGGCAATACATTTTAGTGGGAAAGAAGGGCGCCAATTTTTTCCCCTACCCTCTCAATCCATTGACAAAACCAGCTGCTTCCCTCTCAACTCCTCAATTTGTCTCCGTCAGTCTCCTCGACAAAACTCCTCCGCGACCGAGCTCCTCCATGATAGAGAACTCCTCCATGATAGAGCTCCATCGTGACATATCTCCTCCTCTGTGATAGAGCTCCTCCTCGCAGATCTTCTCCTCCACGACAGAGCTCCACCGAGAAAGATCTCCTCCCTGTTAGAGATCTCATACCCGGTACTTCTTTTCTCACTTGATTTTCTAATTTAATGCCAATTAGATCTTAATTTCAAGTGGGTCTTGAATCTTGATTAAGGAGGGATTTCATGCCTTTTGGGTGTGTGCGTCTAGGTCTGCTTGAAAATGCCCACAACTCATTTAGTACGACATATTTAGATTATTCTTTGTTCTCATTTGTGTAAACTCCATTTCCCAGAGTTTCGTGAATCATATTTGTGACCATTAACTTGGAATCTGGCATTCTTCGATTTTTATTTGAACCTAACTTAAAAGCGTTTTGAACTTTCTATGCTTTTTGTCTATCCTTTTATCAATTGGAATGCAAGTATCTCAAATACTAAATATGGAAACTGAGAGTTGGTTTATGGTCACTCAAATTATGTTCTGTAATTAGTTAATCAGTTAATGAAGTCATAGGGCCTACTAAAATAGTTTTGCCATCTATCGATCTAGACGAGTCAGAATCAATGCAATTTCACAGGCATGACGTGGAACCTTCTGAAATAGATGTAAATGTTATTGGAGTAGGAGATAGTAATACTAAAGATATTGATTTTATTGATGATGATGACAATGAAGATGACACTTTGGTTAATTATGATGATAATTCAGATGATTTTATACCAAGTGATGATGATATATATTTAATTTTAAAGTAACGGTGAGCCTGTTAGCTTTAAATATTCATTCATTTCTTCTTAAATTTGTTTTAAATTAATTTGTAAGTAATAACTTGTTTATGATCTTCTTTCATGCCACTCATCTTTCTGCAGGTTAATAATATCTCCCAGAAGAAATACTCCTCTTCCAAATCTAGATTCTGCCGTAGGATCTTCTACTGATGAATATGGTTCCCACTCATGTATATACACTTTATAATAGTTCTTATTATAATGGTTTTTTATTCTTTGTTTTGTGGGGGATTCATCTTTTTCGGGGAGTGTGAGAAGGGTTCGGGGGCCAACAAGAGGGATTGAGTTGGAGAGGTTAGTGAGCCAGTTTAGAAAATTACCAATCGATACTCCTCCTCCCGGCGTTGTTAGTCTTGTTGGAAAGTGGTCCGTCCAATTCAACATTGATATTGGTGCCCTCGTACGACAATTCATACCACTTCAATATGACGGTTGGTCCAATGTGCATGAAGAATTCCTGCAGGTAATAATGGTACATCTATTTATTGATATATTTTCTTTATTGCGTAACTGATACTAAAATATTATTGCAGGTCTATTTTACTTTTGAATCGACCAGTAATGCTATGATCGATTGGATTAAATTTAAAACAGTGAACACATACAAGGGATACAAGTACACATTTCATAGACATTATAAAAAGTTTAAAGATCTAATAGTAGCACGACAACATCCTTATAAGGGTGTCTCGTAAGATGATTGGGATTGGCTATGAAAAGTTTGAGAGATGGAGAGATTTGAGTTAATTCCTATTATCAAAGCGTATTTATTACATTTTGATTATTTGACTAATTATTTCAATCATAAAACTCATTAATTATAGGCACGCTCAAAATCCAATTCTCAAAGCTGTCAAAACCTTCCATACAATCATAATGGAGGGAATGTATCTTTTCGTAATCATCGATTTCTTCAAGTGAATCAAACTATTGTTTTTGTGCTCTTAATAATGTTTACTATATAATGATTAACGACTCAACTTTTGTTGTATTTTGGATAGGAAGCTTCAACTGGGGTAGCACCTACTCGAATTGAAATGTTTTACAACACACATTCCAGTGCTACAAAAGGTTGGCAGAATGATAATGCTCACAAAAGATATGTGAGTAACCCCTCTAAAATATTTTATGAATGAATGCTCATTGTCTAAAGATAATAGTGTTAGTTTTAATGTGGGTGTGGAATGGGGGAGGGTTATCACTTTGTATCTGAGCGTGTTAAATGATTTTTGAATATTTTCTGAATCGATGCTCCTTGTCTTGATAATACTGTTAGTCTCAATATGTGTGTGTGTGTGGGGGGGGGGGGTTACCATTATCTGAGTGTGTAGATTATTTTTGATTATTTTTTGAATTGATGCTCCTTATCTTTATAATAGTGTTAGTTTGAATGTGTTTGGATGTGCGGGGGGAGGGGGGTTATCACTTTGTATCTAAGCGTGTTAGATGATTTTTGAATATTTTTTCTAAATTGATGCTCCTTGTCTTTATAATAGTGTTAGTTTCAATATGTGTGTGGTGTGTATGGGAGGGGGGGTTATCACTTTGTATCTGAGCGCG
Source organism: Datisca glomerata (assembly GCA_003255025.1). Taxonomy (NCBI): domain Eukaryota; kingdom Viridiplantae; phylum Streptophyta; class Magnoliopsida; order Cucurbitales; family Datiscaceae; genus Datisca; species Datisca glomerata. The sequence continues at coordinate 407,927 of QANY01007786.1, forward strand.
TTAGATGATTTTTGAATATTTTTTGAATTGATGCTCCTTGTCTTGATGATAGCGGTAGTTTCTATGTGTGTGTGTGTTGGGGGTTATCACTTTGTATCTGAGCATGTTAGATAATTTTTGAATATTTTATGAATTGATGCCCTTGTCTAAAGATTATGGTGTTAGTTTCAATGTGTGTATGTGTGTGTGTGTGGGGGGGGGGGGTCATCACTTTGTATCTGAGCGTGTTAGATGATTTTTGAATACTTTATGAATTGATGCTCATTGTCTAAATATAATAGTGTTAGTTTCAACGTGTGTGTGGGGGGGTATCACTTTGTATCTGAGCGTGTTAGATGATTTTTGAATATTTTCTGAATTGATGCTCTTTGTCTTGATAATAGTGGTAGTTTCAATGTGTTTGTGTGTTAGGGGGCTTATCACTTTGTATCTAAGCGTGTTAGATGATTTTTGAATATTTTCTGAATTGATGCTCATTGTCTAAAGATTTAATGTGTGTGTGAGGGGGGGCTTATCACTTTGTTTCTGAGCGTGCTTGATGATGATGTTTAAATACTTTATAATGTATGCTCATTGTCTAAAGATAATAGTGTTAATTTTAATTTAAAGCTTGGCTCATTGTGATGTTACACAGGAATGCATGTGTGCTTTACGAGATGGGCCTATCGCTGAGGATGACACAACTCACTCCGAAGAAGAGACAGTTGAAGAAGTCTTGGGGTGAACTAAAAGTCTTGGACATGGAGCCCCACTGACATCTTCCAAAAAAAAGAGTTGAGTTGGAGTTGAAAATATAGAATTAAAGAAACAAATCAAGTCAATGGAGAGCCAACTACAAAGCTTACTTGCTTGGGCTCGTCAAAATGGTTTTCCACTTCTTGATGATGACTCAACAACACAAACATGATCTGCAGAATATTTGTTAAGCTTTGTAGTTGTAACATCAAACTTTAAATACTCTCTTCTTTATTTTTCTCTAGATACATTTGTCAACCAAATTTTAATGAATTATGATTCGGAGATTTTGTAATGAACTACTATATTAATGATATATATGTATTTCTTAAAAAAATATCAGATTTGATAATTTTTTTGATGATATTAATTGCTATTATAGGCGATATTAATTGCTATTACAACATTTTGTATTGTAAAATTTGGTCGCTGAAAACATTTCGCGACAAAAACAATTGGTGGCAAAAAGTTTTTACGACGAAACTTTTTTTAAGGATTTTGCGATGAAATATTGTTTGGTCGTGAAAAGCCTTTGGCGACCAATTTTTTTTGTCGCGAAAGCCTTTTGAGACCAGTTTTATTTTCGTCTCGAAATCCTTTCACGACCAGTATTTTTATCGCTAAAGGCTAACGCGATGAGATCCGTATTTCATCGTGAAAGACCTTCGCTAATGAAGCAAAAGTGATGAAATTCGTAATGAACATAAGTATTTAAGCGGCCAAAATGTTAGTCGATAAAGCGCTTGTTTCTTGTAGTGATTTGTCAAGTGGATAATGGGAAAAGTATCTATACCTAGTTCTTGAGATTGAGTCATGTCACACTGTCATAACTATTTAAGTAGTCTTGTTATTTCCATAATCTTTGTAGACTTCTATTGAAGTTATTTCATTTGTGATAAACTTCTTTTCATTAATAGAAGAGATAGAAAAGTGTAGATACTTCTAAGTCCTACGCATCATGATATGAATATACAAGCATGATGGTTGGTGAACATTGTCTTAATGTGTAGACTGGTGTCCCCTGTGATCATAGTGCCTTGTGTCTTGACATGTTAATTAATATTAAAGAAACACTGTCATGGGAAGGCAGGTTTTTGCCTTTCCATGACAATTTTTTTTATATTTAAAATGGTCATTTAATGACGGGCAATCCCCGTTATTAAAGGGGTTTTTACGGCACCTATAATGATGGGCATTCCCCGTCATTAAAGGTGTTCGTGACACGTTTAATGACAGGGATTCCCCGTCATCAAAAGTGATTTGACGGCACCTTTTGATGACATTTTTTGGTAAAATGAGTTTAGATGACAGCCTGAAGATGATAGTCACATCCCTGCCATTAAAGGGTTTTGATGACGGGTTTTCACCGTCATCTAAGCCCTATTTTGTAGTAGTGTTAAGAGAAAAATTGGTTTTGATAACAGAACTTTCTTCATCTCCTCTTTTTTAATCTTCTTATTCTTTTATTTTTCAATATTAATTAGTGAGCGGGAGCACTAATCATTGCCAATTAATTTTTTTCAATACTTGTAAGTTTATTTCCCTAGAGTGGCTTGCCCGGATAAGGTTCGGTATGGGTTGCGATAGGTCGAGAGGCTCTTGCGTAAAAAGTGGATTTGAGGGATCCTATAGGCTCACAACCACGACTATACGTTGTGTGTGAACGCCTCTTTTGGTATCAAAATTAAACATGGTAGGATGATTACTATTTACTTAATTAATCTGCATCTTTATTATTCTTCACCGCCTCTATGGCTGGTTATTGCTTTTGTTGTTTCTTAATTGCTTACTTGAATAATTGCTTTTATTTAATCTCACTCTCCGCCCAAGTGACCGGTTATTTTTATGGTTGATTATTGCTTTGATTATATAATATGTGAATCTAATTTATCAGAGGCTGACGTATCAGTTTATATTTGGTTAGCTTCATGCACCTCAATAAGACCTTCTGGAGACGTAAAATCTCGAGGGTAGGGTGGTTGTAGGGGCAAAGAGGCGAAGAGTCAACCTGATAAGAGGTTGTAGAAGTCGTAACAGATTACTAATCAAAATTCATTATGAAATTTTCAATCATAAGAATAATTTAGTTATTTTTTAGCAAAGAGTATATTATTCTTTTAGAAGTAATTCTTCTAGTAGCAATAGGTCTACAATAAATACAATACCAGACATAATCAATGAAGAGCATTTTGAATACCTAACAGATGATCAAGTAGATTATAGAATATGGATATACCCAAAATCCTTAGTAAAGAAATTTATAAACCAATATGGTCTGTTTCTTTCTTCAAGCCTCAACATCATGTTAAAATAGTTGAAAAATATATTCTCTTAGGAAAGAGTATGAAACTTGTCAATTACTTTCCCTCATGCGATTAAGCATAATTACATTGAAGAATGATGTAATTTCCTTCATTTTGGTTTAGTCTAGATTGGAGTTAAATCACTCATAAGGAGAGGCCTAAATACATATGTCTTGTTAGCCTTGCGAGATACAAGATTTACTAATTTTAATGATAGTAATTTAGGATTAATTGGATGGTACTATTAAAATTAATTTTCAATCTTTCAGTTCTAATCCTCAATTTAGGGAGAATAGCTAGTATAATACCCCTAGGAATTCATTTTATGGATCATCTGTTAATAATGATCAAGATTTTAGGATTCAATAATTAGAACAAGAATTAAAAAATAAAAAAATAAAAAATTTAAGACTTAAAAGGCATAGCCACAAATTCTCAAAGCTGTTAGCCAATCTTTGATAATAAGTCCGAACAATCTGACCACTGAATCGGATTTCTAGGAACCTTTCATTTTGTTAATCCTCAAATCTTAGTCTTGAATATAGGCACCTTGAGGCAAGAAAAAAAATTAGATTAGGAAGTTCTAACCCAACATAATAATGACCCAGCAATCTCAATGGACGCAATAGGTTCAGAGGTTCATATAATATAGGTCAAAGAAAAATCATACTTGCTAAATGAAAAGAGTTCATGCAAGAATTCAAAGTTGACATGTTTTTCCTATATTATACCGAGGATATTTACGAGAAAAATATTAAAATAATTTCTAAATCTAAATGGGTCGAGGAAGACTCCCTGTAGTGTCTGGTAGTCATCCATCACCTGAGAAAATTATAGTTAATCATAAAAATTCTTTAATCACTGCTTCTCCTTTTAAGATTTCTAAAGAGGAGAAGCCCAATAAAAAGTAGTTGAACAACTCAACTACACCAATCAAAGTTTAATTACAATAGGAAAACAATTACATAAAATCAAAAATAAGGTTGATAATCTTCGTGAACCTAAACCTAATGAATCTCTAAAAGAAACACCTTTAATAAATCTTTTGGATCAAACCACTTTGAATATTGTTCCTTTTAATAAACAGATTGATAAAATGCTTCAAGATTTGAAGAATAAATCTGTTGAATCATCTTCTTTTGTTAAGGTTATTAACCAAGATAGTAGTTCTGAATCAGAGAGTCATAGGTCAGAATCCACTTATGAATCGTCCACGATTCATGAATATTCAAACATTAATAATATTGAAGAATCATTTAAAAATTTCAAAATTAATAAATTGGAAAGAAAGTGGCATACAAATCCTTTTCCTCTAGACATCCAAATTACTAAAAATTAATTAGTTAACCAATTCTCTATTACTACAGAGAAATTATACGAATGGAATATTGATGGCTTTCAGAACAGGAAATCCTTAATAAATTACAACACATGGCAATGGTAGCCAACTGCTACATCACCACACATAATTTACCTCACAATGAGGTAATCAAACTCTTAGTCACATGATTCACAAGAATGTTTCAATCCTAGTGGAAAAAATATCTCACAAAAGAATTCAAAAATACCATCATTTTAGCATTTAAGATTGATGCTGAATGAACTCCAATTATTGGAGAAGATAAGGAAACAATGTCTGATACCATCAATACATTTCTTTACACAGTAATTGAATATTTCATTGGAATGGCAAGTAATGTCACTTCGCGTATCCATGATCAATTACCAATCTTAGGTGTCCAACCCTAAGTGATTTCGACTGGTAGAAAAATATATTTTTGTCCAGAGTAATGTTAAGGGATGATAGCAATAAATTACTCACTTTGTTCGCACACAAAATTAGAAAAGTCCTAGTAATGACGTAGGGAACATAAACTATAATAGTATCACCTATGAGGGCCTAAAAATGTGTATAGACCTAAAACTTAAAAAATAAAACAAAACTGTCAAATATGAATTAGCCAATTTCTGAGAGCAATATGGTCTATCCACTATTTCTCCTTCCCAAAAAAATAGGAAAAATTCACATGTAAATACTAGAAGGACCTAGAAGCCCCACAAAAATAAAAAAAATTTGACCAATACTTTTCAAAGAATAAAAAATTTGACAAACGCTTCTCTAAGAATAAAAATTATTTTAGAAAAAAATTCAATAAAAAATTTATTGATAAAAGTAAAATTAAGTGTTTTAAATGTGACCAAAATGGTCATTTTTCTAACACTTGTAACCTTAAAATAAAATTAATCAATTAAAAATATCTGATGAAGATATATAAGAATTGGTTAGAATCATAGAATCAATAGAATACTATGAGAGTAGTAATGAAGATTTAGGAGAATTTGAATCTCCTAAATCCACTGACTCTAATTCTTCAAATTCTCGTAGTGATTCTTCTAACATCTTTGTGGGGTTTTGGGATAGTTGTTGTAAAAAAAATCAATATCTTAAATAAAAATGAAGAACAAGAAAATCTGTTGGTAAATTTAATTAGGAAAATAAAAAATTCAGAATTTAAACAAGAATATCTTGAAATACTTAAGAAAATAATTCAAAAAAAAAGAAAATTCTAAGTCTAATAATAACAATACTACAAGCCTTTCGCAAACGCTTGAAAAATTCAACAAAGCTAAAGGAAAGGAAAAAAGAAGTTACTCTTTAGGAACTTCAAAAGGAAATAAAAAATATCAAAATTGAAATAATAGAATTAAAAGAATCAAACACAAAAATAACCAAAGAATTAAGCCTTTTAAAAATAGAGAGTTTAATTCAAAATTATGAACCTAGCGAACTAGGAGAACTTAGAAAATCCCCAATTTCTGATATTGAGGTTGAAGAACCTGTTATCAACAATCAAGATAATGATAATTTTATCCAAATTCTTAATCACATTAAAATCAAGAGATGATACATAATGGTCAGAATTATAATTCAAGATTTTGATTTCACTACAGTGACTCTTGTTGATTCAGGAGCAAATTCAAATTATATGCAGGAATGACTAATTCATATCAAATACTTCAAGAAGACAAGAGAAACTTTATCCTCTGGCAATGGTACTCAAATGCACATCAATTACAAAATCCCTTAAGTTCATATTTGCTAAGACACTATATGTTTTAAAACATCATTTGTCTAAGTGAAAAATACGACGGATAAAATAATTATGGGTTTACTATTCATTTATCTGTTCTATCCTTTTACAGTAGAGCATGCTGTGATAATTACTTATCTCAAGGATGAACCTGTTAAATTCAAATTTCTTTATTTTTCTCACAACGAGAATTTGAAAATATTAAAGGCAAAATCTGTTTTCAAATCCATAAATTGAATTTCTTGTAAAGAAAAATAATTATGTTTTGTACAGGAAGAATTAAAACTCAAAAGAATTGAAGAATAGCTTCAAAAACTTGCTCTTCTAAATCGAATTAAAATCTCTGAACGAGGAGTCCATCATTTAATAATTAATTACAAGCTCATTAACAATGTTTTGAAATGGATAAAATATCCAATACCAACCAAAAATGACTTAATCAATAGACTTGGAGATGCTGATGTATTCTTTAAGTTTGGCATAATATCAGAATTTTAGAAAAACCAGATGAATAAAATTCGTAAATACAAAATTGCATTTGGTCGGTATTAATGGAAAATATTGCCATTTGATCTTTAAAATGCTCCAAGTACAATGAATGAAAGTTTCAACCAATTCACTGATTTCTCAATTGTTTGCATTAATAATATTTTCTCTAAATTTGTTAAACAATACTAGAAACACTTTAAATTATTTGCCAAGATAATAAAGCAAAATAACTTAGTTATCTTTGCAAGAAGAATCAAATTGTTTCAATCTAAGAAGAGATTTCCCAGACTTGAAATTTATTATTTCTTTATTAAGGCAATTAATCTAATCATACAATTTGCTTTCTTAAATAAAAACTTCTTTTAATAAATTACAAATTTGTAAAATATGTTTTGAAATTACTTTCAAATAAAGTTTTGTCAGGTACCAATCTAATTTTACCATTTTTATTTCAATATTTAAATTATTCAAGATATTAACAATTCAATTCTTGACTTTCTTTCTCATAAATTTATGCAAGAATTCATTCCAAGATTCTGCAATGGAGTAATTTGAAGAATCTTGCCTACTAGAATATGAAAAGGTAGAACCTAGATTGCTCAACAAAAATTCCATTAAAATCAAAAAGCTCAATGGTAGAACAACCGCTTTTTGCTCAAAACTCTCATTCATTAATCATGGTCATAATGAATTTGAATATCCAAGAAATGACTAGATTGATGAATTGGATGAAATTTTGGAAGATGTTGGATTGAAGCATAACTTCAATGAAGCATTAATTCAATGGTATGAAAGGGGTGGAAAATAGATTTTCACAAGGATAATGAAATCTGTTATGATGCTAGAGAAATTTTAATTGAACATTTTAGGACAAGAAATTTTTAAAATTTAATTTCCAAACAAAACTATCAAAGAATTTTTATACTGGAAGGAACTTTCTTCATCATGCCTGACAGATTTCAAAAAGGTCATAGGTATGCTGTAGAATCCTTAACAAAAGGAATCAGTATCACTTTCAGAAATCATTTGAGAGTGATGAATGGTTCAATAATAGAAAAGTATTCGATTCAACAATTGGCCCTTAAGGTCCAAATCAAATAGGAGTCTTCTACTCCTAACCAAGCCCAATCAACAATACTTGGGTCTATCAAACCCAATTATCAATCAGCCTTGGTCAACTAACCAGCCACAAAATACAAAAGGTCATCTCCATATTACAGGAAGACCCCTAGTAAGAATCTTTTCTACATTGAACCTTATTTGCTAATTTAAAAAATATAATTGAAATAGCAATAACCTAATTTCTTCCGGATTTCCATTTTGTCCCTTGACATAAAGACAAAAATCTCAGTTTCTATAGAGATATTCTCTGAGAAAAAAAATCAGTATATATCAGTTCAATAACCAGTTCAAAAGGAAAGATCATCTATCATTCCTTCTACATCCTCAAAATAGTAGCCATGGGGGAATGAAAAATCCATCCTTCAGGGCTAAAACCCATTTTAAATAAAAAATAATACAACTATTTTGACCATGTTAATGTCTGACAAACAATTTTCTTGCATCAAAATAGTGAATTTTCTCATTTTTGGTTTTTAAACTTTGACAAAAATTTCAAGTGAATTTTCCAAATTGGTGTTTAAGATGGTGGTCGATCCATGGTCTTGTCTTGAATTTATTCCCAATTGAACTTCAAAATTTGAACTTATTTTTAAATTATTCAAACCCTCACCGATTGAGGTTTCTTTTCTACCAATACTTTATTTTATAAACAAATATAAAATTTCATGGATCCTAAAATGACAGTAATCCATTGAAGAGGAAATTCTCACCAGGTAATACTACGTTGAATCGTGGGAAAAATTTTGTACTGTAAAAATCTCTACCTCCATAAATAATGAGTTTGCAAATATCCACCCGCAATTAAAATTAACCAAACCATCTCCTATGGCCCCATTAGAAATTATTGAGCCAATTAGCCAAATACCACAGATAAACCAAACCAAATCATCCAATTCTTCCAAAGAATCCAAGCCTAAATCAAAACCTTCTCCAAAGGAAAGGTCAAGGCTACCAAATCAAAATCAAAGTAGGAGTTGATACAAAAGATGCTTCTTCTCCTTGAAGATAATACTGATTCTAACTCTGATTCATCCGTAGAGTCAAATCGTCCAATCAAAAATAAAAATCAAGAAGCTCAATCGCCCGAGATTCTCCCTCAGCAATTGAAGAGAAAATCAAAGGTTCGAGTTCTTCCTTAATGGGCTTATGATCCTTTCCAACATTCACAAGTCCCATTTAACAGTATCAATCTCAGTGACAATGAATAAAGAAAAATAATTCACCTTTGGCAAAATGTCAAAAATCCAAGAATCAATTGATCAATCATAATGACACATCAGCACAATGCAACAGTCATAATGATATTTAAGACAAGTAATAATAGCGTCTCCACAATCAACAAATCTAAGAACAAGGATCCAAGATCACAATTATCAAGGAATCCAATGCACAACAATAAGTCAGAATGACTTTTTCACACAATAATCAACAATCAAGGCACAAAAGCCCAAGATAGCAATTATCAATGATCAACAATAGTGGCTGCACCAGAATAAAGCACGATCAAGACACAAAACTGAGATAAAAATTATCAATGAATATTTGTAATTTGTCATTTTCTGTGATAATTGTACTAGTTGTCAAAATATTTAGGCAACTATTTATGTTTTTTTACTATTTCTAGTCAAAAATAGACAAAAGTAGAGATGTAAAATATTTTTACTTTTGTAGAATAGAATAATTCAAGTAAGTGATGGGCTCCCAGTGAACGCCACTTCACTTGGTTATAAATAGATAACTCTCTCCTATTTGTTTCTCAGAACTAGTTTTATACTCTTAACGATTTTAAGAGAAAAAATCGTTTTGAAAATAAAGCTTTCTTCCCCTCTACTTTTGTAATCTCTTCTTCTTTTTCTTCAACATTAGTTAGTGAGCGGGAGCACTAATTAATGGGTGCAAATTAATTTTCCTTAATCTTGTAAGTCTTGAATCTTACTTTGAATAATAGTTTTATTGTCTGTGTTGTTTAATTCTCTCTTTAATACCCAGTCTTTAATCCTTTAAATTATACGCAATTCCACCTCTTGTTCTTGTTTCAAATCTGGATTTTCAATTTTCTAATTAGGACTAATAAGGGATTTTCTTATTCTTCATTTTTGTTGAAAACATTAATTTTTTAACAACAACTATCCTTACACCCCATTGAGATGTTAGGAGAATCACTCTCACAACTTGAAGAATTAGAGTCAGAGGATTCAAATTCTCTTAAATATTCATTACTACTCTCATTGTATTCTATTGATTTTATGATTCTAAACATTTCATGTTTATCTTCATCAGAGAATTTTAATTGATTAATTTTATTTTTGACTTGACAAGTGTTGGAAAAATGACCATTCTGGTCACATTTTAAAAACTTAATTTTACTTTTATCCAAACAAAAATTATTAAATTTTCTTCTAGAATAATTTTTATTCTTAGAGAAGTATTTATCAAAAGTTGTATTTTTTGAAAAGTATTTGTCAAAATTTTTATCTTTATTTTTGTGGCATTTTCTCCTATAAGGCATGTAAATCCTTCTAGGGTTTAAATGATAATTTTTTCTATTCTCTTGGGCAGGAGCAATAGCGGGTAAACCATATTACTCACAGAAATTACCTAATTCATATTTGGTAGTGTTATTTTATTATTTTATTTGTTTACTGATTATCATATCAATTAAACCTTCCTTTTATATTATAGTGATTATTGTACCATAGGTGAGACTATTATATTCTCTATTACCTAGCTCACTACTAAGGATTGTTCTAATTTTTTATGCGAACAAATTTGGTAAACCATTAATAAAATTTTTTCCAAATGGGTTGATTGCTATCATCACTTGACATTACACTGGATAAAAATATATTTTTGTACCAGTCAAAATCACTTAGGGTTGGACACCTAATATTAGTTAATTGATCATGGATTCGCAAATTAACATTACTTAGTGTTCCAATGACATGCTCAATTGTGGTGTAGAAAAGGGTATTAATGGCATCAGATATTGTTTCATGATCCTCTCCAATAATTGGAGTTTCTTCAGCATCAATCTTCATTGCTGAAAGGATGCCATTTTTGGATTATTCGGTGATATGCTTTTCCCACCAGGAATGAAACATTCCTGTGAATCCTGTGACTAATAGTTTGATTACCTCATTGTGAGGCAAATTATGTGTGATGATGTAGTTATAGGTGGATTCTGACCTATGACTTTTCGATTTAGAACTACTATCTTGGTTGATAACTTTTATAGAAGAAGATGATTCAACAGATTTATTCTTCAATTCTTGAAGTATTTTATCCATGTTTATTAAAGGGAATAATATTCAAAGTGGTTTTATCTGAAAGATTTATTAAAGATTTTTGTTTTCAGGGTTTCATTAGATTTAGGTTCATGAAGACCATCAACCTTATTATCAATTTTATCAAATTATTTTCCTATTGTAATTAGACTTTGATTGGTGTAATCAAGGTTGTCAGAATCGTGATCCTACATAAAATCGTGGAGAGGTCTCGCGGATCAGATCGTAGGATCGAATCATGGATTGTAATATCCTACTATATACTAGTAATATTACGAAAAAAACACAATTTACCAACCTACATATCAAATTCTTGAATATATTTAATTAATCAACGGTAAATTTCACTATTGCATTAAGTGTAATTTAAATAAATAAATAACAACTTAAAAATTGAACATATTAAATGAACTTTACATTGTTTTCTTATCAATACCTTACAAAATTATGATTAGTGAGATCGTAAGATTGTAGTAGGATCGTAAGATCCTACCAATCCAAGACAAAAGATATAATATGATCATAAGATCCTCCCAATTTAAGAATCTACCTATGAATCAGACCATGGGGGTTAGACAAGATCGTAAAATTGTAAGATCCTACAATCCGGATCGGGAGTTTAACAACCATAAGTGTAATTGATTCGTTCAACTACTTTTTTATTGTGTTATTCTTCCTTTAAAATTTTGAAAGGAGAAGCAGTGATTAAATATTTTTCTGACTAATTACAATTTTTTCAAGTGGTGGATGACTAGCAAACATCGCACTGGAGTCTTCCTTATTTGAAAATCACATTAATATTTTTCTCATAAATATCCTGGATATTATCAAGGAAAAATATGTCAACTCTAAATTCTTACATGAACGCCTTCCATTCAGCAAGTATGCTTTTTTTATCCATATTATATGAATCTTTGAATCTATTATGTCATTACGTCTATTAAAATTGGCTAGGTCATTATTATGTTGGGTTAGACTTTCCCAATCTGGTTTGTATTCATGGCTTAAGGTGCCTAAATTCAAAACTAAGAGTTGAGGATTAACATGATGAAAGGTTCCTTGGAAATCTGATTTAGTGAGTGCTTCGACTTCGTCAAATTATTCAAACCTATTGTCAATGATTGGCTGACTGACTTGGGACTTTGTGGTTATTCCTTTAAGTCTTAAATTTTTAGTTTTAAAATTTTTTAGTTCTTGTTATAATTGTTGAATCCTAAAACCTTGATCATTATTAACAGATGATCCAGAAAAAGAATTCATGTGGGAACTAGTCTGGCTAAACTCCCTAATTTGATAATTAGAACTAGAAGATCGGAAATAAATTTTAACAATGTAATCCATATATTGCTGGGTGTAATCAACATCTTCAATTGGGCATTGTATTTGAGTGGGTTGGCTTTCATTGGTTAAAAGGCAATTTGTAGTCAAAGTAATATCAAATCACCTAATTGTTTTAGGGATTCTAATATTGGCATTACTTTGGCTAGATTGGATCAACAGAGTTTGATTTTTGGGATTCCTATTGATGGCTTGGAAATTCATATTGGTTTTGGTGACTTTGTAATGTATTCTAAAAATTAAAGTTAGGGGTTGTGTACCTTCTAGGACTTGATATCCACTATTTTTAATATTCAAAGTTAGAGATTTTAGAATATGGAGGTCTGTTAAACAAACGGACAAATCTGAGAAACAACCAAAATGGATTGGACCATTACGAAGTGATGATTCAATTAATCTGAAAATACTATCATTAAAATTAGTAAATCTTGCATCTCGCAAGGCTAACAAGACATAGGTATTCAGGCCTATCCTTGTGAGTGGTTTAACTCCAATATGGACTAAACCAAAAAAAAAAGAAATTCTATCCTTCTTCAATGTGATGTTTTATTGCATTGGAGGAAAGTAATTGGCAAGTTTCATGCTCTTTTCCAATAACATATATTTTTTCAATTATTTTAACATGATGTTGAGATTTGAAGGAAGCAACATACCATGTGAATTTGTAAATTTCTTTATTAAGGATTTTGGGTATATTCCATACCATATGATCTACTTGATCATCTGCTAGGTATTAAAAGTGTTCTTCATTGATTATGTTTGATATTATATTTATTGTAGACTTATTGGTGCAAGAAGAACTACTTCTAAATAATCTACTCATTGCTCAAAATAACTAAATTATTCTTATGATTAAAAATTTCATATTGTATTTTGATTAGCAATCTGCTATGACTTCTACAACCTTCTATCAGGTCGACTCTTCCCCTCGTTTCCCCTTCAACCACCCTACCCTCAGGGTTTACGTCTCTGAGAGGTCTTATTGAGGTGACTAAAGCAAACCAAATAGAAACTAATATGTCATCCTCTGATAAATAAGATTCACAGATTATATAATCAAAGGTTATAGAGAAATAACCAAGCATAAAAATAACTAGCCACTTGGGTGGAGAGTGAGATTAAATAAAAGTAATTATTCAATTAAGTAATTAAGAAAAAATAAAAAGTAATAACGAGCCATAAAGGCGGTGAAGAACAATAATTATGCAGATTAATGAAGTAAATAGTAAAACACCCTACCAGGTTTGACTCTGATACCAAAAGAGGTGAAATTGCGTTGACTTAAGTAATTAAAGACTGAGTATTAAAGATAGAATTAAACAACACAAAAAAGTAAAACTGTTATTCAAAGTAAGATTAAGACTTACAAGTATTGAGGAAAATTAACAACGATTAATTAGTGGTAGGGTGTTTTCCTCAGTACTTGTAAGTCTTAGTACAATAACTATTTACTGTTTGTGTTGTTTAGTTCTCTCTTTTAATTACTTTGAATACAATTTTACTCTCTCTCTCTCTCTCTCTCTATATATATATATATNATATATTCTTTATACAATGGACAATCTGTAACTTAACATAGTCCTAGAAAAATACGTTATAGAAAATAGAGAAAAGTATTTAAAAAGATTAATCACCCGAAATAATGGAGGGTTTGTTAAAGACCAACAATTAAATATAGCACATAAACCACATTTAAGAGTAGGAAACCTCTTTCTACTTAAGCTATTGCCATGCTTTAACATTCAGTTCATTAAACAGGCTTTTTAAAGATTAACACGATGCATAGTTCAATTAAGAAACTTTTGACACTTTAATAGTTTTATATTTCGAGTTGTCCTTCTAGAACTCCGCGTATCTTGAAAATTTTTTGAAATCTTCACCTATCAGGATAGATTAAGATGAATACAGATGGAGTGACTATTGGTAGTTCTAGGCTTGTAGGTTGTGGATGCGTTTTCTGAACATCTAGAGGATTTGTTAAAGATTTTTACGCTATTCACCTTGGCATATGTTTTGCTATCGAGGCTCAGTTCTTTGGAGCTATTCATGTGATTGTTTATGCTTTGACATTTGGATTGAGATAATTATGATTCGAAAGTGATTATGTTAATGTGGTGGCTATACTTCGCTCTAGATCTTGGAAGGTTCCTTGGCGTTGGCATACCGCTTGAGATAAGTGTTTAAATTTAATAGATTAGATGAACTTCATTGCCAGTCACATTTATCGGGAGGGTAACCGAGTCACATCTATCATTTCTTTGTATGATTGATTATCATATTAATTGTGCCAGACAAATTATCTCGACAATCTTGAGTAGCCACGATTATAGGTATGAGAGGACCTCGGTCATGTAAGTGACCTCGATAGTGTAGGTATAGGTTGGGTCGTGTCCATCATCTCGGTCGTAGAGGGGGCTTTGGTCATCATGGTGACCTTGATCAAGGAAGAGTCCTCTGTTTGGACTTATTGTAGGCCTCCCCTGGAATGGTAGTATTAGGCCTTGCTTAAAAATATTATTGAGTGGGCCTTAGTCCTGGTGTTTTTTCTCCCCTACAGTTTGCCCCCACTTTTTGAGTCTGGAGCATAGCGATAGAGACGGGAAGTATTTTTTGGAGGGAGCTATGAGCTTTTACCCAAGATTTTATCTATGCATTTAATCGAGTGTCAAGCATATGCTATGGTGCTACTGTTACCATGTAGTGGAGTTTGTGCCTTTATATCTAAGTATTTGATACGGGTTCATGATGGCATCTCAGAACATTTTGTGTCTGAGTCAGATTTTCTTCATATTTATCAATTTACTCCTGGTAAAAAGGTTGTGGGAATTTCTCCGAGTATGTGGTGACCTGAAGCTCTATGATTCAGGTTTGTGTGAGTTTCTCCGAGTAATAATTGAGATTGTGTCCCAATAATTTTTATATGGCGGCTAGGCGGCTTGATTTGGATCGGTGGTCATCACAACTTAACTTTTACACCTTCGTTTAAGCGTATGGTGAAGACTTGGTGTTGGGATTAAATTCCTTTGATTTGGTGTAGGCGATAAGACGGTCAGTCCATTTGGATTGCTTCACTATTAGGTTGACTTAACGTCATGACGTTATAAGGTCTTTTCTAGGACAATATTTTTCTGAAATCCTACGGTGCATTCTCGTGTTGATCCATGCTTGACCATGTATCTGGTACATTACTTTATAATCTCATGTCGAGTGGCGGATGATGGAGTAATTAAACTTCATGGTGTGTATTCTGAGGTTCTTCTCATCATTTAAAGTCATATTTTCAAAAACTAAGTTGTGGCTAGTAACCAAAGGTTTTGATGCTTTGGTTGTTGACTATTTCTTGTAACTCAATGTTTGAGTTTTTTGCTCTATCTATTTCATATAGTGATTCAGTTGTCTGAAATTTATGGTGATTTTATGGCGTAGCTTTGTCAACTAGTGTCTTTGAGCTAACCTTGATAAAAATCGAGCAGTTCTTCTCTTGGAGAACGAAATGTTGAGCATAGATAAGGCGATGCCCCCATTGTCGTGTCTTGTGTTTGACAATATTCTAGAGTTATGGAAAGTCTTCAACTTCCATACCCCCATGGTATCGAAGAACTATATCCCATTGAGCAGTGGGTTTGTATTCGGTCTTGTCATTAACATCCTTGATTTGAAATATAATGCTTACTCTTTTGAGCTCATAGTTGCATCTTTGTGTGCTGACATGTCTACGGGCGCAACTCATAAGTCATCAATGCTCACAATTCTGGTGGTAGATTTGGAGCCTTCTTTTCCTTATTTATTCAAATCGCATATGGAGAATCCTTGATATCCTTTGGAGTCATCTCAATTGGAGTACCAAAAACCTTTGTGGATTGTGGGATTTTGTCTATCTTAGTACGATAGTCATCAGTGTCACTTGGGTGCCATTTTCATAATTGTGATTTTAGGTACCGTAGTTATCTGGACAACTTCGGGCACCTAAAATATCCATGTGACAGTCATCTATGTGAATTCAGATTTCATATTCATTTGGGTGATGACCATATTTATTTATGTGACTTTGGATCTCATAGTCATCTAAGTGACAATTGTAGTCATCTGGTGACTTCGGGTACCTTGGAATACTATAGTGGTCCTTTTACCGTATGGAAGGTCATTTCTCCTAGTCATCTTAGCTGAGTAGGAGGCTTCAGCGGTCATGGCCTTTATTGAAGTCTTTCATTCGAGCATCTCATGTACTTAGGTGCCATGAAATATTACTGTGGTCTTTTACCCTAGGTAGGGTCTTTTTTCTAAATCATCTTATGTGATAAGAATGTCTCGTTAGGCTGTCGCCTTAGGTGAGGTCTTTTTGCCCTACGTAGGGTCTTTTTCTAGATCATCTTATGCGATAAGGATGTCTATTACCCGTGGTCGTGGGCGAGTTCTTTCATCCAAGAGTTCCATGATCTCGAGTGACATGAAGTATTACCGTGGTCCTTTTGCGATGTCTTCCTTCTGAGGGTTCCATGACCTCGTGCGCCCTATACATGGTCTTTTTTCTCCAAATCATCTCGGGTAATAAGGAGGCCTCATCTTTCCCATAGTTTTGGATGAAGTCTTCCATCCGAGGTTTCTATGACCTCGGGCGTCATGAAATATTACAGTGGTCTTTTCGCTCCATCTAGGGACATTTCTCCAGATCATCTCAAGTGATAAGGAGGCCTCGTTAGGCCGTCACCTTGGTTGATGTCTTTTGTTCGAGGGTTCTATGACCTCAGGTGATAAGGAGGCTCATCTTGCCCATGGTTTTCGATGAGGTCTTCCATCTGAGGGTTCTATGACCTCGGGCACCATGAAATATTACTGTGGTCTTTTCGCCCCATGCAGGGACTTTTCTCCAAATCATCTCAAGTGATAAGAAGGCCTCTTTAGGCCATTTCCTTGGTTGAGGTCTTTCGTTCGAGGGTTCCATGATCTCGTGCCTTTATCCATCGTGTCATCTTCTGTACTGCCTGATCCCTCATTCTCTTGGATTGGTGTCATCTCCATCATAAAGTCAACAAGTACTTGAGCATTGATTGTGGACCGGGGTTCATATCTGATGTCGAACTCGTCCAACTCTAGAGAAGTCATCCATGAGACTAAGCATCCCGTGCCCCCACTGTAACGACCACCAATTGATCTATTTTTGGAAAATGGAAGCTGTCCGTGGGGTACACTTTATTCATGTTAGTGAAGTCTATATAGAATCTCCACTTTTCGTTCTTCTTCTTCTTTACCAGAGTGTTGGCTAGCCAGTCAGAGTAGTGAACCTCTCAGGTCTTGATAAATTATGCTTGATATCTTCCAGGAGCACTTGTCTAATCCATGAATTCTAGGGTCTTAATAATTATGTTCGCTCTCTTGTGAGAGCGTTTGAATATTTCGTGACCTCTTGGGTCTTGATATTTATGTTCGCTCTCTCATGTGAGTGTTTGCGTATTTCATGACCTCTTAGGTCTTGATAATTATGTTCGCTCTCTTGTGAGAGTGTTTGCGTAATTCGTGACCTCTCGGGTATTTGATAATCGTGTTTGCTCTCTCGTAAGAACATTTTTCCTGTTTTAACTGCATTTATATATTCCTAGGGGATTCAGACTATATTTTTCATTTACAGTTTCCATCCCTTACTGAGCTGGCCCAAGCGATCCATAGACCTCATACTGAGGTGTCTTGAAAATATAATTCAGAAATTTAGGGACTTTTTATTGTGTCATAGGATCTCGTCACTTATAATGGACTCATGCTTAATATCATGATGAACTAAAGTGTTCTAAAAAATATTCTTTAAAAGAATAATAAAATTGAGCATGGAAAATAAATAACGTAACTCAAAATTTTAATAGAGATCGTCGATGTGACTCTTGATTTTGAGATAATATAAAAAATTAGGATTATAGAGATCTGGGCTATGTGATTTGCGTTCGAATCCTGAAATTTGCTCTTTGTCCAAGATACTAAATAATATTAATACAAATAATTACATTATTTTCCTCACATTAAGAGCATATTCAAAAGTGTAAATTAATAAAGGAAAATTTTGTAAATGAATTATTATTAAAAAATTATAATAAATGACATAAATTATGCAAAAATAATTCTTCCCTTAAATGGTATGCTGATTTTATACGTTTGCTCCATCATTTTTCGTTCATTCACGACTTGACGATGTTGGCTTTGAGGAGCTAACGTGGGCCATTTGAATGAGGGAGTAGGTGTTGGGCCAGTGAGGAGGAAGGCAAGGCGCTAGGCTACCTTTGTGGGCTCTTTGAGGGATTGTGGCCTGGGTTTGTTTGTCAGCATTGACCGTGTTTTGCGACTGCCCGTGCTTCGCCGACATCTGGATTCTCGCGGCTGTGCTTGATTTTTCTTTTTTTTTTTTAACAGGTTATAGCAGCGTTTTTGGTGCAACAAAGCTCACTGTCGCGCGGCTTCTTTTCACGATTAACGATAATGGCGGCGGCCATTACAACAATTCTCCAGCTTCAATCACCGATTAATAGAATATATATATTTTTTATGATTCTTCAACCCGTTCTGGAAAATTTCACCGTTGCAACGACAGTAGCGAAAGTGGATAGAATTTTGAGATCAACTTTGAAAAGGGAGATCTGCGTTCTCACAGACGATGTCAAACTATTGATGCGTAAAATATGCTCACATCGACTGTCGAGAAGATGACAACGCGTCGCTCGATAATTCATCCAGAGTCTGTAAAATTTAAAAATGACCGTGAAAGTAATAGGCAGGGCACCACAGGGTGCTCCGCCTACTACACTCTGATAGTCAAGTTAGTAGAGTGTTTAAAGAATATTAGCAGTAAGGGGAATCACTTACCATTAATTAAATGATGATCATCATATATTTATAATAATTTATGTATCATTCAAATGTCCGATTCAATGTATCTTCCTCATTCATAGGATAAGGAATAAAGATATTTAAAGAGAATACTCCCCAAATCCGGATATTTTAGTTATCATCTTATATTATTTAATAACTATTGAGATTATCTAATTATTGAGGTGATGTGCACCTATCATTTCCTTGTATGACTGATTATCATTTTTTTTATTGTGTCGGACAAATAATCTCGGCTATCTTGAGTAGCCACGATTATAGGTATGAGAGGACATCTGTCATCTAAGTGATCTCGATAGTATACGTATAGGTAGGGTCGTGTCCATCGCCTCAGTCGTGGAGGGGGCCTCGGTCATCATGGTTACCTTGGTCAATGAATAGTCATCGGTTTGGACTTAATGTGGGTCCTCCCATGGAATGAGAGTATTGGATATTGTTCAGAAATATTATTGAGTGGATCTAGCCTTGGTGTTTTTCTCCCCTACAGGTATGGATTGTGGACAGTAGTTAAAATTTAGCATAGGTATTTAGTGAGTAAACTCATATGTAACCCAAACTTACTCACTGACATCCCTATCCCCACCTTTGAGGTTTTGTAATTTTTTTCTTCAGTTTTTAATAAGGTTGGGTCAAGATCTATATTTTGTGAGTCCTTCATAATGGATTTTCCAATGGGTTGTTCGGCATCCTCAGAAGAATTTTCAAGCACGTCCATTCAAAAAGCCTTTGGAGAGGAGAGGAGAGGATATACGCGATTTATATTGTATATCTCTATGATCTTTGTTTTTAAGTTTAATTTCTTGTTTGTGTTGTTTTAAAGAATTCCCTTCTTATATAGAGGATGTTTTACAACTTAATACCTTTAGTAGTTGTCACATGTTGTCGTTGTAATCTTACTTTCGGTGGTCAATGAAGAATCCTATCTTCTTCCAAAAAAAAAGTAACTAAAATGTGTCAGAGCTCAATAAATATCGAGATAACTAATGTTTCTAGAAAAATACGAAGAAGATATTGATGAAAATTTGTGAGGTTATATTTAAGATATGAAATCACCTTTAATTCCTAATTAATTAAGTCTACATACAAAAATACAAGGGAAGAAAACAGCATAAGATACGAGACAGGGAGGGGATCAAACAGGCTATTGCTTTATTTGAGAATTTCAAGACCTTATTTGTAACTAACTATTGTATTAATATCAACCGTCTAACAAATAAAAAGAAGGAAAAACTATAAATTAATCTCTTAAACTATCAAGTTCTTGTTATTTATAACTCTAAACTACTATTTTCATCGTTTATAACCTTCAACTTGTAATTTACTATCAAATATAATCTTCCATTTATACGTCGTTAGTTATCTGTTAGTTTAGTTTAAAACGACATAGATTAAAAGACAAAAATTAAAAAATCACCACTATCAATATTACGTCATTTTGAACATCTATTTTTTATAAACCACAACCAAATGTTGGTTGAGATGGAGCAAGTATTTTTCATAAACCCAATAACACTGAGAACGATAACAAATGAAAATAAACGATTACAACTTAAATTCAAATGACGAATGATTACAACAAAAATAAATGACAAACGATTTCAGAGAAATGAACTGCAAACGATTACAATGGAAATAAAGAAATATAAAAACCAGATCAGGATTGCACGAATGCAATGTCCTAAACACAATAATTGCCCTCCACTCAGTGCTTGTAGACTATGATGGATGTCTCTGCAGGATTCAACGATCTTAGACTGAGAAACAACAACTAAATATCTCAGGCTCTCACAGAACTCTTTATATTTCTTTCTCTCAATTATGCACGAAAATTGTATACGCAGTAGGTGAAATCAATAGCAAAAACAATTGTTTTTATCTATTCCACACATTGTATTTTTAAAAAGAAAACAACTTGGAGACCAAGCAAAGCAGTTGTGCCAAAACATGTAGATAAGGATGACGCACAATTTGGGATAGTTGGAGATATGGAGATATTTGGTTTATCTTCTGCAGATAAAGCACATCATTAGTTGGAGATATTTTGCTTTGCTTTGACAGATTCAAAGTACTAAGCTTCCTCTCCAAGAAATTAGTTAAAAAAAATTTTCTGTAAAAAAAATTAATCTTTCATCCGGATATGACTGAATCGAACCAGACCAGTCAGATGGCGGCGTCACGCGCGAGTGTGGGGAGGACCATGTGCCATCTAAGTTCTTCCTTCTCCACAAAATGTGGGGTGCCCCTTGGGGCTAACCCCAAGGCAAATATGTTGGGTTTATAAACCCAACATTTTAATCCTTTGAGTTTTCGATGTGAGACTCAATCCCTCACTACCCACACAACACACACTTTCATTCGCATTTCTCTTTAATTTTTTTCACCAAATTTCCACCATATTTCCAACACCAAACCCTATCAAACCCGATTAACCTCTCCTCCATACCCCATTCTTCTTTGTGCCAAGCTACCCTTGCATACCCCACTTTAAACAGTAAAAGAAGCAGAAAGCTTGATAGCTACTTATCATGTTAAGGTAAAGCATTGGGATGTATAGGCATGAAGATTAGCAATCTAACAAAGATTTTACTCATTTGAAATGGTAGAGATCCAAGAATGAGACCGACATTTGCGGAGATCATGGTTGCTATGAAGCCATTACAAAAGTCAATATCCAGTTCCCAAGTCCCCAGATCAAGTGCCCAGGCAGTGGCCATGAGAGAGCTCAATTAAGAATTCCAGAGCACTTGGCCGGATAGGAAAGATAGCCTCAGAACCAACTAATACATGACGTGTTGACCAAGAATGCAACAATTTGTTGATTATTTTGGATAGGCATGAAAAAGATTGGTTGATGACTGAAGAACATGAGATAACATCTACTCAATTAAGACTCTAATTCTTTGTATCATTAGAAGCACACATTGTGCGGCTTGTGCGTTTGAAATTGTTGAAATCAAAGGTTGATAAACTAAATTGAGGATGCTTTCATGGAATTCCTTGTAAGCCAACACAAAGAAGGGGGTATAGAGGAGACCGGAGAGGTTCAATCGTGTAGGGTTTGGTTGAGTTTGGGAAAAATTAGATGTCCAAAATGATGTAGTATATTGATAGTGGTGATTGTTTAATTTTTTTTATTTTAAAGCTACATCGTTTCAAACTAAACTAACAGATAACTAACGGAGTGTGGATGTAAGGTTATATTTGACAATAAATTACAAGTTGAATGTTATAAATGACGTAAATAATAGTTTGTGTTATAAATGATAATTCAAGTGACTGGTTTGTAGTTTTTCCTAAAAAGAAACTATCTACAGTCATAGTTATAAGTAAAAATAATTAACATTGAACTTGTAAATACTTGAAATGGTAGAGATCCAAGAATGAGATCAACATTTGCGGAGATCATGGTTGCTCTTAAGCCATTACAAAAGTCAATATCCAGTTCCCAAGTCCTCAGATCAAGTGCGCAGGCAGTGGCCATGAGAGAGCTCAATTAAGAATTTCAGAGCACTCGGCCGGATAGGAAAGAAAGCATCAGAACCAACTAATACATGATGTGTTGACCGAGAATGCAACAATTTGTTGATTATTTTGGAGTGGCATGAGAAAGATTGGTTGATGACCGAAGAACATGAGATAACATCTAGTCAATTGAGACTCTGATTCTTTGTATCATTAGAGAAGCACACATTGTGTGGCTTGTGCGTTTGAAATTGTTGAAATCAAAGGTTGATAAACTAAATTGAGGATGCTTTCATGGAATTCCTTGTAAGCCGACACAAAGAAAGGCGTAGC
This sequence comes from Datisca glomerata, assembly GCA_003255025.1. Taxonomy (NCBI): domain Eukaryota; kingdom Viridiplantae; phylum Streptophyta; class Magnoliopsida; order Cucurbitales; family Datiscaceae; genus Datisca; species Datisca glomerata. The sequence goes on from QANY01007786.1 coordinate 430,955, forward strand.
TTTGCATGAAGAAGAAGGGGGTATGAGGAGACGAGCGAGGTTCAATCGGGTAGGGTTTGATTGATTTTGGGAAAAATTAGATGTCCAAAATGATGTAGTATTGATAGTGGTGATTGTTTAATTTTTTGTACTTTAAAACTACATCGTTTCAAATTAAATTAACAGATAACTAACGGAGTGTGGATGTAAGGTTATATTTGACAATAAATTATAAGTTGAATGTTATAAATGACGTAAATAATAGTTCACTATTATAAATGATAATTCAAGTGACTGGTTTGTAGTTTTCCCTAAAAAGAAACTATCTACGGTCATAGTTATAAGTAAAAATATTTAACATTGAACTTGTAAATACTTGAACAAGAGAGTATATAGAATTACTCAACTGCCAAAACGAAAAATTAAGTAAAAAATTAGCAAACTTCAATATAAAACTACATCAAATTAACATGTAAGTAATTAAAAAAATCATAATTTGACAAAGAGAAAAAAATTAAAATTCATAACTCTTCTTCCACTTGGAAGACGACTCAACCTTACAAGCATCGTCACTACGACAGCCCTTACGCCATTGAAATAAAGAATTATCACCATCAAAACCCACAAGCACATTCCCACAACTAACCCAAACCCTTCTTCTCACATAACCCACAAAAGGCAACTTTAGCCTCGCCACAACGTCAACCTTCACCGTGAACCACAGAACATCCGCTCTGCCATGAAAAACCGGCCATCTATCATCCCCAACCGACGAAATCTTAGCTTCCGCTAAAACCTGATGACGCTCATAGGCTAGACCAAACGGTGGGGTTTCAACAGAGGTTAGGAAGGTCAGGTTTTTATAGTAAACAGATATCTTCAACTTCTGGAAATGCACTTTGCTGAAAGGGCCGCGATAATTTCGAACGGATAAAGAAATGATGAAAGTGGCCGAAGTAGCAAATATTGTAGTATTAGGGTTAATGGAAGGATCAGTTGACTTGGTCGTCGTCAAGTTGTTGATAGAAAGTGAGTTAAGGGAGAAAATTGGACTGATAGGGGCAAATGAATCCATCAAATAAAACATTAGAGCGAAAAAAGAGAAGGCCACCAAAATACATAAGGTAAAACCCCAGCGTCTAAACTTAGAGGAAGAACCCTCATCAATAATCACTCCCTGATTTCTTTCTGGGTCCATATCATTGCTCTTACAAAAACCTTAAAATATATAAATAATCAATATTAAAGAGATGCAAGTATCGAAATATCCTGAAAATTTGAATCGAATCACATACAATACTGTCTGACGTCCTAGTGTTGTGTTGGGTTTATTTGATCTTCCACTACTAGGATGAAATATATCTTCTGTGAATCTGAAATGCAGCTAAGTATCGTTCATGAATACTCAGATTGTCGTAAAAATATAGATAAAAGTATGTGGTAAGTATATAGAGCCTTCTCTATTCTGATCTCTTTTAAGGAAGCATGGAGGTGAGTTTTTGTTTTTAATCGTCGTGAAATAAGGAAGAAACAAACTAATTCTCCTCATAATGGGGAGGTAGTTGCATGAGTTAAGGAGTACCACTCTCCAATAATTAATTAATTTAAATAAAGCAAATTAAATTTTAAATCAAAATGTAGACACGAGTTCTTGAAGCCAAAAAGAAAACAAAGAGCAAAATGATCTAATTAGTTAAGATGCATTTGGGTTTACAGATTTAATTACTCAATAAATTTGAGAATAATAATTAGAAGAGTAAAGGTTAGATAAATTTATTTAATGTTTACAGATTTAATGTAAAGGTATAAATAGTACTGTCATGCGCCGTTATTCAATAAATTTAAAAATAATAATAAAACATTAGATAAATTTATTGATGCGCACACAAGTCATCAATCCGATCAGAATTAACATTTCAGATCTAATAATAGATCACATATCAATAGTCGCATGGATCAGGCAACACCTTCCGATGATTCTATACACGTATCTTCATCTAGTACTAGGTCACACGTACTGCACTTACAATTTATATTTATTGTAACAAAGATCGAGGGATATCATTTTGGCAAATTCGGACTAAATCGGTTCGTGCAGTGTGTTTGGTACATTTTATCCAAAAAAAAGTTAATAATTGGTTATAAAATACTTACTAACTTCATTAACAACGCCAAGTGAATGATAAATTAATTTAACTAATCAGCATATTGAATTTTAACAAGAAAAAGATTTATCCAATAGCATCTATTTATGAGAAACTGGAAAATACCATCAGAAAACACGGATTTTAGACTAATTGTCGTTAATATGATATATTGGAAGTCTCAGGAAATGCAAAGTTGCTTCTTTTTTTTAAATGGCTAAAATTTAAATAAATCTTATGAAAATTTACCCATATTATGAAATATACCCCAGCTTATACTTTTTTTCGGTATTATTTTTTTCTCTTTATAATTTGAAAAACTGCAATTTTTTTTTGTCAAGGTTAAGGGAATAGAATATGGAGTTCGAACACATGATCTTAAGGTTGAAAATTTCACATATAACTATTTGACTTGAAAGGTCTGGTTGAAAAACTGTAAAATAGACCCCTCCCTTATTACACTTGAGGGTTAGTTTGGAATTTCCGGGTTTAATGTGATTTTAAAAAAATCTAAATAAAAGGTAGTTTTGAAATTAATTCCAAAACTAAGGTAGAATTGGATACGTTGGAATGCGTCTTTTGTAAAAACGACTTCCAGTTGGCAAAAGTCATTTTCACAAAAGACGTATTTAGTGCAGAAGCTAACACCTGCATACAAAAATCAACAACCTAACATGCATACAAAAATCATTCCATCATGCAGAACATTTTATGACTTTACCACACATTCTCAATAAACAACATACATTTTTAACAAATTTTATGACTTTACATTTTATATTATTCTACAAAAATCCAAATACAAAAAATATAACTCAATCACGTTCCACACGGTGGTCGTCTTCTCATTCTTGTTGGGCGTCTTTCATATGTTTGTAATTGAGTTACTTGTGGTGATAAACCTTCCTCCATAATAGCTGCTACACTTTCTTCCTCTATAATAAGCGACGAGTCTTTTTTCACAATATGTGAGTCTTCATCCACAATAGGAGCATCTTCCACAATAGGCGAGTTCCAGACACGTCTTCTACCTCCATTTCTAGGAGCACCAGCTCGTCTTCCTCTACGCCGTTGAGGTTGATGAAAAGGTTCAGAAGTGAAACCAAGTTAAGTCACTGACTCACCTCCAAATGTATAAAAGATCGAAGACGTGTATGGCTCTTGCTGAGATATAAATGGTTCGTCTCGAGGCATGTGTGATTCTTGTTGACTTCTTTGAGATGAGTTGTGCACTCCATGCCTTCAGGACAAAGGAGCTTGATAAGCCGCATTTGCTTGTCTTATTGCTTGTGCGGTTGTCTCACACACATTACGGATTTGAGACATTATCCAAGATGAATCAATATTATCAAGTGTCAAATTATTAATATTGTCTAGATTCTCCCTCTGCATAGATAAAAAAAGTATTATATAAGTTACTTATTAAATGACCATATAAGCCTGTTAATTACATAATTAATAAAAAATCATGATTAAATCATATAACACTCCATGTTGAGTTATGTATCGTCGTGTGATTCTCTGATATCATATAAGCTGTCATATCCATGTTCATCCACGTGCATCTTAGCAATGTATGTCTTACGCTCATATCATCTCTCAATGTATGCATGATGTTGGATGCCCCAATTTAGTTCATTTCTCCCCCATAAGTTGATGTCATGCAACCGTCTTTCGATATCGCATGGCTCGGGCACACGTTGAATCATACCGAATTGTCTTAGAACACAATCCGGTCGATGTCATTCCACTATATGAAAGCAAATGATGGGAGAGATAGACCGCTATATATCTCCATGCATGATGGAATATTTAGGAAGTGTATGAATAACCTATAAAAACCATATTATAAATAATATGACAAGACTTGAGTATTACCTCTATCATAAATAAAAAGCATAGTTTTACCTAATCTGAAGTTTGTCTGTCTAATGTAAATCGATACACTTCAAGAACATGTGTGAAGCTCTCTGTGAGACTAAAAACATCTTCCATCTATGAGATAAATTGCACAGATAAATACATGTAAATGATAACATACATATATAATAATCAAATGAGTTGACTTACCGTATACCCAAAGGAGGAGGTGGCATTGGAAGTCCATCTTCCACGACATTATCATGTCTCTCCCGTTGCAACCTCATTGGTGCCAAATGTGGAAATCGGTCTCATTCCCATAATTGCAGTAATACTAGTGGGCCAGCAATATCAGAAGCATTTTTATGGCTGGCTTTGTACATCTCCATGTACAACCATGCAAGGCATGCACTACCCCAACTATACTGACCAACCTTAGTAAAATTTTCTAGTAAAGGCAAGAACATCAAATACACCTTACAGTTTGACTTATCATAAAAAGGGTACTTCCGATAAGTTGTAAAATATATGCACGTGCATAACATTGCACATAAAGCTCGTCATCATCATCAGATAATGGGAAAAAATGTGCAATCAAACACGTCATAAGTAAACGTGATCCTTGTAAATCATGTGGGCCTGGTCGAAATCCTAATAAATCTTCACATATCCTTGGCCAATCTCGATGAGCACTACCCGTTACCGCCATCCCATCAACTGGAAGTCCTAACTGTATTTGCATATCATGTAGAGTAATAATACATTCACCATGTGCCATATGAAATGTGTGTTTTTCAGGACGTCATCTCTCCACAAAATATGTGATCAGTGCCAGTCGAGGGCGATAAACCCAACCCTCATAACTCCATAAAATCCAGCACGTATCAAATATGAAATAATACATCTATGGAGTGGCATGTTCCGATGAACAATTTTAGTATGTAAGCAACAATGTAAAGCACGAGAATCCTCCTAGTCCCAAACATGTTGGGATCTATGTTGATCCTGTAAATACAACACCGAGCTATCTTGTTGTCCAGGCTCCATGATATCCTGAAAATGAGTGTCGTTCAAAATACAATGATTACATTTAATTACATAAAAATGTACTAAGTCAAATATTACATTGAATTACATAAAAATGTACTGTCATATATTATGAGTCATTCCAAGATTGTCCTCCATTACGAGAAGGACAATTTTGATGGTTATGTCCCTTTTGTCGACAAAGTCCACATTTACAATGAGTACTTGGCTCTCTCCAATCCATCTCATTTCATATGCAGGTCGACTTGAGATCAAAAGAGTTAAAAATATACCTAGTGTTTGAGGAGTTCTTGCTAGTGATTTGAGAGATTGAGAATTTTTTTTTATGAATGAGAGTGAGAGAGTGTAATGCCAGTGAAATGGTAGTAAACTCTGGCAACAATAGACGGCGAGCAGTGCGGAGAAAGGTGTTCGTGAGCTGAGGGGCTATTTTGTTCGCGGGCTGAAAGGGGCTGAGGCTGAGGAAGAACTGCCCTGCTTTCTGTATCGTTGCTTTGTATTAATGTTATGTATGAATCTCGCAATCTGATTGGCTTATGTAAGAAATATGAATATATACATGTATAGAAAGTCATGGTTTAGGAAGAAGCATGTATAATTTGAAGCATGAGTCGTACAATTATTATCATCAGAACCCTTATCACTACAACAAAAACGCACTAGGATAGCGATAAAAAAAGGCTATCATAGCGTTTTCATAGTGTTTCTCTAAACACGATGTCTGCCAACGTTATGAAAAGTTCGACCCTACCATAGTGATTTTTCGTCAACGCATCAACTTTAAAGGTTGCTATGAACTAACAGTCTGTCTAGGATCGGTCATGCCTCACTAATTCATTTACAAGCTTTAGCTTCTCAAGAACTCAATGACTCAAAGCGTCACGATTCCCAAGTTTCTCTCACTAAAGACAGGACCACTAGGACGGCTCTAAACCATTTCTCATGCCACGATCAAGTTTGCGTTGGGGACCTTTTCAACGTAAATGACCCTCCCACTTAGTTTTTGGAAAATTAGTTTTTTCTTTGCATTTTCAAAATTCATAACTCTTTATAAATTTGAAAAAAAAAACAAGTTTTGAAAATTATAAACATTTATAAAATTTTATAACTTTTATAAAACTCTCATTGTATTTAAATTATAATCCATTATAAATTTAAACTACAATGATGCATGTACATGTTACATGGCATTTTACTATTGACATATCCTATTTCTATATGGCATGTTATATGATGATACATGATTAATAATAAATTAAACATGCAAACTTAACCTCTCTATGACTCATTTCCAATTGTAACTCATAAAAAGAACAATAAATAAATTACAATAATTTAAATATTAATCTTCATAGCGCCTGTAATTATCTCCTTCTTATTTAGGAAGTCTCATATCTTTGTAACTCTTTGCTAAGGTCCAGTCTCATTTTCAAAATTCAAAATTTAAATTTTTAACAACTTTTACTTTGATAAATAAATTACCAAGTAAATTAATTAACTGATTTAATTTTAAAACAATTTATAAAATAAATTCTAATTAATTAGTGTTGAAAATTACCGAATTAAATAAATTTAATTTAGGGACTGGATTAGGCTTGTAATTAAATCTCAAATCCCTGCAAATCATTTTGGCCAAGCAACTTACTCAGTCCAACACCTCAATAGGCTTTGTGGGTCCACGGAAGCCCAAGAGGCCCAACATGGTCTTATGCGCACTAGGGTTTCAAAACCTTAAGGTTTCCTGAATCCAAAGATTTCTTAAACCCAAAGGTTTCCTAAACCTCAAGGTTTCCCAAACCCTAAGGTTTCCTAAACCCGAGCGCGACAATCTACTTCAAATTAAAAATCAACTATTCAAAGTTAATTAATCACTTCATTTGTTAATAATCATATCACATGCAATGCACGTGACTCATGACTAGTAATAATAATGTTACATTACTCAGTTTCCCCAATGAAGAGTATGGGTATTACAAATCCCTCTAGAAAAATATTGGGCTTTTGGCATATATGTCTCTATTATATAACTTATAGCTAAAAAGATCCACCAATTTAATAATATGTAAAAATAATTTTTTTTAAGTTAAGAAGTTTTAAGTTCGTTATGAACTTACTATTTCACAATTTCACTTTTGTAACCATCAAGAGTAATTTTCAATCACTTTGATTTTTTCATATGTTTATTTACGGTATTTTTTCACTTTTCTTAAATAATTTACTTTAAAACACATTACACCTAGAAAAACCCTACTTTCATTTTCTTTGTGCTTCACTACTCCCTCCCTCCCTCCCTCCCTCTATTTAATGAAAGAAAGATATATATAAGATAGATATATATACAGAGAGAGAGAGACGAGAGAGAAAATGAGAGAGAGAGGAAAGATAGATAGAGAATGAGAGACAAAGAGAGAGAGAGAGAGTATCTACGACCGAAGTAACCCATATTATTCACAACGGTTCCTATAACAACCGTCGTCTTTCCACAACGGTTCTTATAGGAACCGTCGTAGATGTAATTCCATGGATACCGCCGTGTAAATTAGCTTATTCGCGATGGTTGGTAGAGCAACACTCGTGAGAAACCCACCATCATAAAAGAAATAGCTACTTATTATGGTGCCGTTTGAGATGACAGTTGCATCATCGTTGTCAATGATTTTTCACGACGGAGAAGATAGGGATTCCCCATCATGAAAAATGAAAATTCCAATAGTGTGAACTTGCATGAATTTGGTCTCTTTTGACATAATTACATATTACTTACCCTCATTCTCCAATATTATGGTGTGATAGTATATGAGTGTTGTAAAGGGTAGTTTCGGGAGATAGGTTGAATACAGGCTTGGGATAATGGCTCCGTATTAGTGATAAAACTCACTAACTTTAAAAGGGTCAGGATGAGGGTTCTGTATTGTTACAAGACCCAAATGCGTTCAACAGAAAGTCGTGAATTAAGCCTAGACATTTAAAAAATGTTGTATAATCCTTGAGATGTCTTTATCCATTTTCATGGCCCTTTAAATTTCAAATAAAGAAAAAAATGAAGAAATAAAGTGTCTTTAGGGAGAAGAAGAAATTAAAAAAACTAGAAGAAGAATGAGTAATGGAGTTTCATTGTGTAAGCATCATGATTACAAAGAAAATGCCATGGATTTTGATTAATTACAAGAGGGGGATTCAAAACATAAGCTAGATTTGAGGTCATTCTCTGTGTGGAAGCTTTTTATGATGCTTCAATGGAGGTTCCTGTGCCTCTTGATTGGATTACAAGTGTGAGAAATTTCCTGATAAGCTTCAAAACATGCTTTACAATGAGAGAATGCATGAAATAGAAACAATTTGAGGGAATGATGCATGAGGAGTTTTTGAGCTAGACTTGAGTTTCTCCTTGCAAGGAAGCTTTTACAGGGAGCTTCAATAAAGATTTTGCTTGGTCTGGTTTGAGCTCTTTTGACACTCCTCTCTTGCATTTTATAGGTGGTTCTTGAAAATTTTAGCGCCAAAATTCTCCGCGTGGTCAATCGTTCGATTCCTTTTCTGATAAAGGCGTTGATATTTCACTCGTGTGAGCATAGAGATTGGATGGAGCATGGTAGTCCTTCTGAGCGAGAACCTCTCCATGCAGGGTAGTGTATTTCCCATTTTGGCGAGCTCGTCCTATTAAATACGCATCCTCCTTTACTACTTAGCCAATGGTGTCGCTTGCCTTGTCCCCTGTAATCTTCTTGCTTGCGTGCTTGACTGGTAGACATTTTTGGACATGAAAATTGGTTCTGTACTTTCCATGGTATGATACGAATTATGCTATGTATATGGCTCTGGATTAGTATTTAGGTACTGGGCTTTACGTGCCAAGCAAGAAACTGCGCTTGGCAGGTCATTTTGGGTAATAACACTTGGATGAGCATTGATTTTTTGGGCCTCCCTTGTGTTTTAAGCTGTGAGCACTTAGCCGAATGGGCATGGTCCAGTGTATTTAACGGATCATTTGTCTGGGGCTCGTCTCAATTGGCTGGACCTGGTTAAAGTTTGGGCACGAACAAGTGCGTTTTCCTTGTAAGCTACTTTAGTGGTTTGTGCGCGTAGTAAACGCTGGAGATTAGTCACCATTTTTCTTAAGACTAATTTCTTAATGAGTTACTTAAAGTTTCTTTTACGCCATCTCATGATCAAACTGCTAATGTTCTCAGAAATGCAGTTTATACGACTCAATTTTAGAACTTTAAGTCCAATCTTGAAGTGGTCACTTTCCATTTTTTGCTTGAGGGAAGACGATAGCTAGATAAATTGATCAGTTAGGTAACTATCATGCAACAATCATGCAGATACCCGATTAACTAAAGAATGGATGGAAGTAGGTATATACTTGTTAATGTTAAAGTCTTAGAGTTTAACTCAACTCAAAAGTAGTTAAAAGACTATTACATGTTAGTTGATCAGTTATACGCATATTATAAGTACCTATGTATCTAAAAAGCGTATTTGTCTGAATGAAATATGAATAGATATAACCTACGTCTAGAAAATCATAGTTCGGAAGAAGCTTCCAATTTAGGAGACAAATTTAATCACCTTGGAGAATTGATTTGATATATCAAAAGAGAATCTACTCAAACTCAAGCACTCTTAACCACGAACACAAATATGACATCGAAATGACACTTTTAGGAAATTCAAGTGTTCTTAACCACGAACACAAATATGACATCGAAATGACACTTTTGGAAATGGTGGACCATTAGCAAAATAGTTTGTGTTCTTGCAAAATAAATCACAAGAGAGAATCGACAAGATTAAAATTGGATATTAGAATGATCATTAATGACTTTTTCATCATCGTGAGTGTCCAAATTACTTTACACATATCGATTAATCTACCAAACAAGTGTATCATACACTCTTAAAAACTTCCGTACACATATCAGGATAGATCGTTGACTTTAACTATAGCGGACATGAACCTCAAGAACCGAAACCAATAGCAACAAGAGGATTTAAGCCTAGAATCTAGGTTTTGAAACGGATGTGAAAGCTAAAGTATGTGGATCTAAAACCTAAGCCAAACTCTTTGGGTTGATGCTTTATGATGATATAATTCAAGTTTTTATCATGACAAACGAAAGCAAATTTTATTGGGGTCCTTTATATAATCAGATAACCAGTAGTTTAAATTTATCTTTTATAGTTTGGTGTTACAATGAAACCGTTTTTAATGACTGGATATAGAGAGTGTTGGGAAAGAGAGAACAGCATCAAAACAATGTTATTTAAATTTTTAATGTGCAAATGTTTAGAGATATTAAATTATTCATTTAGCCACTTCTAATACTACGTGTTTGAGATGGTCTCACTTTCTTTTGTTTTGTAGATGAAAGAAATGGTAACGGCATTATTAAAAGAAAAATAAACGCCATGGACCATTAGTGCAATCTTTTAATAGTGTCATAATGGGTGGAATTCACCCTAAGATTAAAGGAAACTACATATTCTATCCGTGGATTTTTAAAATGCGGACAAACTTATCCATAGATTTTCATTTTTATTCACTTTTGTTCTTCCTTCAAAAAATTCGTCCAAAATCTGTCAAAAATGTTTAGTTGGCGGTGCTAGTGCCGCTCCTTGAAAATGTGTGGCAAAAAATTTAACAAAATATTTGGAAAAGCCAACTTTCTAATTTAAACAGTAAAAGTTGTAAATTTTTTATTTAAAAATGTCGGAAATGATAGAAGTAAATAAATTTTTTACTAAAATTACACATGTAAACAAATTATTTATCATATCCCGGTCCTCTTTGCAATAAAAAGGTTTTTCTGATACTTTTGAAGTTTGAGCTGAAAAGTTGGTTATTTTTATAGTTCTCCTTGAATTTAAACATCATGGAGCCTAACCCGAATAGAAAATTGATGAAACGTTTGTAATAACCCCATCTAATCCACACGAGAAAATGATAGGAAAAACTAATTTTCGAGTTCCAACTATAAAAATGGTCGAAAATGATCATGATAAAAAATTCTTTACCTTAATTACATAGCGGTAAATAAATAATTGACTTGAATTCTGCCATTTTTGCAATAAAAAAATTTCAGGACATTTTAAAATTTGAGCTGTAAAAGGGACTATTTTTACAGTTCTCCCAATTCATATCTGAAATCACGTAAGAAATCAAAACACAAGTTAAGGTTTAATTCAGCTCAGAAATCACGAGCTGTCGACCTAGATCCAACTGAAGGAATGTGCTATACCATTATTTGTGAGAGGCTTGAGAAGCCAATACTCGAAGGCCCATTCAGAGTAAATTGAATCGCAACTAGAAAGTACTACGTCAAAAAGAAGTAACCTCATGATAAAAGAAGAACATAGACGGTGCCATTAAAACCAATGGTTGGCGACTCACCTAATAGAGAAAGATGATACTAGAGCTCGAAAACATCTTTCTAATGCGAGAAATGATATTGGGATCATATGAGCACCGCCAGTTGCCCAGTCATATTGAACAATGATTCTCGCTCACGTGCTACACAATGATCCGATCAAATGATGGACTATTCGATGTGGAAGGCATGAAGGATTCATGGCACCAAAAGTTGAACCACAGATCTGAAGTTGTGCCTATTAAAGGAGGCAATAGAAGCTCAATATGTAAGCAATTCCTAGAGGCATAACACCATTGAAGCTAACTCAAAATTTTTCATGCTTGTAGTACTAGTAACCAAAGTCTATGTGTTCGCTATATTTTCTCCATTTTTCTTTACTAAAATTGTGTTTTAACTCAATCAGAGAGTTTCCAAATTTGTAATCTGATATTGAAGCAAAGTAATACAAATCTCTAAGTCTTATTAGTAGTTCGTCTATACTTATTTGTCATTAGTGGTAATCTTGTGTTGTGGATAGATTACCCATTGCTTAAAATAAGCTCATTCCTTAGCAAAGTTCTAACAGAAAATGAGAGTAAAAGTCAACTTTCCAACTCAAACTGTGAAAATGGTCGATTTTTTTATTTGTAAAAATGGTAAAAAAAGGACTGAAGTAAATAATTTGTTTATCAAAATTACACACATGTAAATAAATAATTTACCAAATTTCAGCCATTTTATAATAGAAAAAAGTTTTCTGAACATTTTTGTAGTTTGAGCTGAAAAGTTGACCATTTTTACAATTTTTACAGTTCTCCCTTTTAACTTAACTCTCTCATTCAAACCTCACACATTTTGGATCTCTCTTTTGATATAGTCAATTTAGCCCAAGCCCAATATAATATGGAGGCATTATACTCACTTAAGAAATACACCAAAAGGACCCTCATAGAAGGATTGGAAATTTTAATACTGAAAATGAAAAATAAAAATCAACATGGGAGAAACTACAAAAATAGTTTTCTTTAATGCAAAGCAAGCCACAAACTAAGAAACGAATAACAAGTCAGGAACAAAATTGGGTCCTGACTTCCTCCAGTGCATAGAATCCTCTAAGGATAAACCATAACGGGCAAGCCTATGGGCTGCCTCATTACAATTGTGCGAAATGTGAACAAAAGAAGGGGGAGAAGATGGGGGATAAAAAGATTTACATTTCGATAGCTCTGAAACCAGGCGCAAATGTGAAAGCATTGCAGAAATAACACCTAGAGCATCTGATTTCACGTAAATAGGGACTATGTTCCAGTCTCTAGCAATTTTTAAGCCTTCAAAAGGGCTAAGCCTTCCACGATAGAAGGAGAGGGATTACCAATGAAGCATCTAGAAAAAGCTTCCCAGAACGCCTCTTGGTCACTAAAAATGCCTCCTACCACGAAAGGATCCCTGCTAAAAGCACCATATACAGTAAGCTTCAAATTCCCAGGAGGGGGCTTAGACCAACAAGATCGGTAAGGGACCGGAGAAGGAGCCAAGTTCAATTGGTTTTCCATGGTGAAATCATAAAGATAGTTGTCCACCCATTTCAGAACTTCTGATGCAAGGAGAAAATTGCCTCCACGAGTCATAAAATTTTTCTAATTTCATATTTTCCAAGCAAAACAGACAGTTTTTGCAAGGCTATGGGAAACCAAAGGCAGAAGATGGCCAACCACAAAATCTAGAGTAAGTCAGAATTGGATTTTCTTCGGATTGAATCTCCCTAGCCCACTCATCTCCCAAATTTCCTAGACAGCTTTGCAAAGAAAATGGTATGCACTGTTGAGTCACCACCTCCACAAAATGGGTAGCTATCATCCTCCTTATTTTCCTTCTAACTAAATTCTTCTTTGAAGGGATAATATGGAGTGATGCCCTCCACATAAAAAACTTAACTTTGGTTGGGATATTTAGTTTGTGAAGTTTTTTCCACCATCCAAAGGGATTAGTTCCAGACAAGGGGCTGCCAGTTTCCATAAGGGAGCATCCTAAGTGGTAACTACTTTTAACTGTGTAAATTCCTTTTGGATCATAGTGCCAAAGTATAGAGTCTTCATCATTTGAATCCACAAGAGGCAGTCAAGAATTAAATCCACTTCCTCTCGAAGTAGGCAACTTTTCTTGGTTGGCTTGTCCTAAGTATGATTTTTTATTAAAGAGGATACTTTCAATTTGGGGTTTCCAGAGGTTGAGAAGATGTGCTTGAAGGTCGTTGGGCTAGGTATCTATGAGTCTTTAAAAACCTATACCTTTTCCCCATTCTCAATTCTCCAACGATAGCCTTTTGAGAAGAGCTCACAACCATATCTGATGCTATACTAGACATATGAGCTGTTCAGTTTTAACGAGCAGTCTAAAAAGTCTAAATTAGGGTAGTTGGGCCTTGAGGACGCGAGCAACCAGGTTGTCAGGATAAGTTAAGAGCCTCCGATTGTGCTTTCCTAAGAGGACTTGATTTAAGACTTCAAGAGCACGGAACCCCATTCCTCCACATGACTTTGGTTTATATAAATTCTCCCAATCTAACCAGTGTATTTTCCATTTTTGAGGAGAGGAACCCCTTCAAACGTTTGGACATTTCTGAATTCAAGTTGTTACAAAAAGATTTTGGAAGTTTGAAGACATTCATTGCATATGTAGGAAGAGCTTGACTACCCATAATGGAGAATTGCTTCTCTCTCTAATTACTTATGTGACTCCTTGCCCTCGAAAGAATTGAGTCGAATAATTTCATTTTGCTCGTTCCGCTGATGGAAGGGGGGCCTAAGTACTTCCCATGATAGTTCACAACTTTCATACCTAACTTGGCCGCAATTTCAACCCTTGTTTCTGAACCTGGAGAGAAAGAGATTACTGACTTCTCAAATTTTATTTTCTGCCCTGAAGCTTTTGAGTAAATGTTAAGGATGTGAAGAAGCTCTTGGCAATTTTGATCATCATCCTTAAAAAATATCATGCTATCATCGATGAAGAACAAGTGGGAGAAGGATGGCCCATTCCTGCAAACTCTCAGGCTAGACAACACACTTCTCCCTAGAGCTTCTTGTAAAAAGACAGGCCTTTTGCCACAACAAGAAACAAGTAAGTGGAGAGGGGGTCTCATGTCTCAAACCCCTTTAAGGAATAACATTGTCAACAACGGCTACATTAATAAAAAATAATATGAAACATTGGAGATACATTTGTAAATCAGATATGTCCAATGACTAAGAAAACCCATATTCCTCATCATAGCAATAGCAAAATTTCAGGCTACGCTATCGAATGCTTTACTCATATCGAGCTTTAACGCTACATAACTTAACTTCCCAGATTTTTTCGATTTAAGGAATGTATCATTTCAAATACTAGAATGATATTATCAGTAATTTGTCTTCCTTTAAGGAATGCACTTTGATAGTCAGAAAGAACATGAGGAAGCACCATTTTCAGCCTATTAGCAATAGTTTTAGAAATAACCTTATACACAACCATGCATAAACTAATAGGCCTAAAACCATTAACAACCATATGATTCAGGCATTTGGGAATCAGAACAATCATGGATTTATTCAACATACTCAGGTCAGCATCAGAATTCAGACAATTAAGGCATATATCAGTTACATTTTTTCCACCACATTCCAAAATTTTTGAAAAAAAAGCATAGGAAAACCATCAATACTTAGGCTTTTGGTAGGAATCATACTCTATGATGCATCTTTCGTTTCAAATTCGGAGCAGTCACCTTCTAAAAAACCATAATTTGCATAAGAGATTCTCTTCCTTACCCCTGAGGTTCCAGCAACAATATCCTCTAGATTCAGGCCATTAGATTGGAATAAGACTTGAAAAATCTCTACAATTCTGTATTGATACCCTCCACGGAGTTTGTCAAAACCCATGTGGATCTCGAAGACACGCGATAAAGTTTCTTCTCTTACTCTCAGATGCTTGGAGTGGAAGAATTTTGTATTCTTGTCCCCTTTCTTGAGCCAATCACTTCCAAAATATTTCTTCCTGATTCTCTAAAATTCTTGAGATATGATTGAAGATGGTGTATTGAATTCCATTATATGCTCTCTCCTACTTCTTCAATTGTTGAATCCAATTTGTCTCGATAAATCTTGATTTTTCTCCAAATTCCTAAACTTTTCAGAATCGTAACGTTTAAGAGAAATAATACAACTATTGAGGGAGGGGATGATCGAATCAGAAGATATTGTAACTCTCCAGTTCTACTTGATAATGGATTCGCATTCCTCCTGTTGAATCCATATAACCTCGAAGTGATTACTTTTGGAGTTCAAGTGCGTGATTCAGATCTCGAAGCTAGAAAAATACAAAAAACGCTCGAAGGAATTTCATCATTTCATAAATTCTACGATACAAAGTATAGGTGAAAAATTGTTTCTAACCTTATCTTCTCGTTTAATATCGTATATGCACGTTGTTTGGTTTTAAATTATTTAATTCAATTAATTAAGTTAATTGAAATTTTTTTGATATTCCGCTCACGAACCGTTCGTGGTTCAAACTTATTTTTAGTAATTTTAAAATCTATCAATCTTAGCAATTGGTATCAGAGTCATATGTTCTTGATTATGCATATATATATTTGAAACGAACGTATTGTGACCTTTATGGATATTGGCATATGATTTTGTATGGTAGATTCAAAACTGTTTTGAATGTGTTATGTGATTAGATCCTTAATTATTGGCTCTATGTATTTTTATTTCAAAGTATACAGCTGAGAAGCACAGTTGTGCTAGATGAATTATTGAGTGGGAGGACACCGACTCCCCAATCAGAAATTATTTCTTATTTAGTAATTAAAAAACCACAACTGAGACCAGAGCCTATGGAGCCTCGACATAGTGGGAGGGTTGTGAGACAACTTGAGGGGTATATGTCCTATGGAGAAGCTTTGACAGTTGCCTTAGATAAGGACCTTGATGAACATGTCTTCTACTCAGAGGCTATGGCTGGTCTTGAAGCAAACTTATGGCACGAAGCCATGAACGTTGAGATACATTTGATGTACTCGAACGAAGTTTGGAAGCTTATAGATCCTTCTGAAGGGGTAAAACTCATAGGATGTAAATGGATCTATAAGAAGAAAAGAGGTCTAGATGAGAATGTAGAGACATTCAAAGTTAGGCTAGTAGCCAAGGACTACACCCAAAAGGAAGGAATAGATTATAAGGATACATTCTCGCCGGTGGCCATGCTTAATTAAGAAATCTGGCAAATGAACGTCAAGACTTCTTTTCTGAATGGAAATCTTGATGAGTGCATTTATATGACTCGACCAGACGGGTTCATGGAAAAAGGCCAAGAAGGCAAAGTGTGCGAACTGCAGAAGTCCATTTATGGACTTAAGCAAGTGTCACGGTCGTGGAATATTAGATTCGACAAAACTGTTAAGAACTATGATTTTGAACAGTCAGTGGATGAGCCATCTGTGTATAAGACGATACACGAAGGGAGTGTAATTTTTCTAGCCTTGTATGTGATGATATTCTACTCATTGGAAACGATATAAAAAATTATCTGATGTCAAGATTTAGCTTGCAAAACAATTTGATATGAAGAATATTAGAGAAACTGCATTTGTCTTAGGTATTTAGATCTTTCGAGATAGGAAGAACAAACAATTGACACTGTCTCAAGTATCTTATATTGATAAGGTGTTGAATCTCTTCAGTATGCAAAACTCCAAGAAATATTTTCTTCCTTTTAGACATGGAGTTAGCCTCTCCAAGGAGCAGTCTCCAAAGACTCCTCAAGAAGAAGAAAACATGAGAAAGATTCCTTATGCTTTAGTCATAGGAAGTCTCATGTATGCGATACTTTTAGACTAGGTCAGACATTTGCTATGTTGTGGGTATGGTGAGTCATTTCTAATCTAATCCTGAAATTGAGCATTCGAATGACATCAAACATATCCTTAAGTATCTTAGGAGAAAAAGGAATTACATGCTCGTGTATTCAGGTATTGACTTGAATATGACAGGGTGTACTGATTCTGATTTCTAAGCTTATAAGGATTCTGGGAGATCCACTTCAGGATCGGTGTTCATCCTGAACGGTGGAGCAGTTGTATGGAGAAGTATCTAGCAATCTTGTATTGCTAATTCTACCATAAAAGGTGAATACGTGACAGCTTGTGAAGCTGCAAAGGAGGTTGTATGACTTAGAAAGTTCTTGAAGACTCTAGAAGTTGATCCAGACGCTAACAAGCCCATGACACTTTATTGTGATAACAGTGAGGCTGTAGCGAATTCTAAGGAACCTAGAAGCCATAAGAGATTCAAACACATAGAACGTAACCTGATTAGAGAAATTGTTCAGTGCGGAGACATTGTGGTTACACATATTTCGACGGTCAACTACCTAACAGATCCATTCACGAAGACTTTAAGAAGTAAAGTTTTTTATGGTCATGTGGAGGGCTTGAGGATAAGAGATTGTACACGCCTACTTTAGTCCAAGTGGGAGATTGTTGGAATATGTTTACAAAGTAGCGTGTAATAATTATTTATTTATATTTAGTTATTTCTCAGACATTAGTATTATTGAATTTTATGAATAAATTGAAAGTTTTATTTCAAATTAAAGTGTGTTTATATATTACTCAAGTTCTGGAACTTTCATCAATGAATGAAAAGTGAGACAGAGGTGTCTCCAGACGAACTCTTTTAAGAAAGTTCAGAACGATATTCGCAGTCTTAGAATCAACTAGGCAAGCGAATCTAATTACGACTGTTAGGTTGAACCAAAGGATGCCAGTCTTGGGGCATGTGAGTGGAGACTCAAATGGTTAACTTAGACATGTTATGAACATGTTGACTAGACCGGTAACAAATTAGTTTAGAGCTCAAAATTGTTTACCTAACTCTAAATCTAATTGTTACACCTTAAGGGTATTTTCATAATTACTTTAATTTTGAGGTGAATATGTAGCATGATTTAGTTATTTATAATTTTTGATATGTCAAATGAGTGAGTTCAAATTGGTGGGCAATACCTCGACCGTTGGGATTATAACTCAATTACGTTGGACTTACATGACTCACAGATAAGAAAATTTGTTGTTGGATTGTGAAAGCAACGCTAACAATATCACATTCTGCTTTATTTACGGGTGTGTGAATAAATTAATCTGGCCATCTATTCAATGAGTTAAGTCACTGATTAAGACTTGTGAATTGTACGAGACAATTCACTATTATGTCTTTCTTATTCACAGTCAATAAAAGAGTTAAAGAAATAATATCAAGAGGGGTAAAATGATAATTTTACATTTAACTCTTGTTACTGATATTCACGATGGGTATTATGCTAAGATATTTTGTGGATCATGAAAATAAAAAAGGGTTTATTTACACCAACAGAAAACCTAGCGCGCATGAATCGAGAGTTGATTCGGCATCGAACTTATAGTGGAGCTATACGATATTATGATTAGATAGATCGAGAATTTATGGAGATAAATTTATCCGATTTTTGAATCCTTAGCTTTGTTCACGTGGGTCCACTCGGTCTCAGAATTAGCTCATGAGAACAGGAATAAAGAAACAAAGTAAATTTGATCAAAATAAATTTTGGTGCCAATGCATAATTCCTACATCTATATGTAATGGGTGATGTCCCTTAATTGGTTAAGTGTGATTAATTGTATTGAGATTAGTTGATTTTATTATTTTCTAATTATTGGATAATTAGTAAATAAAAATTAATTAATTAATTGATAATGATCAATTAAATCTATCAACTGGACTGATAAATTTCATTACAACTCTAACACTGTGGAGATATACTGATTTTTGACAATTCGAATATTTGAGGGTGAATTTTTAAAAATTTAAAATATATGAGTATATTTGAAAATATCAAAAATTAGATTTTATAAATATCTAATAACAATTTGATTTCAAAGAGATAGAAGTATAGATCTCATACCAGATAGAGAGAAAAAGATCTTTTCTCCCCTCCCTAGTGATTGCCGCCGAAATAGAGAATTGAAGGGAAAATATTCAATTTTTTTCTTCAATCGTTTTGAGAGCCCACACTCAAATTCCTACATAAAATTCTTGTGAGATATATTTTTGAAATTAACGGGTGGTTTTTGGTGGACAAAATTCGCAATTCGTTATTGGAGTTCAAATACGTGATTCGAATCCCGAATCTTGAAGAACACGAAGAACGCCCCCGAAAGTCTGCTCTGTCACATGAAGATTGTCTCATGTATCATGCTCGGAACTATTGTTTTTCTGGCGACTGGTTTCTGATTCCTCTTTCTTGCCTTGCTCCATCGTATTTCTCTTTGAGCCCAGCTCTAATCTCTCGTCTGATTCATCTCCCATTTTAGGGAAGTTCATCGATGAGCCCGAGCTATCATTCTCGGTTTTATTATCCATGGAGCCAAAACCTCTATATTCTTCAGCTCTAAATTCTTTACCATATTGATACCTGCGTGAAACTCCTTTGACAGATTCTCCCAATTCCTTTTCGTAGTCTTTCACCGTGTGATTTAGGCTACCATGTGTATAGCAATGTCTAATAGTCTCTCATACTTGAAGTCTACCCATATTACCTAATTTGCAGTTGGAATTTTAAGCTTCATACCTCTCCTAAGGGTCTTCCTCGAGTCAAGTATAACTCTGATAAGCAGGTATTTCCCCCAGCAACCTCCGGCCCGATTTCAGAGAGTTGAACATGCTAGAAATTTCACAATTCAAAAATTCTCCAATTCAATTAAAATCCTAATTTAAGAAAATGTCCAATTTGAAAACCTAAATTTTACCTTAATTTTAACGTTAAATAGCGGAAGCATAAAATTATTTTAAAATAATATTAACTCAATAAACTGAAATTAATGATTCATTAAACTGTAATAAAGTGAAGCACGAAAATCTATATGACATGAAATATTAAACATGAATATTCATAAATATCTAAGATAACTAAAGTCAACTGAAGTCATAATTAAACATAGAAATCATAATCATGCTTGCTATGACAGTCCCTCACTCCTGATGCTCACCATCATCTGCAACACAATCATCTATGGGGGGTGAGTATTAAAAATACTCATTAAGTAAATTCACACACTAATGAGTTTCACATGACATAAATGCAAACATATAACTCATGTAAATTTATTTCACACGTTCACAAGTCATATAAAATACTTGTAACAACAAATCGATTTCATGATTAACATATAACTTGAACTTGTACTTATATATGCCAATACTTATACTTGTTTGATCATAACTCGACTAGACATATCCCTCGATTAACAACCTAACCTGAACTGTTTCACAACTTGAACTTGCAACATGAACGTGAACATGACAGATTGAGTGTCCTGAAACTTGATGTCACTTAAGATTATCTGAACCTTAAGGACGCTAACATGAACATGGTGACACCCAACTGTATAACTCATGACGTGAACAATCTGGTTACTTGATAACTAAGGGACATGACTAAGTCTACTTCTTGTTTAATTGAATTAATATTCATATTTCACGTTATCACATATACATGAGTAAACATATAACTTGTTCATGAACAAAAACAATATAACTAATACATGTATAATCATACATAGCAGGGTAAATAATTTCATCATAATTTGAAAAATAAATAAAACACTTGATCATAAGATTGAACATAAAGAAATAATAAAACAATTTCACATTATATATTATACACTTATAACACATGAAACGAATTATTATGTAAATCTACTTACCTGGATTCGCTACGAATTAAATTCAGCAACTAATAACCTGAAATCCAGATCACAACAAATTCATATAATATCTGTAATTATTTAATTAACTAAGGGAGGTTGGGAACGTGTGGAAACCACATTGGGTGTAAATTATCAAACGGTTTTAAAACAGTTCAACAAGGTTCGGGTGGTCTGAACTGGTTCGGTTCTACTATTTTGGGCTGGTTTGGTCTGGTCGTGTTGAACTGGTCTAGTCTGACCGAGTCGGTTCAGTCTCGTCTGGCCTGACTGAATCGGTTCGACCTGGTTTGGTCTGAATGAACCGGTCCGGTTCAGGTGAACCAGTTCAAAAGAATGGGGAAAACAGAAAAGTGTGA
The DNA here is from genome assembly GCA_003255025.1 of Datisca glomerata. Classification (NCBI taxonomy): domain Eukaryota; kingdom Viridiplantae; phylum Streptophyta; class Magnoliopsida; order Cucurbitales; family Datiscaceae; genus Datisca; species Datisca glomerata. Next base: position 452,484 of record QANY01007786.1, read on the forward strand.
CTAAGAAGAAGGAGAGAGAGAGACAAAACAGAAAGGGGGAGGGAAACGAAAGGAAAAGAGAGAAAAGAAAGGAGAACATGAAAATTACCCAATTGAAACTTGCAGGTGGCGATATGATGACGATGCCAAAACGATGTAAATTGCTGGAATTGAAGAATCAAAATTTCAAAGAGAGAAGAGGAAACGGGAAAGAAAATCGGAAACAAGAAATTGCTTGATGGCTGCCCAAGTTGAAACGAAGAAGAAGGTGAAGAACAGAGAGGCTTCAATGGGGAAGAAAAACTGTAAAATAGATAGAGGAAAGCAGTGACAGGGGAGGGTTCGTGAAGAAGAAAGTGGAGAACAAGAGGGATATAAAGAACATTAGATTAGATGGAGTTACACACTAAGGAAACGGTTATCTTTCCTGCAAAAATGGAGGAAAGAGGGGGAGTTACATGGGTAAGCTTGAGATAAAAGCAAAGAGATATTTGGGGAAGATGAATGAGAGAGAACACGTGTGAGGGAAACAAATTGGGTTGGCTTAATATGTAAGTGAGTGCATGTGTGTGAGTGAGGGTTTGAATTACAAAAATAACCCTTATAAAATACATGGGTATTACATTCTCCCCTCCATAAAACCTTTCGTCCTCCAAAGGAAATATACCTTATTGAAATAACTCTGGGTACTTGACATGTAACACAGCTTCTCATTCTCATGTTGCTTCCTCGATTCGATGATTTCTCCAAAGAATCTTGACTAGTTGAACCGTTCTATTATGAAGAGTTTGATTCATGCGCTCTAGAACACTGATTTGCTTCTCCTCATAAGTGATATCATCACGAACTTGCATAGGTTCAAAATCAATGGCATGCATTGGGTCAGACATGCATTTGCGAAGCATCGAGATGTGAAACACATTATGAACGCCTGAAAGAGCCGGTGGTAAAGCGAGTCGGTATGCCAAAGGACCAATACGATCCAAAATCTCAAACGGGCCAATAAACCTAGGACTCAGCTTCCTCTTGCGACCAAAACACATAACACCATTCAATGGGGCAACTTTGAGAAACACATGATCACCCACTTCAAATTTCAAGATCCTTCCTCCTGACATCTGCGTAACTCTTTTGCCTACTTTGAGCGGTCTTCATTCTATCTCTGATTTCTGAATAGCTTCATTCATGGACTGAACCAAGTCAGGGCCCAAAAGCTTTCATTCGCCAACTTCATCCCAATGAACCGACGATCGGCATTTCTTTCCATAAAGTGCCTCAAATGGAGCCATACCAATCGTCGCCTGATAACTATTATTATAAGTAAACTCCACGAGTGTCAAGTGTGCATCCCAACTACTAAAGAAATCCAAGACACAAGCTCGAAGCATATCTTCTAACGTCTGAATTGTTCGCTTAGATTGCCCATCAGATTGCGGATGAAAAACTGTACTAAAATTCAACTGTATTCCTAAAGCTTTTTGTAGACTCTGCCAAAAGTTTGACGTGAACCGTGGATCCCGATATGATACTATAGACATTGGAACCCCATGAAGTCAAACAATCTCACGAACATATAACCGAGCCCAATCCTCAACTGAAAATGTAGTCTTACCAGGCAAAAAGTGTGCAGACTTGGTAAGACGATCCACCACAACCCAAATGGAGTTAAAACCCTTTACCGTTCTCGCTAGCCCCGAAATGAAATCGATAGTCACATATTCCCACTTACATTCAGGAATACTTAAAGATTGTAAGACCCCATATGGTCGCTGTCTTTGAGCCTTGATCTGCTGACACACCAAACACTTACTAACGAACTCAGCAATGTCACGCTTCATACCATTCCACCAATAATGTAACTTTAAATCGTTATACATCTTAGTACTATCGGGGTGGACATTGTATGATGAACTATGAGCCTCCGTGAGCAATTCTTACCTAATGAGTGCATGTTTAGGAACACACAGTCTCCCATGAAAGTGAAAAGTCTAATCGTCACTAATTTCAAACCCTTATCTTTTGCCTGAACCCACTTCACTACGAGTCAGAAGCAACTCCGGGTCTAAAATCTGTGCATCAATATTACGCTGCTGTAACGATGGTTGAATTGTGAGATGGGCTAGTTGTGTTGTAGTATCCTTCAGCAACACTTGAATCTCAACACATTCCAAATCCTCCAAGATATGTCCTTGAGAAGTAATAAGAGCTGCTGAATGAGATGATTTTTGACTTAAGGCATCAACCACTACATTTTCCTTTCCTGGGTGATAAATGATCTCGCATTCATAATCCTTCACCAATTCCAACAAACGCATTGCCTCATGTTAAGTTCTTTCTGAGTGAAAAGGTACTTAAGGCTCTCATAATCTGTGTAAATCTGACACTTACAGCCATACAAATGATGAGGGAAAAAACAACTGCAGCCAACTCCAAATCATGCGTAGGATAATTCTGTTCATAGGGCTTGAGCTGATGAGATGTATATGCTATGACCTTTCCCTGTTGCATAAAAACGCAACCCAAACCTCTTTTAGAAGCATCATTGTATATCACAAAGTCGCTCTTACCATCTGGAATGGTCAACACTGGTGCTGTCACTAATTTTTGTTTAAGGCTCTAAAAACATTTCTCACACTCGGCCGTCCAAGAAAAGGTGGCATTCTTCCTGGTCAGCTGAGTAAGTGGGACAAAAATCTTTGAAAAACCTTCAACAAACCTTATGTAATATCCTGCTAAACCCAGAAAACTGTGAACTTCCCTAACATTTATCGGTTGAGGCCTATTATGCATTGCTTCAATCTTAGATGGGTCAACTGAGATTCCATCTTGAGATACCACATGACCAAGGAATGACACTTGCTGAAGCCAAAACTCACACTTTTGGAATTTGGCATATAAATGGTGTGTCTTTAGTGTTTGCAAAATAATCTTGAGATGATTCATATGTTCGGCCTCTGATCTAGAGTACACCAGAATATCATCAATAAAGATAATCACAAAAGAATCCAGGTACTCCTTAAACACCCTATTCATTAAATCCATAAAGACTGTCGGAGCGTTAGTTAATCCAAACGACATCACTACAAACTCGTAATGGCCGTAACGAGTGTGAAACGCTGTCTTAGAAATATCCTCATTTCAAATCCTGAGCTGATGGTATCCTGATCTTAAATCAATCTTAGAGAATACTGATTTCCCTGAAGTTGATCGAAAAAATCCTCAATGCGCGGTAACATATACTTAATCTTGATAGTGACTTTATTCAATTCCCTGTAGTCAATGCACAGCCTCATTGACCCATCTTTCTTTTTAACAAATAACACTGGAGCACCCCAAGGTGAAATACTGGGTCTTATGAAACCCTTATCTAGTAATTATTGAAGTTGATCTTTAAGTTCTTTCAACTCTATAGGAACCATACGATATGGAGCTTTGGATATAGGGGTAGTGCCTGATACTAACTTAATATGAAAATCTGTCTCTCGAGAAGGAGGAAGTCCCAAAAAATCATCAGGAAAAACATCCAAGAATTCATAAACTGTGGGGACCAATCCAATATCAACATGTGTCTTCGTTGTATCCACAACAGAAGCTAAGTAACCCCATTTACCATGATCAAGTAGGCGATGTGCCCGCAAAGAAGATATAACCTTCGGTATTGAGCATTGCTTGGATCCCCTAAACTTGAAGCTAGGCCTACCAGGAGGTAGGAATCAAACTTATTTTCGATAACAATCTATGTTGGCATAATTTGCAGCCAACCAATCCATCTCTAGGATTACATCAAAATCATGCATCCCTAGGACTATAAGTCTAGCACACATAACATTATCCACAATCATCATTGAACAACTCTCTATCGCCTTATTAGCTAGGAGGGAAGCTCCAGAAGGCGTAGAAACACATAATTCAAAACTCAAAGGCATAACATGCAATGATGCACGAGTTACAAACGGAGTAGAAATAAAAGAATGCGTGGATCCAGAATCAATCAATGTGAAAGCTGAATGCCCTAATACAAGTAATGTACCTGCCACAACTGCATCCGACTGCCCAGCTTCCTGGCGAGTTAATGCGAAAACTTTTCCTTTAGCTCTACCACCAACAACTTCATTGGTATGTCCATGAGCAAGCAGAGGGCACTGTCTGAGGTAATGCCTAGTCTTTCCACACCTAAAGCAAGCATTGATCACCTCAAAACATTGACCAACATGATGTTTGTTACATGTAGCACATAAAGGATTTGATTTGATCATCTGTCTTTTTGCATTGTGAGGACCCTGATGAGAATTCTGTGATTTCCTCTTTCCATGAAATGTTTCCCCTGACCGAGGTGGTGCATGTGGTGGAAGATTCTGTTTCATTAGTAAAGTTGCCTCAACCACCATTGCGTAGGTGGTATGCTTAAGAAATGACATTGAACCCTTAATCTCTGGACACAATCCTCTTTCAAAAGCCCCAAGCCTTTTTTATCTCGTTATCCATATAGCGCATGGCGTAGCAAGACAATTCTTCAAAATTTCGCCCGTATTCAGTTACACTCATAGCTCAGTGTACAAGTCTGAGAAATTCGACCTCCTTCTTTGTTCTGACCGTGATCGAAAAATATTTCTCAAGGAAAAGTTCCTTGAAACGATCCCATGTCACTGGATTACTGTTGACGCCATGAGCTCCCGCCATTTCCGAGCCTCCCGCGTCAGCATAAATGTTCCGTAAACAACCATCTCAATCTCAGATTATGGCATAAGCTGGAAAATCTGCTCCAGTCTTGCAATCCATTCATCAGCTAGCAGTGGATATGAATGGCCATCAAATTCAGGTGGATTCAGCCTCCTGAAGGTCTGTACCAACTATATGTCCACTGGTGTTTGTTGTGGTTGTTGTACTTGTTGTGTCGGGCGAGCTGTCACCATTTGCCTTAACAATTCCAAGAACTCTTGAAACATCTCCACCATAGTTGCTGGAGGGTCAGCAGTAAGATTGACTGGTGCGTGACTGTTGTTGTTCCTCGTAGGGGGCGCCATCACACTGCTACCCAAAAAGCCAAGACTTACCAATGTATCGCGCAAAATAACATAAACGTAATCGAACATGTCATAACGAATCTAAAGCATATCAACTTATTCAATAATTAAAACATATATATAACATGCGTACCTGACTTGTAAGATGATGGAGGAGCAGAATGAGCGACATGCCATACTTTTTACGTAGAAAAGTCTACAGAATCTAAAACCATTGCTTGGATACCAAACTGTAACGCCCCGATTCCCAAGGGTTAAACATGCTTGAAATTTCACAATTCAAAAATTCCTCAATTCAATTAAAACCCTAATTTGAGAAAATCCCCAAATTGAAAATCCTAATTTTACTCTAATTTTAACGTCAAATAGCAGAAGCGTAAAATTATTTTAAAATAATATTAACTCATTAAACTGTAATAAAGTGAAGCATGAAAATCCATATGACATTAAAGGTTAAACATGAATATTCATAAATATCTGAAATAACTGAAGTTAACTGAAGTCATAATTAAACTTAGAAATCATAATCATGTTTACTATGCCAGTCCCTCACTCCTGCTGGTCACCATCATCTGCAACACAATCATCTATGGGGGTGAGTATTAAAAATACTCAGTAAGTAAATTCATACTGATGAGTTTCACATGACATAAATGTAAAACATATGACTCATGCAAATTTATTTCACATGTTCACAGGTCACAAAAAATACTTGTAACAACACATCGATTTCATGATTAACATATAACCTGAACTTGTACCTATACATGCCGATACTTATACTTGCTTGATCATAACTCGACTAGACATATCCCTCGATTAACAACCTAACCCAAACTGTTTCACAACTTGAACTTGAACATGATAGATTGGATGTCCTGAAACTTGATGTCACTTAAGATTATCTGAACCTTAAGGATGCTAACATGAACATGGTAACACCCAACTGTATAAATTGATAATATGACGTGAACAACCTGGTTACTTGATAACCAAGGGACATGACTAAGTCTACTTCTTGTTTACTTATCACTTTTTACTTTAATTAATATTCATATTTCATGTTATCACATATACATGAGTAAACATATAACTTGTTCATGAACATAAACAGTATAACTAATACATGTATAACCATACATAATATGGTAAATAATGTCATCATAATTTGGAAAACAAATAAAACACTTGATCATAAGATTGAACATAAAGAAATAATAAAACAATTTCACATTATATATTCTACACTTATAACACATGAACCGAATTATTATGTAAATCCACTTACCTGGATTTTTTATAAATTAAATTCAGCAACTAATGACCTGAAATCCAAGGATCCCAGATCACAACAAATTCATATAATATCTACAATTATTTAATTAACTAAGCGAGGTTGGGAACAAGTGGAAACCACATCAGGTGTAAATTATCAAATGGTTTTAAAACGGTTCAACAAGGTTCGGGTGGTCTGAATTGGTTCGGTTCTGCTATTTTGGGACGGTTCAGTTTGGTCGGGTTGAACTGGTCTAGTCTGACCGAGTCGGTTCTGTCTGGTCTGGCCTAACTGAACATGTTCGGCCTAGTTTGGTCCGAATGAATCGGTCTGGTTCAGGTGAACCGGTTCAAAAGAAGGGGGAAAACAGAAAAGGGAGACGAAGAAGAGGGAGAGAGAGAGACATAACAGGGGGACGAAAGAGAGAGAGCAGAGAGGGGGAGGGAGACGAAGAAGAGGGAGAGAGAGAGAGACGCAACATAGAGGGGGAGACGAAGGAGAGGGAGAATAGAGATGGGGGAGATGAAGAAGAGGGAGAGAGACAAAACAGAGAGGGGGAGGGAGACGAAGGGAAGAGAGAGACAAAACAGAGAGAAAAGAAAGGAGAACATGAAAATTACCCAATTTAAGCTTGCAGGCGGCGATACGATGACGATGCCAAAAGGATGTAAATTGCTGGAATTGAAGAACCAAAATTTCAGAGAGAGAAGAGGAAACAGGAAAGAAAATAGGAAACAAGAAATTGCTTACCAAAGATCAATGTTAGAGGTTGTCCAAGTTGAAACGAAGAAGAAGGTGAAGAATAGAGAGGCTTCGATAGGGAAGAAAAACTGTAAAATAGAGAGAGGAAAGCAGTTACAGGTGAGGGTTTATGAAGAAGAAAGTGGAGAACAAGAGGGTTATAAAGAGCATTAGATTATATGTGGGTTACACACTAAGGAAACAATTATGTTTCCTGCAATAATGGAGGAAAGAGGGGGAGTTACGTGGGTAAGCTTGAGATAAAAGCAAAGAGAGATTGGGGGAAGATGAATGAGATAGAACACGTGTGAGGGAAACAAATTGGTTTGGTTTAATGTGTAAGTGAGTGTATATATGTGAGTGAGAGTTTGAATTATAAAAATAACCCTTATAAAATACATGGGTATTACAGTCTCCCTGAGGGTGTTCATCCATTTCCACAAATTTTCCAATGATGTTTCCAAATGCAATGGTTCATTCATTAAAACCCTACGTCTGTCCAGGTGGTGTCTGAAGCAAACAATAAATTTATATGAACTAACCTCTTTGATGGTCGCTCATTTTCCAGGGTCACAACTCCAAGAGCGTGTTTTTCATTGCATTTTTATTGAATTGTTTCCTTGTTAGGATTTTCATGACTAGGCAGATATTAGCGTCTTTGGCATTGGCAAGCATGTTGTCGTACGGAGAGCAAAACGGCCAAACAATGGTCCAACCGTTTTCGCTGATGAGACTGAACGCTAATGATCTGTTTGGCTTTATAGCTTACATTAACTACAAAAATAGTTAGAATGCCAGAGAAGAAAATTTGGTTCTCCAAAAAACTTTGGAAGTGTTATACAATATTAGATTAATAAAATAAAAGATTGCAAGAAACAAATTTGCATAAGAAGAAAGGAGACGAAGGGGAGAGAACTAAATGTTTCTCTTAATTTTATTCATGTTTCAAGTCTTCTTTTATAGTCGTTATTGAGTGGAAACTTGCAATAAGAAAACTTATTATATTTATTTAAGAGTTTAAATTATAATGTAAATAAAATAGTAAAAAATGATGAGAGTAAAAAATGCTGGCTTTAACTCCTATATTTAAAACATCAAAAAAAATTCCGAACTAAGACATCGACATCACACAAACTCCGAATATTTGACACAATATTGAATGGATTTTTTACGCAAGTTTTAAAGTTCATAAAAGAAAAAGTTTGAGTTTAACCTTAAAGAAATTGCTTGAAAAAGGCCTATGAGAGTGAAAAAACCATATTGTGACTCTTTAGTTTTAGTTTAAAAAATGCGTTTTTTTTCATTGCGAAAAGCTTAAAATGACCTCGTGCTAGACCACAGTCTAGCAGCACCTTGGTCTAGCAAAAAATTGCTACTAAATTGGTATAATGTTTTGCCGTCAGTTATTGATTTTTACTAAAAAATTAAACTAATTAGACAACTTAATTTTTTCTCATATAAAAAAAGCTGAACTTCGTTAAATGACAGGTAGAGATCCTAAAATCGTTATTTTCTTGACAAATGATTGTTTCCAAAAAAAATCTTATCCATTATTAATGTTTGGGAACAAAGAAAACACTAATTAAAAGCCGATGAACATAAAAAAAAATACCTTGAAAAAAAAAGTTTTATAATTTTCTATTTAACATAAGCAAAAGATTAGCAAATTGGTATTTTCTATGGAAGTCAAGAGAGTAATTGGTGTTAGCCACTCAAGAGACTTGTCGTTACACCAGAAAACAGGCACAACAAACATTGAATAGTGGACATATTTATAAAATTAATCCTTCCATAATTGATTAACATGAACTAAATAAATAGACCGGCCTAATTGGACGCGTCAACTTCCTCTTAACTTGATCTAGCTAAATATTAATTATTTATTTATTTTTGGAATATAATGCAATAAAATGCGCTGGGAGAAGTCCAATTTCCTGACCAATTTCAGAGTGGCTTCCATTTCGTGTGTAATTTAATGCGTTCAACGCTGCCAAAGTCCAATGGTGGTTAATGATTTGGCACCACTGACCAGTGACCACCAATTAGGTGGACACAAACAAATTATTGGCCAGTATCAACTCCTGCTGGCAAACTATTGGAAATTTGAATACCTTTTATTTCTTTTCTCAAAGCTACTAAACACCCCACTTCAGGATCAAAACTAAACTCTGTGCAAAATTGTCATCTGGCTAGAAGACCTGTCTAGTTTTGTTCTATAAAAGAACCACAACTAAAGGCACAAGGATGGACGAACTCCGGAAGATTCATGGCAACAACCATAGTCACGGATTTACGGACCGGGATGGCCTGTTTGGATGATTATCCGATCATAAACAGACGGCCAAGATCTGGTCAAATCGAAAAAAGAGTATATTATTTCACTTTATTGTTTCAAATCATCTAATCCTCCCGTCAGATTTGACCGAACTTCACCAGCGGCAAAAGACCCTTATGACATTCACAAATCTGCTCGAACCCTGCTTACCAAATTACATTCACAAACTCACCCTTAAGCGTAGCTACCCTGAGATGGGTGAAGACAATAGATCTAAACACTTCGATTATTTTGATTAAAGTTTTTTCCATGAAGCTAGATTTTGCATAACTCAATATTAGATTGGTCAGAATAAGATAATAGAAGTTGTAATCCAAAAACCAAAATATTTTCTCAATCAAACAAGGAGTAAGACAGACCCAAATTCTCAAATACTCAGATAAAAGTAACCCATTTCATGTTCTTGATTTTCCATGAAATGCAAACCCTTAATCTTTTTTACATATCCTGAAGAAACCAACAATGGAGATGAATACAAACAAGACGATTAGACTATGGAAATGTAAGTAAGATCGTGGGGGAGAAAACTCAGAAAAGCAGAAGCAAATTAGTGCAAAGATGAAAAAATTATTTCAAATTTTCTTTTTTATCATCATTGAATTAGATATTTTTTTTTACAGATATAGATCTTCAAAGATCCAGATCTCATAATACAGATACAGAGGTACTAATCCATCATATTCTAGCAGCAAAATCATTATCTAAAAGAAGTAATTCTCTTCAGAGATCATGAAAAATAAGATTATTCTTTTAACCCATAATAATCTTATCTGAATTTTTTTTCTTTTCCCGCATAATAATAACCAGGGAGAGAACAATTTTTTTCAGAAATTAAAAAAATAGTGAAATATTTATCATCATCATATCGGGATCATACTTATCAAAGGCACAAAGCAGTAGATCGGAGATCTTCACCGGAAAAATCAGCCACATCCATCGGCGGGAAGTTGAGATCGAAAGGCAGGGGTTTACGGCACATCGATGAGGAAGTGATATCTCCGTCGTCGATCACTGAAGAGGAAGAATCACAGTCACTATGGCAATCCTCAGGAAAAACCGGTGGAGTCCGAGGGTATCTTCGCGAAACCAATGGCATAACGGTAGCCGGAGCAGCCAAAGTCGCCGATGGAGGTCGAGGCCCACTGAAGGACTCGACGGTCGAGCTCAAACTGCTTGAGGTAGGTCTATTAGAAATGATCTGGTGCTCTTGGAAACCATTCCCGCCGTACAACCGGTGATCCATAAACGGATCGTGGCTGTTGATGTTATTGTTGGTGGTGTTGTTTGGATAAGGAAAATCTAAAAAGGTAGGGTTCGAGAGAGGAAAATTGGTTTTGGCCTTGGGTCCACGGAGGTTGCGAGCGGCGGCGTCATACGCACGAGCCGCATCCTCGGCGGAATCGAAGGTGCCGAGCCAGACCCTGGTCTTCTTCCAAGGGTCTCTGATCTCGGCTGCAAATCTTCCCCAAGGTCTTTTTCTAACTCCTCGGAATCTGAGCTCTTTAGCGATGGTATTTCTCAACCCAGATCCGTTTGGTTCGGCAGGTGTTGCTGCACCAGTGCCTGTGGCAATTGCAGGTGGTGCAGCCACCGGCCGAGCAGCAGCAGCTCCTCTCCCTCTCCCCATAGCTTCCCAAAGGAATCTTTAAGGCAGAAAAATGGAAGATAGAGAACTCAAATGGCCAAAAAAACACAGAGAATAAAGAGATAGAAAAGACTACCAAACAACCACCAACTACTGCATCAATTTATTTCTTCATTTCCTCTATTTTCAGAGATTTGAGGGTCAGAGAGAGAGAGAGAGAGAGAGAGAGAGAGAGAGAGAGAGAGAGAATCAGAGATAGGGAAAAGAGATGGGGAGAGGAAGAGGGAGAGGCGAGGAGGAAAACTGGATGGCACAAAGAACCACCTTCTCTGCTTCTACACAAAAAAAAATAATGAATTAATAAATTAATTTTTTTGGGATGCTGTGTTTGTGTTTTTCTCTGGCTGTAATGGCTTTTCTTTTTCTTTTTTTCTTTTAATTTTCTCTCTTTTACTTTGTTGATTACTTCTCTTCTTCCTTTCTCTTGCCCCCACAAACCGACTGACTCACCCTCCTCCATTCCCTTTATTCTCTTTAATATCCATTTTCCCACCCTTATTTTTTGTAATTTATTAATTTTTTATTTTAACACATGCATAAATTTGATATTTTGGCTTAATTTCTGGTGGTCATCATTGACTACCACCAACTTAATTGTAAAATTTTCTTAATTAATTGAATATTTATTCTGCTTTTATAGCTCAACATTTTAAACAAAATTACAAACAACCATATTTGAATTTTAATGATACAAATAATGAACATCTCGGATTTATTTCGAGATTAATGGATTTGTAAATTTGCTATAAATTCATAAACGGTTTAATCTAAATTCATAATATATTAAAAATGACATGTTTAGGAGATTTCTTTAAAAGTACTTGTTCACACTTTTATTAATTAGTGTTATCTTGAATAAAACACTTAATGATATTTTCATTTATATTCCGTCTCATTAACTTTTTGAAAAAATTAATATCCTACTAATGTGTGTCATTGAATAATAATTAATTAGAGATTGATTGTGTATTATTTGAATTTTCATATTCAAATAATAACTATAATGACTTTAAAAAATTATAATAATTGTACTTATAAACAACTAATAAACCAATAATAGCTCATTTCACAACCGAACTAATATACAAATTTACTATATATAAATTACGATCTAGTTATAATTTATCATATCTCTAATCTATAATATCTAAAAATAAATAGAAAAATAATTATTGACAATTTATCCATATATTATTTATAAAATCTTTAAAATAATAATATAATTATGTATTATCTTCTTGCTAATTTTTTATTGTCATTTTACCAGATAATATATATTTGAATATGTGTTTGTATACACATATATAAGTTATATAAAAATTTGAGAGATAAATAATAAAATAATTCTTATATAAGTATAATAATATTTGATAAAATTTTACAACACGGTGTCATATATTAAACTTTATACTTAATTCACGTTTACAAAGAAGTGTGAAACTAGCATTATCCAAACATTTTTATGTTTTTTTTCTTAATAACCTGACTGTTTTCTAATTTTCTTTCAGCATGTTTAATGGGTGGAAAATTGATGATCATGGGGCGTGGAATTCCAAATTATCATGTAAAAAGGATTTCTTTCTTTCTTTTGTTTCTTCAAAAATATCGGCCACGCTACGCTTAGCTTACCCACTTAAATTATTTAAATGAATCTTCTTTATAATTGTTTTTTATAAACTTATAATTGTCATTTGAATATTTTGTTCTGAAAACAACATAAAATCATATTATTCCAGTAAAATTAAGCTGAGCTATGACAGCTACTTTATTTTTTCCAATTTTCCTTCCCTTTCTATTTTTTGCTCTTTAATTAAATATCTGTTCAAGAAAATGTTGCTTTTTTAGTAAAAATGCTGCTTCCTATATATACATTTGTATTGCATTATTGAAATTTGATAATCCATGGCTTATTTACTTTTTTATAAAGATGTGTCAATATTGAGTTAGATAACGGATAATATCTTTATGTACTCATATTAGATATAAAATAAAATTTGAACCTGAAATAAATTATACGATATTTTTTCTAAAATAAACTCAATATGGTCTGATATGTGTAACTTACCTATTATTTTTATTATATATTTTTAAATTTAAACATATAATTCAATTCCGCAATGTATCCTGTATATTTATCTACGCAAATAATATACAAACTAAATAAAAGGAAAAAATAACTTAGTGGGTATGATTGTGTGTGTAAATATACTTTGGAATTCTCCCGTTTAATAAAATATTGCTTGCTTTTTACGAAAAAGACCAGCATGAAAGGCAATCAGCCCTTATCTTCAAGAAGAAAAGAAATTGAAATGAAGTTTGCCTTCCATGGCTTCTAATCATTACTTTATGGCATGCTTTTCACGGATTAAAAACAAAGGTAATTAGCTACCACCTTTGATTAATACCTAAGAAACTACCTCTTAAGCCTAATTATGAGACTTAAGAAACAATGTGGTTGATTACTATTAAAATATGTGAATAATATATTGTGTTGGTGAGCTGATTTTCTACACACAAGAGCAAACAAAGAACTACATGACAAATAACAACGAGCGGTATGTCCTTTCCAATGAGCCTCAAATCTTTAAATTAGTGTCCTAAACGTATTTGGTAAAGTATTTCTAAGATTGAATTGAACATACCCTAAATAGTTGTAGAAATGTTGTAAGGTTAGTGGCGTCTTTTACCATGGTAAGTGTAGAGACCTAAAATTGATTAGGCTCCGACCTCAGCTCATGAGCTCAAAAGTCATTAAATCAGTTTTGGACTTGATCTAGACTCTTTGGCTCACTATGAAAAGTCCATGATTTTTATCTATACATATAGGATGTCTAGCACATTCATAAACATATTCATTATCTAGCTCTCTAGTCCCACGCTGTAAAAATCATTACTAACTTAAGCGTCAGAATATAATTGACTAGACATCACACCGGTGTCAAATTGATACTCTTACGTACATTTTCTCTCTCTTATTTTCAAGTTCATCATCCACTTACCGGACGACGCGTGGCAACACCTCTGACAATAGATTCTTAGCAAATACAATTTGGTGTTGTTTGTGGGAAACACATTTATTTTCCAAACTTGAAATTCGCCATGCTCTAATGAACCAACCCGATTTGAATTCACCCTGCTAGTAGCCAAAATGGCTAAAGAATAAAAGGAGCTTAAGATAAAGGTAGACCAAAATAATTAGATTACTTGCACAAAGAATAACCACATAGAACCCACTAGTCTTATAGGTCCCTTCGTTCTCATCAATCTCATAAGTCTTATTGCTTGCATCACTCCATGCAAGTTCATCCTCAAGAACACATGACTCATGGAGACCACACAATGATAGAGACCGAACCAATAAGAGTAGGGATAATGAGTAGACAAAAGAAGTAGATTATGTGGAACTGATCATGGATTTGGATAGAAGAGTGACCTTGATGAATATTCAAACTCATGACATGAAGCGATGGCTATAGTCAAGTGTTTGTCAGAGTCACATTTTGTAAAGGTAGTACATGATGTTACATGACCAAAATGGTTTACCATGTCTATCATTAAGTATGTCATGGATCGAAGGGTTCTACTGGCCATGCTATTCGTTATAAGTAGGTAATAGTTGTAGTTGGGATCCCACCAGAGAAATTAGATGCCATAATGTGCCAGAATTTTACAACCACTCTACCCAACATAGCCTTAACCTAGTTCAACATTCTAAAATAGAACTCAATCTCATCGTTCTCCTAACTCAGAGAAGCCTTTATCACACAACATGCAATAAGCCAAAATGCCTCCAAGAAAGTCTATCATCTATACAAGGTCATCCAACGAGATGGAGAGAGAAAGAGTTAAAAAGCAGACTGCTACTAAACACCAGCGTATGTGAATCAATGATCATGGACAAACCAAAGACTATGGAAACAACTTTAGCTAGGGCCTACAAGTTCATACCATTGGAAGAATATTCCAAAGAGAGCAAGTTCAGACGGGGAAAGGATAGAGCCAAGGGTTGTAAGACCTAACGTAATTCTCTTAAAAAAGACAATGGACATAAGGACAGAACGGAAAAGACAAGAAGAGATCATTGGAGGACAGTCCATGAAAAAGACCAAGGGTCCGTGATAAACAGGGAACTAAAGATGAATACCGAAGGACTCGTCTAAATGCATCTTTAACAGAGATAGTTGCACAAATCAAGGAAATGGATTATGTGCGTTGTCCACCGGGTATGAAAGCTAAGGTTGAAAACCGTGCAAGCCTAAGCATCTACTATGAATTTCATAAGGATCATGGACAAGACCGAAAAATACATAAAAGCAAGGAGAGAGATGGATGAGTAGATTAGGTGAGGCCACCTCAAAGAGTTTTTGGAAGATAACTCCAACATGTGCTACAAAAAAGCGCGATGATGATTCTCTGAATTAGATTGATAGGAGGGTCATAAATGATATTCATAGGTGAAGTGTAAATAGAGGTTCAACTAACATGGACAAGAAAAGCTATACTAGAGTGTCTACTTTTTTAGTAATGAACTTAGGTTTGAGTAAAGTTAAGTTTGACCCAGATATTTGTTTCTCTGATAGTGATTTGGCGGATGGCCTAATGATGACTTGGTCATCTCTTTAGATGTGGCTAACTGGTGTGTGAAGGGAATACTCGTGGACCCACAAAGTACATAGGAAGCATAATAAAAATCTTGCACCCACCCGTCCTAAAATAAATGGGGTTTGATGAGTCTTAATGAAACGATCAGAAACTAAATTTACAGGGTTTGACGGAGCAACAAGAAGTGCCATCCTCCCAGTGAAGGCTAAAAGTGGGAACAAGATGATGGAGTTCTAAGTGGTAGAATCATATTCACCTTACAATGAGATAATTAGTTGTCCTTGAGACCATGCCATGAAATTGGTTCTTCAACATACAACTAGAAGATATAGTTTCCAACTAGACAAGGTATTCAAGAGATTGTAGGAGACCAAATCACATCATGAAGCTATTATATGGCCAGCATGAAGGCTGGCAGTTCAACATATCAATTACAGAAGGGGTTTTGAAGTTTCAGATCAAGCATAATTTAACTCCCCCACTGAAGAGACAATCGAGGTTCAGATACATACAACTAATTTGAAGAAAGTAGTTAAGATCAGCTCAAGGTTGAACAATGACTTAAGGAAAACTTTATTGATATTTTTTATAGAGAATTGTGATACTTTTACATGGTCAAAATCAAACGTGCTGGGTATAGATCTAACAATCATTACTCATAAGTTGAAAGTTGATCCAACTTATAATCCCGTAAGATAAAAGTGCAGGAAGTTCGTGCCAAAGCATAATGTCATGATTAATGAGGAAGTACAAAGGTTGCTAGATGCAAGATTCATAAGGGAGGTTCAATATTCAGACTGGCCTGCAAACATAGTCATTGTAAAGAAGAAAAATGGAAAATGGATAACTACATAGATTTCACAGACTTGAAAAAGGCTTGTCCAAAAGATAGGTTTGCTTTACTGAAGATTAATTAACTCGTCAATGCCACCACAGACTACGAATTGCTTAGTTTTATGGATGCATTCTTAGGATACAAGCATCTCATCATGCACTTGATGGCCAAGAGAAAACATCTTTCGTTACCGAGCAAGGGATTTACTACTACAAGGTCATGCCATTCAGACTAAAAAATGTGAGGGTAACTTATCAACGCCTAGTTAACTGATTGTTCAAAGATTACTTGGGATCAAAGATGAAAGTATATATCGATGGCATATAGGTCAAATCACTAAAACTAGAAATCATGTTGGCGATCTACGCTAAGCATTCGAGGTACTAAATTCTTATAACATGAAACTTAATCCGTCTGAGCGTTCTTTTTGTGTATCCTCCGAAAAGTTTCTTAGGCATCTCGTAACCAAGAGCATATTTTCAAAGTCACCCGATAGGAGTAAAAACCAATCAACCTATTGGGACAGTCCTTCTTTGGTCAGACATGTCAGGAAAATTGATCAAGTGGGCAGTCAAACTCGAAGAATGGGATATTTTATACAAGCCACAGACAAGTATCAAGACTCAGGCTCTCGTAGAATTTATTGTAGAAATGACACCTGTAATTCCCGATTAGGAAATGGATAACATTCCTCCGATGGACCAACGAGACCATGGTCAATCTCCTATACTAACTTCATATCTTAGGTCTTATACGTAATTATTTCGGCTACCATGAACAGATCTAGGGCTGGTTTGATATTAAAAACACCTGAAGGTGCGATTATGGAGCATTCGCTAAGGTTTGGTTTCCAAACATCTAACAATGAGGTAGAATATGAATCTCACATAACTAGGTTGGACTTAGCGTAAAAAATGGGAGCAATAAAGTTGAAGGCATTCAACGACTCGTAACTTATCATGAGTCAGATGAATGGGAACTACCAATTTAAAGATGAGAAGATGATTTCTGACTTGAATAGTGTCATAAAAGATTCGAAACTCTTTTCAACATATAGAAATCGAGCAACTTCCAAGAAGTGAGAAATGACATGTAGATGCATTGGTAAACTTAGCTTCAGCTATAGACACTGATCTCACGCAGACCATCCGGTTGAATTCCTTCCCAAGCCAATATATGCACTCGAGGCATTTTACCTGAGGTCCTTTGTACCGATGATTCATCTCTACCGACGGATGTCACATAGACTGATGTTATTAAAAAAAATTGATTTAGAAGCCTACCAGATATTCGATCATCGACGTAGTATTGTATAGAAATTCATTCTGTGGGTCATACCTTATATGTTTGAAGAATGAACAAGTTCAGTATGTTATGGTAGAACTTCATGAAAGTAGTGTGGAAATCACTTGGTCACAAGATCACTTGCCTGAAAAGCAAGGACGATGGGGTACTAGTGGCCCAGGATGGAGTGCAATGCAAGCGAGTATGTGCAAAAGTGTGGCAAGTTCCAATGATTTGCTCATATCACGCATCAACCCGCAAAGGAACTTAGCACCATTTTGGCACCATGGCCAGTTATGTAGTGAGGAATGAATTTATCGGACATTTGCCTATGGTCTCAACATGAAAACATTTTTGCCTCTCATTACTGATTACTTCTTTAAGCAGATAGAGGTAGAGCCATTTGCAAATATGAAGGGGAAAGATTTTAAGATGTTATTGTGGAAACATGCAATATGCAAGCTTTACATCCGAATGGTTATTGTGACAAACAACATACCATAATTTACTAGAAACATGGTCAGAGATTTTTGTAAAAACTTAAACATCCAACTGAGATTTTCTACGCCCTAACTTTCACAGGCGAATGGTCAAGTTGAAGCAACAGACAAAACCATCATCGACACATTGAAAAAAAAAGACTCGAGCAAGCTAAGAGAAATTGGATTGATCAACTACAAGCTGTACTATGGTCTTACAAGACTATAAAACGTGCCTCTATTGAAGAAACATGAATTGCATTGACTTATGGGATTGAAGCAATCATCCTCGTTGAAATTTGGGACCTTATTCTGACGAGTCAAATGCTGAAGCGATAATCGATGCCTTAAACTACCTTGAAGGGAAAAGAGAAGTGTCACTCATCAAGATGGATATATCATCAGCAAATTTTGTAGCAATATAACTCCAAGGTCAACCCCTGACAATTTAAGATCAAAGACATGGTTCTGAGACGAGTCTTCTAAAACACTCAGGAACTCAATGCTAGAAAGCTAGGACTTAACAGGGAAGGATCTTGCAAGATAATTTGGATAACTATACCTTGGGCATACACGTAGCAAGACTCGAGTGGAGACATTGTACCCCAAAATTAGAATGTTGTACATCTCAAGCTTTACTTTAATTAGGTTCATAAATGCTTGAAATTTTATTCATACATTCCAAGTTGCTTATTTTCCAAGAATTCAATAAAATTCAATTCATCGTACTTATTTAGAAATTGCTTGGTCTAGCTGCCAAGCATTCAAACTTGGTCAATAATGAGCATAACCCAGAAAGCACTTCTTAGGCCATAAGTTTTCATTGTCCAATGATCAAGCATTTGAACTTGGTCCGTGATGAATACAAGTTCTGAGAATAATCTTTAGGCACCTAGGTCCTTGAAAGTGGCTTCCAAGCATTCAAACTTTGTTCAAAACAAGGCGCGATCTTGAGAATAATCTTAGGCATCTAAGTCACCATATTTTAACATAGGTTATGAAAAACTCAGACAACGTTTGAAACCTAAACACTGCAACTTGCCTTGAATCCGTCACTTAGCTTGTTTTTTGTTCGATCCAGGGGGAATAACATGTAAGGTAAAAAGAGAACGATCAAGTATAGACCGAGCAATGAATGATCTTTACAAAAAGTTTTTAAAATTCTAGGTCTTACCGTATCACTCTGTCATGCGAATAAGGTATGACCAAACAAGAAAATTCAAACACTCGGGAAAATAAGCTAAGTCAAGATAACAAATACTTCATTGCCCAAAATAATAGTCATAGTTGGCAACAAAGAGTACAAAAAATCAAAGGCCACATACGACCGACACAAGCCTTGTAGGGAAAATTGAAAGTTAAAGCAAGACAAATTATTATAGTGAGACAACATAAAACCAAAATTTGGTTTCCTTAGACGAGGCTTGGAGAGAATCCCAATATCGGCAGGGAGGGTATCTCCTATGTAGACCACGAGCCAAATTTCCCTACAAAATACTCCAGCTTCAAATAATCTCGACATTTGAGATAAGCTTTATTGTATAATTCCTTCATATCTTGCTCAAGCGTGTCATGCGATGCATACAGTGCATCAAAACTTTGTTAGAGAGAGTACTTCTCTGCATATAACATAGAGTTATGAGATTTGAATTTGTCTAGAATCGATTGAGAACGCATTAAGCAGCCTCAGTCTTTTGTAGTTGGATCTTTACTCTTTCTAACTCTACAAGATATTTATCACGCTTCTTAACCAGCATACCAACCTTTCGAGTCAAGGCTGTGATACACTCCAAGGACTTAAAAGTAAATAAAGTTAGAATTGTCATGCGATTGAAATGTAAAGCCAACATAAAGGTAACACGTCATACCTGCAAGTTGTAAATGAGGGCAACATCTTTCAACTCTTTTTTAAGAAGTTGGAATAAAAGCTTTTGACCCTTTGCAACATACTGAACTTAACTATGTCATGAATCAGACCATCCTCAGCTTGGATAGATGGCTCTAGATCTAGTTGTAGAGTCGTTAATCTAACTACATCATCATCGACTGAAATGACAACCTCAAGCACCAGTTGGTTCTTAGAAGTTGGGTAACAAGAAGTTTTAACGATGAACTGGGTGCAAGTACATGCTCAAGAGCTGGGACAGTCACAGCCTCTTCCTCTGCCTGATTTCTTTCATCTCTTCAAGATTCAGAAGTTCAATGTCGAACTTCATTACAGACGCACTATCTAGAAAATTTAAGAAGTAAGATCAATAAAGTAACATAATTATCCTCTCATGAAAGACTCCGCAGAACAATTAGAAATTCTAGGACTCCCACCGTCAAACAAACCTTTATCCTCATCTACAGTCGGACGGACCTTCCCTATACTCCGCTACTGGACGAATCATCTATGTGCTTCACTATCAGACATACCATCCCTGTGCCCTGCTGCCAGACAGAACATCCCTATGATCCTCCGCCAACATAGTAGTCAATTCCATTTCGGTGGTCATTTCGATTTTCTGAAAATGAAAAAAAAAATTCATATATTTTGATATTTCGGTGTTCTTTTTCAGAAAAAATTCTAGCAATATAAAATGATATTATAAATTTTATCATAAATAACGTAGGTAACAAAATTAAAATAATGACTTGTTAACATACCATAAATTAATTTTTAGTTAACATCAACACATATTTCTCATTAAAAAATGAGAGTTGAAGCATAACTTAAAAAACATTAAAATGACATATTGGTGCGCCATGGGATTCGAACCCAGGGTGCGGAGGTTGGTGAGTGCCAATAAGCTATCACCAGTTATGATGTAATATTTGGTTTTGACAAGTACTTAAAGTAAATATTTCCAGAAAATTTGTACCATTCATTATGTTCCGTTCCTACGCTGAAACTAGAATATTCCATCAATTCTAGCCAGAACGGAAAGGGATTGACTACAATGACCGCTGGACAAGCTGCCTCTATGTTCTGCACGTTGGACAAACCATCCCTATGTTTTACATTGAAATGACCATCCTTATAGGCCGCCGCTAGACGAACCATCTCTGTACTCTAGCGCCAAACAGGCTATCCCTATGCTTTACTTCCAAGCAGACCATCTTTATGCCCATCTCTGGATAGACTATTCACATGATCTGCTGCATGATGGACCATCTTCACGCTTCACTGCTAGACGGACCATCCTCATGCTTCGTTGCCAGACTGACATTTTTCATGCTCTATCGTTAGACGAACCTTCCATATGCTTCACTGACATGCATACTATCATTATGCTTTGCCACCGAACGAACCATCCCTATGCTCCATCGCCAGACAGACCATCCTTATGCTCCACCTTAGGATGGACCATCCCTATGCTACGCCTTTGGATGAACCGTTCTTATGCTTTGCCACTAGACAGACCATCCTCATGCTTTGTCATTAGATGGACTGTTCTCCTGCTCTGCCTTTGGATATACCATCTTTATGCTCCACAGTAGGACAAACCATCTTCATGCTCCACCACCGATGAAACATCTTCATGAT
The DNA here is from genome assembly GCA_003255025.1 of Datisca glomerata. Classification (NCBI taxonomy): domain Eukaryota; kingdom Viridiplantae; phylum Streptophyta; class Magnoliopsida; order Cucurbitales; family Datiscaceae; genus Datisca; species Datisca glomerata. The sequence continues at coordinate 474,213 of QANY01007786.1, forward strand.
TCACCACCAGACGGACCTTCCTCATGCTTCTTCGTCGGATGAACGATTCTAATCCTCCACGCCAAATAGAGCATCATCATGCACTGTTGTCAGAGGGACCATCCTTATGCTCTAATGCGGGATGAACCTTCCTCATACACCACCGTCGAACATATTATCCTCATCATCCGACCTCAGACGGACCAACGTCATGCTCTGACGCGAGATGGACATTCCTTATGCTCGACCCCGTACGAACCGTCCTCATTCTTTGACCTTGAATGGACTATACGACCAAATTAAATAGCTCCATCCATCTTCTCAACAACATTTTCAGAGTTCGAGTTAGCATATACTCAGTCAAAGCCTCTGAGACTACGATCTGGCATGGTAAGAAAGATCTTCAAGTTACATTTCGTCGAGTCTGACAAAGAAATTCTACTCTGGATAGCTTGATTTGTCAAAGATACCTGTTAGATAAATACTTAAAGTAAATGCTATTATGATATGATGAAGAAAGTTAAAACATTTAACCTGGTCTATCCTAGTGGGTTAGAATGCGAAACTGAGTAGGATTCTCATCAGAACCATATTCTCAACCGCCCAGACAAGAAGTAGTGGTTTGCCAATGTGTATTACTAGTGGGTTGTCCTTATAGAAGCTTCAAGCCTCTCTTACTATTAAGGGACCATACACTGAGACTTTCTTCAGTTATACTATAACAACCACACAGCTCAAGAAGCCCAACATTAACTCTAATAAAGTTACCAAGTACAATCAAGCATAGCAAGATTCTTCAAATGGCATGCAAAGTTTGGGAATGAGCTAGGTTGTAAAAAGATAAAGCATATATAATGGGTTGGCAAGGGAAGCCTAAATTGAAACCTAAACGGGTATTCATAAAAGAAAATCCATCCATTGCATACAGAGTCAGGCCTTTTCTAAACGAAACATCTATCTTATTTCTATGGAAGAATAAAAATTATACAAGTGAAGAATCCTACCAAGGTAAGAAAGAACAAGTTTGTTAGGAGAAAATTCGGTTCAATTCAATTTTTTTCTTACGCGAAGACTTAACTACAATATATTCAACGTCATCAGCCTCAACTAATAAACTAGACCCTGTCGAAGCATGAAATACATTGCTTGGTGGTTTGATTAAGCTTTAGCCGAACCACTATGTTCAGCCATGGATGAACCATCAGATCGAATGAATTGCAAGATTCGACTGATAATCAAATCTCACGCATCATTATTCACGATTCTGACCCAATGCATTTTTTTTATTAAATCTTATACGAGATCAGTGAAATAGAAGGAGAAGGAATGAAGTTCACCTCAATCAGGAACTTCACCAAACTAAAAAACTCTTCAGTAGAAAATAAAAGGACAAAGGAGGCACCCACCAAGCCAATTACAGAAGCTTGAAGTCGGCGGTTGGTCAGAGGAGGCACCCAATTAGAGGAGAGGCTTGCTACTGTACGGAGACCAACCTAGCCTAAATGCCAGCTTCCCATTATAAATATCCTAGTCAACGCACTTTCAAAGGTACGTAACAACTTCCAACTACTTCTTTACATTGCGCTCCTTCATCCCTTACTAACTTAAGCTTCAGAGGGGTAAAAAGGAGACCACCCCCCTTTCTTGATCTCCTACTTTACCTTCCCCCATTGCAGGTGTAAAGATTGGAGTAGGGCACAAACATTGTTGGCTTGGTCTCACCCTCGAGAATTAGCCGCCAACAATTAGCGTCGTCCATGGGAGTGAAAGGGTAAACACACTTTGCCTCATAGTTTCCAACTGAAGAGTTAAGAGAATGAGCAAAGATCCAACTGGACAACAAGATCTAACCGAGGGGCCGCCCCTTCTGTGCATTCAAGGGAGCCCCCAATTAAAAAAAAACCCAACCTAACGAAAGGAAATTACCAAATTGTAGAGGCAGGTCCAAGCCCTTACCCTAGCCCTTAACCATCAACATCAAGCCCCTCACGTTCAGACACACAATCCAAAGAAAGTGGAACAGCGATACTGAAATGCTAGGACTAACTTTGGATGACCCCGAGGTGTGCATCTTAACGACCCCGAGGATCTACGCACAATGCCCAATGAAATAGGCGACATGAGGCGAGTTCGAGCTATGGAGGTTCCCTCCTCAGTAGAGACATTTCTTCAGCATGCAGAACCTCCATTCATAAAGGAGATCATGCGTACTGAGATGGCCCCACGGTTTAAGATGCCATCCATCACACCCTACGATGGCACTAGGGACCCTACTGAGCACTTGGAGACTTTTAAGACTTGGATGGAGCTCCAGGGTACCCCAGGGGATATTATATGTGAAGAGTTCCCTCTTACACTAACATCAGCAGCCCGCTTTTGGTCGATTTACACAACTTCCATCTACGACAAGTAAAGCTAGGTTCTATTTCATCATTTAGTGAACTCAGCAAGATGTTCATTCATCAATTTCTAAGGGGTAGAGACCAAAGGAAGCCTGCCACTTATCTCTTCACCGCCAGGCAATGATGGCCAGGCTAAGTCACATGAGCGCAGCTGAGCTCATAAGCTCGTGATATGGGGATTGAACCAAGTACAAGCCAACGAAAGAAAAGAAGGAACCTGACTAGCAAGGAGGGAAGAAAAGGCCCTATGAGGAAACAAGACCGCTTGAACCAGGCAAGCCAAAGTCTTTACGTGTAGATAATTTGTTAACCTAACTCCATTAACAGCACCCGGGGAGTAGATACTCATGCAAATCAGAGATTAAGGGTTGTTGAGATGACTAAAAATTTGAAAGAAAACCCAGAGCACCGAAATAAGAATAGATATTGCTTGTTTCATAAAGACCACGAGCATCACACAGCTGAATGTCATGACCTCAAATAGGAACTTGAAAACTTGGTCCATATACGGTATCTCAAGGAGTATGTGGCTTCCAGACAATGATAACACAACCCACCGCCATAGCGGAGGGCTGATAAGGAAACAAGATCCCCAGAAACAACTACTGATGAATTAATAACTATATGAGGATGACTACACGGAGGCAACTCAATTAAGAGTCGTAGGAACTTAGCCCCGGAAGCAAGAAGGGAACCTAATGCCTATTTCAATGTAGCCTCTATAATCTCTCATTATCTTCACAGAGAGTCTCAGGTCATCAACACTTATTACTTCATCTTGCACAAGAAGAGGTGACCTTTGCAGATCGAGACCTAGTAGGTGTCCACCACCTTTACAATGTCGCCTTGGTAGTCACCCTCACCCTTGAAAATGTTTGAGTCCTTCGATTACTTATCGACGTGGGCAGCTCTACATACATACTAGGTACAGAAGCCCTGGAGTGAATGTGACTTGACCCTTATGATTATATTCCCGAGGCCACAAGCCTAGTAGGCTTTGAGGAGAAATAATATTCCCCCGTGGGGGCATTAAACTTCCGGTCACCATGGGAGAGTACCCACAGTAGTTCATGCTAATGACAATGTTCCTGGTGGTAAACGACATCCAAGCTTTAATGGGATCATGGGGCGACCATTTATACACATGGTTAGAGCAGTCCCTTCATCTTACCACCAAGTCATGAAACTCCATATGGTGTGAGAACTGTCAGAGGGGGCAGAGGTCCTCCAGAGACAGTTATGCCACATCGTTGCGTAGGAGAGATGTGCCCATTTTAATGCTCAAAGATCCTGAGGACATGATGGAAGAAAGAGAAAGTGTCACCCCATATGACACCCAATTGCAAACGACACCGGATGAATGAGAGGAAGGCATGGCTCGCGCAGAACCAGCAAATGAGGTTAATGAAGTTGTGCTGGTTATAAGTGACTTAACTAAAGTAACTAAGATTGGGACCAACCCCACCGGTGAATCAGAAGCTGAGCTAATTACATCCCTATGATCTAATTACATTCCTATGATCTAATTAAATTCCTATGATATATATATCCGCCTGGATAGATGACGACATGCCAGTGATAGACCCAAATGTCATAGTACATAGACTATGGGTGAACCCTGAGGCTAAACCAGTCAGGCAGAAGAGGCGATAGTTTGACAAAGCAAGAACCAAGTCCATGAACGAAGAAGTGGACAAGCTCTTAGAGGCTCAATTCATCAGAGAGGTCCACTACCCCCAGTCGCTAGCAAATGTAGTGATGGTGAAGAAACCCAATCAGAAGTGGTAAATGTGTGGTGACTTCATCGACCTCAACAAGGCTTACCCCAAGGATAACTTCCCACATCTAAAGATAGACTAGCTGGTGGAAGCCACATCAGGGTATGAGGTTTTATGTTTCATGGATGCATACTCAAGCTACAATCAGATAAGAATGTGTCCCTCGGATGAAGAAAAGACTGCATTCACCACCGAAAGGGGTTTGTATTGTTATAAAGCCATGCCCTTTGGGTTAAAGAATACTGGGACCACATATCAGCACCTTGTCAACACGTTGTTCGCAAAGAAAATGGGAGGAACATGGAGGTATACGTTGATGACATGCTTGTTAAAAGCACCAATGTTACCTCTTTCTTGACAGGCCTAGTTGAAACCTTTTCAACTCTAAGAAAGTACAACATGAGGCTAAACCCAGCCATATGTGTTTTCAGAGTAAGAGCAGGAAAGTTCCTTGGGTTCATAGTAAACCAAAGGGGGATTGAAGCAAATCCAGATAAGATCTATGCCCTTGTGGAGATGCAACCACCCTAAAACATAAAAGAAGTGCAGTGATTGAATGGACAAGTAGATGCCTCGAATTAGTTCATGTCCTGAGCTACAGACAAGTGCCTGCCCTTTTTTAGCACTAAAAGAAGGGAAAGGATTTTCAATGGACGATGAGTGAAACAAGGCCTTTGAGTAGTTGAATGAGTATTTAGGGAAGCCACCATTATTAAGCAACCCTGTCCTAGGGGAGGTCTCTTCATGTACTTTCCTGCCACTCCAGCAGTGGTTAGCTCATCCCCTTTGTTAGGGAAGAAGGGAAAATTCAGAGGCCTTTGTATTACACTAGTAAAGCTCTCTGACGCTGAGTTACGATACCCAGATTTGGAAAAACTATCTTATGCGCTTGTTACCTCTGCCCAAAAACTGAGATCCGATTTTTAGGCACACTCAATCGCCATTAGGACCGAGTATTCACTAAAGAAAGTGTTGATGAAACCTGAAGTTTCAGGAAGGATAACTAAGTGGGCTATTGATTTATCAGAGTTCGAAATAAAGTTTGAACCAAAGACTGCAATCAAAGGTCAAGTTGTCGTTGATTTCTTGGTGGAGTTAGCCCCGACCACAGTCCAAGATGAAGAAATACTATGGGAAATTTATGTTGGCGGATCTAACAATGCAGCTGGCAGCGGAGCGGGTCTTGTCCTCATCATTACTGACCGAATCAAGCTCGAATATGCCCTCAAGTTTGGATTTTCAGCCACATATAATGAAGCAGAGTATGAGGCGCTACTAGCAGGCCTGAGGTTGGCTATGGCCTTAGGGGTGAAGAATCTTATAATATACAGTGACTCACAACTTGTAGTGGGACAACTGAAGGGGGACTTCCAAGTCAACGAGGAATGTATAGAACAATACCTTACTCAGGTCAATACCCTTCTCTTAAGACTTGGCAGCCATCGAATCGACCACATCTCGAGATACCAGAATAGTAAAAGGGACTCCCTAGTAAGACTAGCCTCAACATTCGGGCATGAGCTAGACAAGACTATCCAGGTGGAACATCTCACCCGCCCAAACATTGAGGTGTTGGAGTCTATGGATCTGGACCTTGCCCAAGTCGAGTGGACGGATCCCATCATTCATTATCTTAGTTAAGGGGAACTCCTAGAAGACAAAACTAAAGTAAGACGAGTTCGGTATGCCTCAGCTCGATATACGCTACTAGAGGGAATCTTATACTGAACGGGTTTTTCACTACCATACCTAAGGTGCTTGAGAAAGGCGAAGGCAGACTATGTCATGAAAGAGGTGCTCGAGGGCACATGCGCAAACCATCTAGGAGGCAAAGCACTAGCACACAAACTAATTAGGCAGGGCTATCACTGGCCTACTATGAAAAGATATGCAAAGGAATTCATGAAAAGATGTTATCACTGCCAGAAATTTATCCTTCACCTTCAGAAACCCCCACATGAGCTTACGTCTATGATTAGTCTGTGGCCTTTTTCGCAGTGGGGGTCGACCTCATAGGCATCACATCCCAATAGGCAAAGGGCAAGTGAAATTCATCATAATAGATGTGGATTATTTCACCAAGTGTGCTGAGGTTGATCCATTTGTGATAATTACAGAACAAAAGACGATCGCTTTTGTGTGAATAAATATTTTATGAAGATTTGGCATTCCTCATACTATCGTGACGGATGACGGAAAAAAGTTCTATAATGCAAGGTTTAAAGAATTTTGTGATGGATTTGGCATCAAGCACGTCAGGGCTTCCTCGACCCATCCTCAGGCTATATGACAATTGGAGACTGTCAATAAGATTATCAAGCAAACCCTGAAGGTGAGGCTCCAAAACCTACTGGGTCTTGTTGTTTTATCAAACCACAACATGGGGGTCAACGGGATAGACCCATTTCTCTCTTACGTTTGGGATGGAAGCAATGGTCTTTGTAGAAACTGGGCTCCCCATGGAAAGGCAGTGCTCATATGATGAGGAGGTGAATGAAGAAGTCTCTAGAGTCCAACTCGATTGAATCAAAGAACATCAGGAACAAGCTCGGCTAATGACATTAGCATATAAATAGAGGGTGGCCCGCCATTATAACTCACGAGTGAAGGTAAGGTCATTCAAGGTAAATGTCATCGTACTACGAAAAGCAGAGTTTGGGCCTGATCGTGTCAAGGGACCCCTTGGCCTCAACTGGGAGGGACCTTATAAGGTTGTCCGAGCACTTGGGCCCAGAACCTATGAGTTAGAAGATCGATGGGGAACATACTTAAATACCCATGGAATGCAGAACACTTGAAAGTTTATTACCCTTTAGTAGATATTTGATTTCAAGAAATGAATGTATGGCTAAAATATGAATGAAAAGACCCTAAGTATGGCCATTTTTTAGTATCTATGATAATTCTTAAACACTTAGCCGAACCCCATGGTCAAGACAACTAAGACCCTCGGGCTCTTCAAAGTAGAAGCAAACCCGAAAGTGAACAAACCGTACCCCACGGTCATGATAATTCTTAAACACTTAGGCTGAACCCTATGGGTAAGGAAACTAAGACCCTCGAGATCTTCAAAGTAAAAGCAAACCCGAGGGCTAATAATATGTACCCCATAGTCATGATAATTCTTAAAATCATCGGCCGTACCCCATGGTCATTACCAATATAATTGGGCTTTTCAAGGCCGAAGTGAACTTAAGGGCCAATAGATTATACCTCATAACTAAGATCGGCAATATCATTGGGTTCTTGAAGCCCGAAGTGAACCTAAGAAGCCGTCAGACCTAATATCGTGACTTATCAACACATTTAGCCTGAACTGGCTATAGCAACGATCTGTGCTAATGGGGAAGGAAGGGTCATTACTATGACGATAATAAATGAAGTGCAAAGCCAATGCATAAAGAAACAAAATTACAATTGATATTCATAAAAGTTAGCAAACATCATATGTTCCATTTATATATTCTCATATGCTCCATTACCATTACATATTACCAAAAAAATGAAAGAAGTGTTTATTGAAGATCAAGTCGGGGGAGGATGATGGGGAGAGATGGCAGTCACTCTTAAGAGGAAACTAAGATACAAATAGGGGTAATGCTCCAAAACTGACCTCCTCATCATGGCTACGCCGATACAAAATTCTTCAAATAAATCATCAACCCTGGTCGATTAAAACAAATTCAGATTCCATTCATCTGCCTCGGCATGCCTCCGAACAGATCTAACCTCAGACCTAGCCTGTAATAACTCAACCACACCCTAGCAAGCTCTTTTTTTACCCTTTAACATCATCTTGGGCCTTGGATAAAGTATCTTCTACCTTGGTTAGATTGTCTTTTGTCAAGGCTTGTTTAGCCTTGGCCTCTATAAGTGTTTGCCTAATAGGGAGGATCTCACGCTACAGGTTCTGGATAGTGTTCATGAGCTTAGTCATTTTCACTTGCTGCGCTTTGACCTCAGCAGTAGCTTTCAGAAGGTTCATATCTTTCTCCCGTACCTATGAGCGAAGAGCTTCAACCTCAACCAGGGAAAAACTCAAGTCACCACTATATGCATCACGCGCAATTCGACAATCTTTGAGTTCGTAAGCCATCTAGGCATGTAGGCATTGCATGGCCTCTAACTACCTAGTCAAGCATACAATGGCCTCAATATGTAAGTGTTGTGCAGCCTCTAACTCCTCTACATGTTCGTGGAAGATGACCTCCAACTCCACCTCCAAACGGACGATCTCATTAGATGTCCCTGTATCGCGACTCCCCAGCTCATTGGTGAGGTCCCTAAACTGAGACTTGAGTGACTCATTTTCTTTGATGATAAATAACATATCTTCCTCAGCTCGCTTGGCTGATACAGGGGGAAAGATTAAGGTCAGCCTTGAATTGAGCCCCACAATGCTCCAACAAAGCACACGCCATAGATACCTAAGATAAAGAAAGAATATAGAGATCAACCTGTGTGGAAGGAGCAACACTAATGGAAGAGAGACATTGGTCCCCCAACTCTAATATCCCCATCAACTGTGAATCGCTCCCTGTGCCTCTCCAAAAAAATTCTCCATGCCAGCCCTCATCCTAATAAGGAACTCATGGCTCATGTTGTCATTGTGGTCATCGCTATCAGAAATAATCACCTCAGATAGTCCTTGCTCCTAGAGGGTCCGACACTCTCATCAAAGGTTGCATCACCTATAGACTCCCCAAAGTCTATGATACCACAAATAAGAGTACAAGTGCCCATTGACACCCCCTGGTACCTCCACCAACATCAAGGAGACCCCTGAGGGCTAGGTCAACTCCACTAACACCATGGCTTCTACCAGAACATTCCTGAATCAAACGTCACCATCACCCTGCCACTAGTGACTACCTCATCAGAGGATGTTAGGAAACTAGGAACTACCTCAGGATGAAATGTGCAAACATCAAGACCTGTAACAGTATCAATTACCTATTTCCCGTGATCCTCCAGGCCAATGTCGTCATCATCAGAAGGAGATGTTAGGTCTGCCTTGGTGAAGGTGGTATGGAGTCTAGACCTAGAGGAGAAGGTGTCACAATGCTTGTAGAGGTCTCTAAATTGATCCATGTCATCCCCATCCACCCACACCTTCTTAGGGAAAAAATTGGTAAAGGCTCAATATACTCTATGTAGGTGACCTGAGGGGGTGAAGAAAAGCCATGTGAAGGTCTTGCAAAGCTACTAAAACCTATAACTGCAGGCTGAGGGGTGAAAGGTGACCTACCAAGGCCATCATGGGTGTTTTCTACTTGTCAAGGGGTGTCAAATGAGTGCTGTCGGTCTGCTGGGGGGCCATGAATAGACAAGTTATTTACTAAGTGTTAAAAGTATACCCTGAGGCATGCGGATAGCAGCGATGAGTGACAACTTTAATTTTACTAGGTTACGCTCATTCAGGAGGTCTCAATACCTTCACCTCTTCTATAGAATCTGGAATGCCGATTAGATCTGCTTCAGCATCGCGTCGTTCAACATAGGGCGGTAGCCTTTCATCCCTGTGATCACAAAATTATAAGGAATAACTCCAACAGTTACTAAGTGCATATTCTTATATATATATATATTAAATTGGAATAAAATGGGATGTCATCAGGAGTAAGCATAAGATCCGTGGGAGTAAACCTGCCAAGAATATCCCATCACTGATCGAGAGAGAACCCTGCTCGTTTGGCCCATTCGCCAACAGAAAAAACCCAACAGTCCTTTATTTCTCTGTTGTTGAATGGAAAATTAAGCACGAGTGTATGTGACTTCCCCCATGAGGGCTCAAGTAAAATAGCCCAACTCATCCACGGTTGAGCTAAAATAGATCATGTATTACCTTGAAATCAAAGGGAGCCTTAAGAATGACTGTCCATATCACGTATAATCCTAAGATGTTCCTCAAAGAGTTAGGAAGAAGCTGACATGGGGCACAATGTAACCTCCTGAGAGTTAGCCTCGTTATATCAGGAAGGGGAAGCTGGAGCCTAGCCTCAAAGTATGACTGAAAAAAAGTAATATCACCGTTAGGAGGGGTGCTAGCTAGCTCATCGGGATAAGGTAGTCATAGAGTGATTGAGTCAGCAATGAAATAATTCTCCCTAAACTCATCCAGATGTTGCTGAGTCATGATCCTCAGAGCAACATCAATCGTATAAGTCTCTCACGTGCTACCCCCAGCCTCACCCTGCTCATGTCAATTTCCTCACCCCCTCCATCTGAACCAACCTTGGGATCGGTCTGTCTGAGTCGTGACTAATAGCTGTTTATGATTCACCACCTTCGTGGTCTCCAATGTCCAATGAGGGGGACCCTAAAAATTCAGCCCCAACTAAACCCAACTTGACAAAAGAGTGATTTAGTAAATCAGAAGCTGAAGACATGATTAAGCAAGTGGACGTGAATATGACTATCACCTAAAAATACAACAAATAAAGGTCATGCAATGTAGAGATAAAGAGAGATAATAGTAAAAAAGATAGGGTGGGCTTGACCCCAGGGACGCAACCATGCCAGCCGCCGAGACCTCGGGGACACCCAAGATCATAGCCTCGAGGACACCCGAGGATGAGGCCTAGAGAGCACCCGGGCCAATAGCCTCGGGGTCACTCGAAGACACAACCTCCCCGAGGTCACCCAAGATCCTAGCCTCGAGGTCACTCGAGGACATGGCCTCGAGTATGATCGAGGCACTTACCTCAAGGACACTGGAGGTCCCAACCTCCAACCACCCCTTACTTCTCGTAGCTGTACTCTATGGAAAATAAACAACAAGAAAAAAGTAAAAGAAATGAGAGAGATGAGTACCTTGCACCAATTGGAGGAGAATGTGAAGAGTAAAAATGATGAGGTGAAGAGCCTCATATTTATAAAGATTCAAGGTTTATCCTAGCCATCCAAAGAACCCCTAGGTGGAAGGATTAGATCACCTAGGGTAACGTGATCATTATGACCCCTACAATAAAGTACATGTCCTTTCACTTAGTCTATGGATAGGCTATGATAGTCGTGTCATATCAACATGAAAAAACTAGCTAAACTCCTCGAGTCCAACTAGGGATATTATGGACATCGACGAGTTCGGGGAAACTTTTATACCCATTTTTGGATATCTCAAAAAGACCTTTAAGAACACGTTAAAGGTTATCCGAGACTTCCTAGGTTCTCAAGTCATATATTTTAAGGATCCTAAAATATATTGAAACAGTCTCAAGACCGAGCGTCGTGAGTCCCCCGAACCCGAGGTCAAACCCCTCAATGAGTCCCGAGGCCACCCCTCAGGGACACCCTGAGGACAACCCCCTTGGGGGCAGTCTGAGGCCAGCCCCTGGGGATACCCCGAGGACAACCCACGAGGGCACCCCGAGGCGACCCCTAAGAAGCATTCGAGACCACTCCGGGGGAGCCCGAGGCCTAGGCGCAAATCATTGTAGAGGGTCTTGCGGCGACCTCGGAGACCATCCCCAAGTCAAACATTTCAGGACCCTCGAGGTTGTAGATGGTGCTCATGTTAATCAACTTATAATTTGACTAAGTCCCAACAGAGGTATGTTCGTGCTTGAAGAAGGACTTACGGGCGGGAAATCTCCTGCCTCAGTTCAAATAGGGCAACTGGGTCGAGGTAGAAGCTTGCAGCGTGTCATCATATACATTTAATACACCTAAACCAATTAGGGATGGGGTATCAGACAACACATGAAGCCGCTACCTAAGGAGTCAGTCAACCTATGCCAAACAGGGTGTCATCATAAGCATTTATTACGATCGGTTCAATAGAGGCCGAGGAAGTACATTGTGGGGTACGAGGATAGATTGTCCTAGAACCCGAGGTCATCACCTGATACCTTGTACCCCACCAAGCCAATTGGAGAATCTTGAAGCTGGGGGTTGGTCCGAGGAGGCACCCCATTGGAGGAGAGGCATGTTACTGTATGGAGATCAACCTAGCCTCAAGGCTAGCTTCTCACTAAAAATACCCTAGTAAATTCACTTTCAAAGGTACGCAACAACTTCCAACTACTTCTCTACTTTGCTCTCCTTTATCATTTACTGATTTAAGCTTCATAAGGGTAAAAAAGATACTACCCCCTTTTCTTGGTCTCCTACTTTACATTCTCCCATTACAGGTTTAGATAGTGGAGTAGAGAAGAAACATTGTTGGCTTGGTCTCACCCTCAAGATTTAGCCATCAACGGGTGATATTGGCTGTAAAATTATATGAGAAGTATGGCTTTAGGGCGACTTTGAAGTATTATAATATCATCTTGTTGATAGCAAAGTGATGAGTTATATTTTGTTAAGTGATAAAGGTGAAATCTTAAAGAATGGATATACTTGGATTTCAATTATATATTTCGAGATGGCACCGAATCTACTTAACATAAGTAGCAAATTTTTTACAAATTTGGAACATGTTTCAAAATTTTCCAGGATATCTTTCAAGGAGATAATAATCAAGAAAATCTTATCCCAAGGAAAGAGTCTAAAAATAAATCAAATTAATCTTGCCAGCAAAGCAGTTGTACCTATCTGGATGGAACCGGCCTTGGGGTTCGGTACGTGGAACGCGCATTGGTTCCGCCGATCAAACAAAACACACTTTATCGAATTATTTTTATGATTTGATAAATTTCATTTTTACCTTTAATGAAATCAAGTCGAACCATTTTTACAGTTTTGTCCAACTAAACCTTCTTGGCACAATTCAAATTATTCAAGATCTCCGAGGATCGGCCACAAACAAGTCTAGATCATGGATCACAAATCAAGCTCGGTAGTGGTCAACTCAAACTCATTAAGTAGGGGTAAACTCTGGAGACCTAAAAGTGACTAGGCCCATGACTTAACTCATAAGTCCAAAAGTCATTACATCAGTTTTGGACCTGACCCAAACTCTATGATTCACCAAAAAACCCTATGGTTTCTCTCTATAAATATAGGGTGCCTAGCTCATTCATAATGTATTAATTCTCTAACTTTTAAGCCTGATGCTATCAAAATCATTACTGACTTGAACGTCAAAGTTTAATTAAATAGGCATCATATATGTGTCAAGTTGATACTCTTACGTTCTTTATTTCTCTTCTTTTCAGGTTCATCATACAGTTACCTGATGACGCGTGACAACACCTCTAACAATAGATTTTCAGTATTTACAATAAGGGTCTTGATGTGACTAATAGGGTGCCAACTAACATTAAGGGTGCATTACTAAACCATAACAGATTTGAAAGAAAATAAGAAAGAAAAGGAAAATTAATAAAAATTTCCATTGATGTGTTTACTTAAGTGCCAGGAATTGAAATTAGAAAGAAATTTAATGTTATTGATGTGTTTACCAATGTTATCGGGATCGGGATCCAAATCGCACGATCCTACGATCCTACAAGGGGTCAACGATCTGGATCGCACATAATAATCATTTTTAAGCAGATCGATCTGAGATAGCGATCTGAATTGTTGTTTCGGTTATTGTTTGTGTTTTATCTTGATTAATTTGTGTTTTGTTCTTTGTTTCGATTCATAATTTATGTTATGTTCTTAATTAGTGTTATATCCGCAATTCACCGCTTATTAAAGTTAATTAGTTCTTGGACATCTGGTTAATTTGTGTTTTTCTTAATTTGACTTCTTAATTTGTATATTTGTGTGTTGTTCTTAATAATATTGGTTTTGTTCTGAATAATATGTGTTTTGTTTTTAATTAGTATAAAGTTGTGTTCAGTATCAGGTCCTGCTGAAGCTTCAAAAAAATCTGATCTTCTAAAATATTTCGCTTTGAGGATCCTTGCTAAGAGGGAATCCAGGTTACGAAACACTCGCCATGCTTGCTTTGCTAAAAAGACTTTTAAACAAAGGTCTTCGGTGGCAAGTGGGTCATGGCCTTTTCATAAAAGCCTTCAAAGACAGATGGATTCCCATGCCAACTTCCTTTAAGGTAATCTCTCATCCCCATGAAAACTCGACGAACTTATTGGTGGCTGACTTAATTGGTCCTAATGATTGGAGGGTTGGCCGCTTCTTTCTCCCGGAGGATATTGAGAGCATTTTATCAATTTCCCACCCCACAGCTGACTTTCCAGATTTTATAGTGTGGCACTAGGGCAAATCGAGCCTTTATTCGGTTCAGAGTGGGTATAAGGTAGTCGTGTCCTCCTCATCCTCGGAAGGAGCTTCGAACTCCAAAATGCTTAGTTGGTGGAAGTTCTTTTGGGGCTTGAACCTCCCCACCTCCCTCCCCNCCCCAAAAAAAAAATTTGCTTGGAGAGCTGCTCTCAACTCCCTGCCCTATTTTAGCAATCTGATTCAGCGAGGAATCAAGGCTTCCCCGAGCTGCAGCCTATGTGGTAAGGATGAAACACTTGTTCATCCTTGTTTAGATGTAAATCGGCAAACCAGGTTTGGCTTCACTCTATCCCTTGGGTGCTGCTTATTCCTCATTATATTTCAGTATTAGATTATTTCTTGGCTGCTAGAGATACCCTCTCAGTTTTTGAGTTTGCTTGGGTTGTTATTTTGTGTTGGTCAATCTGGTGGAATAGGAACGAGGTTGTTAATGGGAAAGCTCCGCGGGAAGGCAAGTTTATTGTGTGTTGGGCAGAAAAAACTTTTTTGATGAGGTGAAATTTCTCTCCAATCGTAGAGAGAAGCTTCCGACTGCCCGGTGGACACCACCGCCGGCAAATTGTTTTAAAATGAATGTGGATGCGGCTTGTGGTTCCAACTGGGGAACGGGTGTTGGTGTGGTTATTAGAAATTCTTCGGGGAAGGTTCTGGCTGCTATAACTAAAAGGATCCCAGGGTCCTTATCTGTTGAAGCTGACGAGGCCACGGCACTCCTGAAATTCTTCGGGGAAGGTTCCTATTCACTTGGCGGAGTCTGACTCTCTTACCACGGTGAACTGTTGTTTGGGTGTATCTCTTCGCCGTCTGAGACGAGATGTGTTGTGGATAATTGTATTTCTTTTATGTCGTTGTTTAGTTGCCCGGTGAGCGATGTCCCCAGAATCGGCAACGAGGTAGCTCACAGGTTGGCTCAGCTTGCTCTTCTGGAAGACAGTTTTTCTGTTTGGTTAGAAGATTGTCTCCCTTCTCTAGGGGATGTTTTGTTTGAAGATGCTCGGTTTTGTTAATGGAATATTTTAGTTAAAAAAAAACTCCATCTGGACACAATGTAACAATATTCCCATTTTCCATCAATTTGACATCTCAAGCACGGAAAATTTTAGGTTTTTCCCGGCATCCAAATTTTTTTTTCATTTTTTTCATTAAATATATATAGGGTCCATCAAATATTAACTGTGATTCATTAAATATATATAAATTAATAAATTTTAAAAATGTTCACTAAATACGTATTGTATTTATCAAATATATGTATGGTTCACTAAATATGTAATGAGATTCATCAAATACGTATAAATTAATAAATCTTAAAGGGGTTCATCAAATACGTAGTGGGGTTCACCAAATATGTAGTGGAGTTCACCAAATATGTAATAGAGTTTATCAAATATGTATAAATTAATAATTTTTGGATGGGTTCACTAAATACGTAGTGAAGTTCACCAAATACGTAGTGGGGTTCACCGAATATGTATAAATTAATAGTTCTTGAAGGGTTCACCAAGTACGTAGTAGGGTTCACCAAATACGTAGTGCGGTTCACCGAATACGTAATGAGGTTCATCAAATACGTATAAATTAATAATTCTTAGAGGGATTCATCAAATCTGTATTATGATTCACCAATTGCGTACTGAGATTCACTGAATACGTATAAAGCCATCTTTGGTGAACCCCTCCAAGAATTATTAATTTTGTACGTATTTGATGAATCTCACTACGTATTTGGTGAACCTTAGTACATATTTGATGAAACTCTCCAAAAATTATTAATTTATGCGTATTTAGTGAACCTCGATACATATTTGGTGAACCACAGTCCATATTTGGGGAACCCCAATATATTTTTAGTGAACCTCTCCAAAAAAGAATTTTAATTTTTGGTGAACCCTTCAAGATTCTCTTTGTACCCCACTACGAATTTGTCATTTTACATTAATATGCATTTGTAATTTTTGGTGCTCCACAAAATTTATCATTTTACACACTATTGTGTCTTACATTTATCGAATCTTATGTCACACATTAATATGTATACTATACGATCATATATGGATTATTCAAATTTATGAAATATGTTGTTGTGCTTTTATGACAAGTATTAAAAGAGACGGATTTTCACCATGTATAATTATAGGTCGTGATGTAATCGGTAAATCTTATTTATCGGTTTGACGAACACGTATAACTCTCAATGTTAGTTTAACCTTTTTATTTTATAATTATTACCACATAAGAACATATCCTTGGTTATATTCTCGTGATTTTATGACAAATATCGAGTAAAATATTTTCTTACTATTTAATGAACGTGTATAACCCCTAAGGTTGGAGGTGAACACCTTTAGTAGACTTTATCTAAATACAAACATTCATCAAATTAAAAAAAAAACACACATTCCCCATGTGTGTATATTGCATCTAGGCGAAAAGCCACCACCACATGGTGAAACACCATGTGTTGATGGCGTTTGGGCTCCCAAACGCCATTTTTATGATACATTATACCTGCGGTTTCTCTAACCTACACCAGCGGTTTCTCTAACCTACACCAGCGGTTTTCGTGAATGGCTTTCGGGGGTCCAGCTGGTCCATTTTGGACCCCAAACACCACTCGCAGTGGTGTTTGGCTTAGATCTAACAAAATATATTTATATGCTTATATATTAAAAGCGTAAAATGTGTGAAAATAGTTAAGTGTATGAAAATGGTTAAATTGGTTAAGTGTATAATGATTAAGTATTAAAAATAATTAAGTGTACGACTAAGTGACAAAAAAGGTACATAAAAGTGACAGAGGGTTAAAAATTATTATGTGAATGAAAATTGCTAAGTACGTGAAAATGCTCAAGTGCATGAAAATATGGATAAGTGACAAAATAAGTAAATATATAAAACCTGATAAATATGATTTATCGGGTATCATAACATCACGACCTTTAATTATATGTGATGAAAATACATCCCGCTCGATACTTATCACAAAAGCACAACAACATTATCAATGACAACTTTTAACGAGTTTATGAATAAGTGTTCAATTGCTTCACAAATCTTTACTTAATCTAATAAAATCACAACAACATAATCAAGAATATGTTCTTATGTGTTTATGAATAAGTCTTCAATTATTTTAACTATTAATTACTTAATTCAAATCTAATTTAAAATATAAGTACATGTACTTAATGTTCGCATTGAAAAATCTAGAATCATGATAACTTTGTTTGCGATTCATCGAGTATACCCTGATCAATTTTAAAAAATCAAATTTGTTGAAAAACTATTGTAAGAAGGTCCGAAATACCATTATATTGATGCAGAACCGCCGAAAAATAGCAAACCGCCGATCCAATCTCTTAAGAAGTCATGTGATGATGGCATTTCGTCATGTGGTGATGGTGTTTCACCAAGATGCAATATACAAATATGGGTAATATGTTTTTTTTTTTAATTTAGTGAATATCTGCATTTAGAGAATGCGTTTTCTAGATGTGTTCACCTCCAACCTTATGGGTTATACATGTTCGTTAAATGGTGAAAATTTATTTTACTTGATATTTGTCATAAAATCACGACAACATAATCATGGGTACATTCTTATGGGATAATAATTATAAAATAAAAGGTTAAACTAACATTGGGGGTTATACGTGTTCGTCAAACTGATAAATAAGATTTACCGACTACATCACGACCTATAATTATACATGATGAAAATCCGATCCTATTAATACTTGTCACAAAAACACAACAACATATTTCATGAATAATTCATATATGATCGTGTGACATACATATTAATGTGTGACATATGAATCGATAAATGTAAGACATAATAGTGTGTAAAATGATAAAAAAAATTTGCAGGGTTCACTAAAATTAAAAAAAATAGAGGTTAGCCAAAAATGTATTAGAGTTCACCATATATGTCTGGAGCTCACCAAATATACATTGAGATCCACTAACGATGTACACAATTTCTGCAACATTTCAATCAAGCAAAAATATATTATGTTGCAAGGAGCATTGCTAACGCATAACGAAGGTTAAAATCAAGTGGGTAGGAACCTTATGAATTACATAACATGATTATCATATAAAACGTATGGATTACTTTTCACAGAGGTTTTATCCTTATAGAATCTCATATCTGTTGTTGTATAAGTAGCTTATAAAGTTGAAGACATGGGCAAAATTGGAGAAAAATAGACATGTATCGTACATGTACCGAATTAACAGTCATTTGACAATAATGAATTTTTGTGAGGGATGAAGAAACTTTAGGAACCACTAGAAAATGGGTTAAAATTTAGAGGGATGAAAAAGTTTTAGGGTTAAATGGCAGAGAGTTTTATGATATTAACCCTTAAAAATATGTTTAAGTGAAAATAAAATCTTAAAAGCGCATTAACTTTTCAATTTAACCAGTTAAATGCTCGTGTTTTGCAGTAAGTTTACAAATCAATAATATATATATATATANCATTGAAACTAAAAATTAAATAAAAATATGAAAGAAATTATTAGTTGATTAGAATAAATATTACAATACTATTCTTATAAAAAAAAACTATATCAACTTAGTTGCACAAAGACAGTGTGTAAAAGTTAGAAAAGAAATTTAACAAAACAATATGCACCACTAAATAAAAAGAACAATAAAGAATAAGTATATTGGTTGGGGTTAGTGAGGGGTAGCGGCATCATGTTGGGCCTAAGGAAGCAGCACTGAAAAGCCTGCATTTCGTGATGAGAGCCAGCCCTTCAAAACTAAACCTTTTATTCTTTGTGCAGTAGACTATTTAGAATGAAATGCAATAGATACAGTTCATGCTTAAGTCATTGATCCTCTCAACCACCAACATCCGAGCTAGTTGATCTCGTTGCTTGAGTTGCTCAAGACTTCAGTGCGGACGTGTAGCATGAATATAGCACATGAAAACTTACTATTTAGTATATAGCATGAATACGCATTTTTTTCAAGAATTGTTTTCCAAAGTCTTGGAACAAAATTTAAAAATTGAAGGCGCGCTAGTGTATTGATAGGATGTTTTAACATGAACAGATGATACTAATACGTATTCTTATAACTCCAAAATATATTACAAAAAAATATGAAAAAGTAAAAACTATAGAAAAAATTAAAGGTTGTGACAATTTTATAGTCATTAGTCTTCTCATCTCAAAATTCACTTCATATTTTCAATTCTTTTCATTTCTCCGTGATTCTCAATTAATCCATGATAAAATATTCTTAATTATATTTTAATTAATCAGTTGTATAAGATATTATTGAATTATTATACACATAAAAATCTTATATATTTATATAAGATTTTTACACACATGTCAATGTGGTACAATGATAGTTAATGAACAAACCCACAAAATTGCTAAGATTTTCTGTACGAATTGTCTGTCGTGACTTGATACTTATTTCTAGGTTGGAGTGTGATTACAAAGCAAAGTTTAATGCTTATGTGCAATAAAATAGTGATAAAAATAGAGGCTCGTTTGAATTTTGATATCCAAAAAAGAATATGAAGAACTTATATTTTCATAACAATAGACTGAAAACAAAAATTAAAAGAATAAAGAAAGATATCAATCATACCATGAGATCTTCAATATGAGAAACATATTGCCCCTGTCATATATGAAATTAATTTTATTAGAGCAGAAGTATTTTTCAAGGAAGTTAATAAATAAAAATAAAGAAATTGGGTTTAAAAGATTCAATGAATATGAAATTAGGGAGAAAAAATTAAAGAAATGAATAAAGTAATAATTATGAAATACCACATATCACAAAATTCTTACTATCTCGATCAAGTCCCATAAACGTCTCCCTAAAAAACGTACAACATTACTGAAATATTGAGAACCAAATAGCGAATATATTTGTGTAGGGGAAAACCAAAAAAAATCGTATTTAAATATTTATAGTAAGTACGTTTTCAAATTTATTAAATAAGGAGATATGAAAACTGAATAAGAAAAATCGGAAGCCTAAAGGTTAATTGTAAATTACCATTAATTATTAAGAACATCAATTTGAAACACTTGATGGAAGAAAAATTCAACGGTTGAGGTAGAAGCATATTCATAAAAATAATGCAACCCAAAAGTTTATATGAACTATATAATGCATTAAGCAAAAAATATTCATTATTTTGAAATTTTAATGTGTAGAGGTTCAAAACTCTATAATTAAAACGAAAAACACTTTTACTCATATACATTTTTTTATCGTCAAACTAATTTATATTTTGTCAAAATAAATAGACATTAACGTACCACACTTAAATTATCGATCAAATATTAATAATAGATTAATCTATTTAAACAAAATATTTATTATTATTAATTAACAATCCTATTTGTCACAATGCAATTAAAAAAATAGTGTCACGTGATGTAATAAGAGCGAGAGAACAACGACACATTGCATGATAAAAAACTTTCATACAAAAGTATATATATAAGATTAAACAATGGATACTAGAAACGAAGAACCAAGAAAAAGTTGATACTAGAAACAGAAATAAATCTCGAATGGTTGGCCCTAATACAACAACAAAGGGAAAATGCTCTGACTCTAAATGTCAATCAAGAAACAAAGGAATGAGAGTGAGACACTGTGAAATACCACAATGTAAAGGATTTTTTCATTAACCAGAGATCAAAGGGAAAAAATATTGATAACGATTGATTTATATAAGTATTAATGAGAGAGGGGGGGAGTAGATGCTTTGAGTTATTTTTTTTTGTAGTGAATATTTACTTTTTATTTGATACATTGGTCTTATATAGGCTTCCCAAATAGCATGAGTTGATTAAAATAATAATATAAAAAAATGCGCTCATCATGCCTAGAGATTACACCCGTTCGTGAGGATCATTCTGCTAGGTATATGCCTCTTTCCCTTTCTCATTTCCGATATGTCTCTTTCAGCCGCCAATCAGTCACAATCATTTGGTGATTTCTTGTGGTCTCGAATCAATCAGCCACAACCACTTGATGACCTGTCAATCTGTCTCATTCGAGACAGTCAGCTTACCCAATTAATCATGACTTTTTGATTATCACTTCAGATCCCTTTCGTCTGTTCCCGCTCTTCTTCTTATCCTTCTTTTTCCGTTCTTGCATAGTTCGGCGAGTGTCTTTCCCATTCTAGAGGTGTGAGTCCCATGTCAGTCTTTTTTTGTTCTCGAAGGTGTGGGTCCTCCGTCAGTTTTTTCTCATCGATCAGTCCTCTTTTCCCGTTCTGATGAGGTTGTTTGCCTCCATGCTCTTTTCCATTCTCGAGTTTCTTCCCGTTTATAGTTCCTTTTCATTTAGAGTTCCTTCCCATTCAGAGTTCCTTCCCGTTTAGAGTTCATGTCCCTGTTTTTGCTTACTTCATGATCTTTTTGTGTCACTTCTATTTTCTCGTCTAGCCCTCAATCTTGCCATGTTCATGGTCCACATGTCCTCTCAAAATTTGTTCTTTCTATACACGTGACTTGGGTGGTTTTTCTCTGTTCATTTGCCTTCATTACACTCAATAAAGTTTCATTTATTGATGTGTAATGATAAGAAGTTTTGATTTGCATGCGCCTTTATGATGATCATCTTTTCTTTTCTCAGGATCCTGCACTTTTTTGGAAATAACAAACAAATATATGTACTGTTAATAAAATTGAGAGAGATGCGTGTTTTTCCCGTGATGATGCTTCGATTCCCGTTCCTTCTAACATCTTTCATGTAAAGCAGCTTTTCGTTATCTATCTTTTTCCTCGTCGATTTCCCGCTTTAAATTACTTTGAGGGCATGCATTTTGTCTCGTTCCCTTTTTCCAGCTGTCGTTGTGCCATTCGTTGACGCATATAATAGTTACGTCTTATTAGTCGCGCATTTATAGAAATGTCCCTTCAGATTCCTGTTTTTAAAATTCATGGGGCGCCTTTTTATTTTATTTTCAAATCCACGGCATATTTAAGGATTCTCCTTTTTCATTTCTTCCTACCTTCGTCTTCTCGTGGTAAGATATTCTCCCTCCCTATCTTATTTTTCTTCATCTTCTTTCAGAATTTGTTGCCAAAAATCCCTTCTTCTTCATCCATGGCGCGCAAAAACACTTCGATATTTAATTCTCTTGTACCTTTGGTTAGAAACTAGACCGAGTTAGAGCATTTTTTAGATTTCCACTGTGATGCCTTTTCCTCTTATGTAGTGTGCAGTTTAGGTGAAAGCGGGCACATAGGCCACCTGTGTAGTCTTCTATAACAAATAACCCTATGTACATAGCCTTGGGACTAACGCTTCCTTTCTCTCCTTTCTTTCAAGAATTCTTCCACACCTGGAATTAGCGCCGTCTTAGTTTACCCCTAGTTCGTATAGGATTTTTCTCACATTTGAAGCTTTGAATATGAGGCATGGTTTGGATTTAGGAGTAGATGAACTTAGTGCGTGCTATATCATCAAGTATCACTCTGAGTTTGAATGTTACTATTTGGCTCCTCGTCCCAGTACTGAGAAAATAAAAATGATCATCGCGATCCCAAAAGTGGACAAAGGCTGGGAATGAGATGTTCTTCAGATAAGAGAGAACTGGGGCGGTGATGGCCGCTGGACGATTGCCCATAGATGGAGAGTCTACGGTAAGTCACCAGAGCTCTGGTTCCCATTTCTTTTGCTTTCTGTTATCTCATTTTCTTGTTTATCTTCACTAACTTTCTTTCTTTTCCTTTGTCTTGTAATTAAGAAAAGGAACAAACTTACCTATCTATCCTAGGAGTCAAGGAAAAAGATCATAGTTGCGTTCAACATCTGTGGACATGATTGAGATGATCTCTTAGACCCGAGATGGGAAGTCAACGTCACCTTCATCTGCGAGATAACCAAGCTCCACCTCTTCGAGCAATGCCCCCAACTTTAGCACAACCACCCACATCATCACCTTTGTCTTCTCCTGAAATCCCATTAGGTATTCCTACTTCCCAGTCTCTGATTTTCGTTTCTAGTTCTTCCATATTTTCTATATCTGAAAGGGAAGATACAGAACGGGAACATCTGTTTCCAAACCTTGCAGTGAGTGTTATGTCGAGGCACGCGTGTCTGAGGAGTAGTATCATTGGGGATGTTGCCGAGGAAGAAAGTAACATCCGTCTGATGCGTGGGGCTCTGAGTTCTTCCCAAATGGACCCTTCTCCAACTTCCAACGAGACCCCGGTTGTTCCCGCTTCTCCTCCAATCACTCCTCGTGGCCCTTCTGTTACAGTTGAGACTTTTCAGAAGCGTCCTTCTACTCCACCCCTTGCACAACATAATTCGACTCCCGTCAAGTCTTTCTGGTTCCCAGGGAGGGGGCGAAGACCCTCTCTTGTGGAGATGGAAGCATTTTTATGGGGTCCCCTCAGACACGGGCATGGCAGTAGCTCACAATATGTCCATCGGGAACTAACTCTGTTCCCTAAGCCATGGCTTGATGAAGGTATTTCCTTTTGATCTTCTTTCCGCTTTCTTGATTCATCATCTTCCTTTATTTTACTGAGTTTTATTTCCTTTTATATTTTTTCAGGCAATTATCTTCCACAACAGTCTTCAGGAGCACTTCCTGATCGATGAGCAGACTATTGCTTTATGGAAGAGAGAGATCGAGGGCAACCACGGGGCTGAAATCGAGCGGCTCTCTAAAAGAGAAGCTGAGCTCCAAAGCATTATTGGAGAGTTAGCTCGTGGAGTAGCGATCGCAGTAGCAGAGCATTCCAACCTTAAAGAGTCCTTGAGGGCTGCAAAGGAAGCTCTCAATGAGTCTAAGAGATGCCAGACTACTTCCTTCGAGAACTTAAAAATTGTGGAAGAGAGAATGACCACTACTAAAGTTGTTTTGGACGAGGCTGGGCGAAGAGAGGAGGAAACTGGTGACATTTATCAAGCTCTTTTCGACAAGGCCGAGAAGAAAGTTTACCTCACCAGGTACAAGGATGAAAATGAGAAACTTCCCCCAAGGTCTCTCTGGACGGGTCCATTAAAGTCGAAGAGGAGGCCACTCCCAAGGACGTTCCCGCTTCTGAGGAAGTTGCTATCCCTCCGCCTGAAGAAGCTTGCATTCTTATCGCGAAGGACACTGAGGACGCCACGGCTTACCCTCCTGCTATTGGAATCATCCTCATGGATGAATCTTAGCCTTGTTTTTTCTTCCTGCAATTTTACTTACGTACTTTTTTTAAGTCTTTTTGTAATTTTCCAGATTATCAAGGAAATGATTTTCTCTTTTTAGCATGCTTTACAAGTTTACCAATTTAGTAAAACTTGAGTAAGTAAAGTAAAATTTTGAAATTTTGTAATTTTAACAGCTTTTACTCGAATAATTTTTCAAATGCTTGAATGAAGAATAATTATTAAGTAACTCAGCATTTTAGCACATAGCGATTTCTTGGTTCCAAGGTATTCCTAGTAACAATTTAAGTTAGACTTCAGCAATTTAAAGGATTTTTCATTTACACTGTTTTCCCCACGTCTTCTTCTGAGTTTATCATTTTCTTTTCTCCTTTCCTTGCATTTTGTTGCATCCTTTGTTCGCTTCTTTCCTTGGTTTTCTTTTGTTTACTTTCCACATTTTAGAGAAAAAGTTTTCCCGCTCTCAAGGACTTAGGCTTCTAGGCCGTCGATCTTTTTTCAGCTTTTTAGAGAGTAGGCATCCCGGCTCTCAAGGCTTTAGGCTTCTAAAACATCAACCTGATTTCCATTTTTGATAGTGGTTTTGGTTCTGCCCTTGGTGATGAAGGATTTCAGGCCATGGTCATTACTCATTTTCCACATTTAAGAGAGAATGTTTTTCCCGCTTTCAAGGGCTTAGGCTTCTAGGCCGCCGACCTCTCTTTTTATTTTTATTTTTATAAATAAAGGGAGAAGAAGAAGGAAAGAAAGGACACGGGTTTTTTATGTGGAAAACCCTTACGAGAAAAAACCACGAGAGAAATTATATATTGCAATAATATTCAACAATTTAAACGAGATATTTCTTAAGATAACTGGCGTTTCAGGATTTTGCAAATTCTACTCCTTCTTCTGTCATGAGGTGATAGTAGCCGCTTCCGCCCACTGTTTTGACAATAAAAGAGCCTTCCCAAGATGGACAAAACTTTCCTTCTATTTGAAATGTCTTTTTCAAAATTAAGTCTCTTTCCTAGAATTCCCACCTTCTAATCTTTTTCTGGAAGTTGGCTTTCTTTTTCTGATAGTAATTAGCTATCTGCACGAGTGCTGTTTCCCTTCTCTCTTCTGACAGATCAAGACTTCCTTTCATGAGATATTTGTTTTGTTGTTCAGTTAGATCTGATCTGAGAGTTAGATTTCTTATTTCCACGGATATCACATCTCCTGTTCCGTAGATTAAGGCGAATGATGTTTCGCCTGTCGTTCCTCTGGGAGTTGTTCGATACGCCCACAGTATTGCCAGTAATTCTTCTACTCATTTTCACTTTGCTGACTCTAGGCGTTTCTTCATGTTGTCAAGAATGATTCAATTTGACCTTTCAACCTGTATGTTTCCTTGTCAGTACTAGGGTGTAGAGAATCGGTTGGCAATTTACAATTCTTCGTAAAAAGTCCTCACCATCTTTCCAGTAAATTGAAACCCGTCGTCAGATACCAAGACTGAGGGATTTCATATCTACACTATTATTTTCCACATCAATCCCCTTACTTCTTCTTCACAAATCCTGGCAAAAGCTTCTGCATCAATCCACTTGGTGAAGTAGTCTGTGGCAACTAGTAGGAAGTGTTTCTGAGCGGGTGTCATAGGAAGTGGTTCGATGATATCTAGAGCCCACTACATGAATGGCCAAGGGCATGTCACGGTGTTGAGTTCTCCAGTGGCCAATTTTATCATGGGAGCAAATCGTTGACACTTATTGCACTTTTTCATATAGTGTTTGGCATACCGGTGCCATGGGGAGTGGCCTGATGATGTCTAGAGCCTACTACATGAATGACCAAGAGCTTGTCAAGGTGTTGAGTTCTCCAGTGGCCAATTTTATCATGGGGGAAAATCGTTGACACTTGTTGCACTTCTTCACATAGTGTTTGGCATCCCAGTGCAGTTTCCATTAGTAATATCCTTCATTAAGCACTTTGTGGGCTAGAGATCTACCAGCGGTATGATTCTCGCACACCCCTTCGTGAATTTCTGTTAACACGTATTTGGCTTCCTTTTCCTTTTCAATGGTCCTGAAAAGATATCGTTTATACAATGAATCGTTAATTGTGCGGTATATGGTACTATGTTGAATCTTTCTAGCATGAGGTCTGTCTCGAGGTAGGATTCCTTCTTTCAAGCAATGAATCACGTTGTCATACCAACTCAGCTCCTGCTCAAGTTCCACTTCTGCTACTTCTTTGGCTGTGATGCTTGGTGTTTCCAAAAATTCAAGTGGTAAGCTTCTTTTTGTGAGAGTTGTAGTGAAGACCCAAAATTGGCTAATGCGTCCGCGTGTCTGTTTTCTAATCTTGGGATATGGCGGATTCAGTTGCAGGTAACTAATCATCATTTCGTCTTTTACCGCAAACTCCCCCATTTTTTGCTTTACTACCAACATTGAATCACAAAATATTTTTATTTCATTTACCTTTAATTCCTATAATAGAGTGATTCCCGCTATTAAAACTTCGTATTCAGCTTCATTGTTTGAGGCGTTGATTCCAAATGAGATGGAGTGTTTGAGTGTTTCGCCAAACGGAGTCCGCAGCACCACTCCCTCTCCAGATCCCTTATTGTTTGAGGCTCCGTCAATGTATAACTCCCACATCCCACTCTCAATTGCTTGTTGTCCGCTTTCTATTTCCTCCTTGGTGTCAATGGTAAAGTCTGCCATGAAATCGACCAAGGCTTGCTGTTTAATTGAAGTTCTTGGCTCTTAGTGGATCTCGTATTAGCATAACTCGATTGCTCACTTCGCCATTCTTCTACTTATTTCAGGCGCATGCTAGAGACTTCTAATTGGCGAGTCCGTCAGCACCTTTATGATGTGTGTCTGAAAGTAGGGCCTTAGTTTCCTTGCGGCTACCACAACGACCAATATCAATTTTTCCATCCTTTTGTAATGGGTTTCGACTACTACTAGCTTTCGCTAACGAAGTATACTAGCTTATGTTTCCTTTCTTTTTCTTTAATTCGAACAGTGTTGACGGTGGTCTGCGAGACAGCTATGTGTAAGTATAAAGGTTCCCCCCAGCTTTGGCTTTGACAATAATGGTGGAGTTGTCAAGTATTCTTTTATCTTGCTAAGAGCCTCCTCACACGCATCATCACATCCGTCCGTTGAATTCTTTCTCAGTTTTACAAAGAATGCTTTACACTTGTCAGTTGATCTTGAAAGAAATCTATACAATGCTGCCAACCTTCCCATTAAGCCTTGTATTTCTTTCTGGTTTTACGGGGACTTCATCACCATTATGGTTTTTACTTGATCCGGGATGACCTCAATTCCTCATTGCGTAACCAAGTGGCCGAGGAACTTCCCGGCCGCCACAATGAAGGTGCATTTTTCTATATTCAACTTCAACGAATTTTTCCTCATGATAGAAAAGGCCTCGCCGAGGCTTTTGATGTGATCTTTCCGCTCACAACTTTGCATCAGCATGTCAACTACGTAAACTTTCATGGTTTTCTCGACCTGCTCTCGGAAGATTTTATTTACCAACCTTTTGTAAGTTGCACCTACATTTTTTAAACCAAAAGGCATTACCTTATATCAAAAAGTACCCTTTTCAGTATGAAAGGTGTTTTCTCTTGGTCAGGTTAGAACATTTTCACCTGGTTGTATCCTGAAAAGACGTCCATGAAGCTCATAAGTTTGTGTCCTGAGGTAGCATCCACCATGTGATCTATTCTAGGTAATGGATATTCGTCTTTTAGGCTAGCTTTATTTAGATCTGTGAAGTCTACGCAAATCCTCCATTTCCTATTTTTCCTTTTCACCATGACAACGTTAGCGAGCCAGTCTGGGTAATATACTTCCCTAATGAAATCTACTTTTAGCAGTTTGTCGACTTCTTCTTTGATGGCCATGTTTCTTTCTAGCGTGAAACTTCTTTTTCATTGCTTCATTGGTTTAATAGAAGGTTCAGTATTCAGTTTATGACAGATTATATTTTCCGATATACCTGGCATCTCCTGAGCGGTGGTTGTAAAAATGTCATTGTTTCTCTGTAGGAATTCAGTCAACATTTCATATTCTGTTTCCTCCAAGTGGGTTCCAATATTTGTCATTTTTTGTGTTTCTTCATCTAAAAAAATGGGTTCAATTTCTTCTCCTGCTTCGTACCTCAGACCTACATGCGCATCATGTGAATGCTATTGTTTATCAGCAACCACCAGCTTCTTTTCTGTTTTTCCCATTTTCTGTTTTTTCGCTGATTCAAATACAGTTATTGTGCAAATCCTGGCGGCAGTTGGGTCTCCTCTTATAGTTCTAATCTCTTCAGGAGATGGATATTTCAGCACTTGGTAGTTGGTGGATGGCACTGCCTTCATTTTATATAACTAGATTCTTACCAAACTAGCATTGTAAGGGGACGACGTGTCCAACACCACGAACTCAGTGAGGTAATTGAATGGTTCTACACTAACTGAAAGGTTTATCAACCACTCTAAGTAGCCCACAGTCCTATTGAAATCTACTAGTGGTTGCGACATACCATGTGACTATCATTCCCCCATAGACATTTTTTCAATCGTTGACCGATGAAGAATATTGAAGGCACTCCCGTCGTCAATTAGCACCCTTCTCAGCAGACAATTTCCCACCTGTATTGAGATAACAAGGGTGTCGTTATGGAGCCCGTCATACTCTAAGTCCATGTCATTGAAAATGAGCGGGCGATTCCCACTTTCGTTGGTTGTACTTCCCTGTTTCCGGCTTCCTTCCAATAGTGATCTTTTACTGTACACTTTTCTTTCCTTTCTGGTAGTCCCCTCATATTTAGTTAATGTGATGATGGTGTCGACTATTCGGAGTGATTTCTTCCCGTTATTCCTTTATCATCCATCATGGATTTCCCTTTAAACTTCAGCTTCGGTTATTCTCTCTTCATGAATTGATTAAGGTATCCGTCTTTCACCAGTTTCTCCACATAATGCTTCACCTAGAAGCAATCTTTTGTAAAATGTCCATTGCTCCTATAGAATGAGAAGTATTTGTCTTTTTCAGTGTGGTTTAACTCCCTTATAAGCGGGGTTGGTCTTTTCAGCCAAGGTTTATCTTTTATCATATCCAAGACTTGGTTTACTGAGACAGTCAACGAGTGTAGACTTTGTCTCTAGGATGGATGTCATTCGCGTATCTCCTTTGAGTAATAGTTATGTTCCGTGTGCTGCTTCTTACTCAATTTCTTTTTTTATTCTCTAATTCTGCTTCCTGCTTGCACTTCAGCTCCGTTGTTCTTTCTTTGGCTCATTAATGCGTCGTTCCACCTATCTAAGCAAACTTTTATTTTCTTCTTCCAACGTGATGTATGCTTGCGTTCTTTGGAAAGTCTCCGCTATGATCAAATATTTTATCTTTGATAAATCTTCAAAGAAGGTTGATTTTGGATCCAGCCCCGTCTAAAAGCCTTACCCGGGTGATAATTGATTTCACAATCATAATCTTTGACAAGTTCTAACCACCTCCGTTGCCTCATATTCAACTCCTTCTGTGTGAAGAAATACTTGAGACTTTTATGATCAGTGAAGATTTCACATTTAACGCCATAAAGATAGTGCCTCCAAATCTTCAACGCAAACACAACAGCTGCGAGCTCAAGATCGTAGGTAGGGTAATTCTTTTGGTAATCTTTTAGTTGTCTTGAGGCATAAGCAATCACCTTACCATGTTGCGTAAGCACACAACCAAGACCCTTCTTCGAAGCATAACTGTAAATGACAAACCCTTCATTACCTACAGGAAGTGTTAAGACTGGGGCAGTTGTTAAACGCTCCTTCAAATCTTGGAAACTCCGTTCGCACTCCTTGGACCACTGGAATTTCACATTCTTCCTCGTTAGCTGAGTTAATGGTGAGGAAACTTTTGAAAATTCTTCAACAAATCTTCGATAATAGCTCGCTAATCCCAGAAAGCTACGAACTTCACCAACATTAGCCGGAGCTGGCCAACTTTTAATTGCTTCAATCTTGCCGGGATCAACTGTTATACCTTCTTTTGATATGACGTGTCCCAAAAATGGTACCATATCCAACCAAAACTTAAATTTCTTAAACTTGGCAAATAACTCCTTCTCACGGAGGGTTTCCAGCACCGTCCGGAGGTGTCGCTCATGCTCCTCCTTAGAGCGAGAGTAAATCAAAATGTCATCAATAACGAATTGATCTAAGTATTCTTTAAAAATACAGTTCATAAGATCCATAAATGCTGCAGGGGCGTTCGTCAACCCAAACGAAATTTCATGAAATTTATAATGCCCATATCGAGTACGAAACGCAGTCTTTGGGATGTCTTCTTCCCTGACTTTCAATTGGTGATACCCAGAATGAAGATCAATCTTGAAAAAATAACTTGCACCTTGAAGTTGATCGAACAAATCTTCAATTCTCGGTAGTGGGTATCTATTCTTGATAGTCACCTTGTTTAGCTCGCGATAGTCAATACACAGCCTCATCGTTCCATCCTTCTTCTTTACAAATATAACAAGAGAACCCCATGGGGAACAACTAGGTCGAATGAATTTATTATCCAACAGTTCCTGCAACTGGACTTTGAGTTCCTTGAGTTCAGCCGAGGCCATACGGTAGGGAGCTTTAGATATTAGGGTTGTACCAGGCACAAGGTCAATGACAAAGTCAATTTCCCTAATTGGCGATAGACCTGGTAGATCCTCGGGAAACACATCAACAAACTCTCGTACTATAGGTACATTTTCTATAGAAGGACCTTCTTTCGGTAACTCTATCAATGATGCTAAGTACCCCATACATCCTTTATTCAACAATCGCCAAGCCTTCATAGCAGATATAAAAGGACTACGAGGTTTTGACTTTGCCCCCACAAAACAAAAACTGGGCACTCCAGGGGGTTGAAATAACACTTCTTTTTCATGACAGAATAGTTGTATAGTGCTTCAATAACCAATCCATCCCCAAAATAATGTCAAAGTTATGGACATCCAAGATGATAAGGTTGACTGACAGTACATGCTCTTTTATCACTAATGGATAGTCCTTTATAATTCTACTCGCCTCCAGAACCTTCCCTAAAGGTGCAGATACATAAAGTGGTGTACCCATACGACATTCACCAAGGTGTTCATTGCCGCACTTCTGACATGTCCTTCTTGGCTTCTTTCCTTGTTGGTTTTTGTTGTAGTTTCCACCGCCAAATTTCCTTTTCTGATTGTCCCTCTTCTATAAATCTCCTTTAGAATTGCTTTCATTGTGTTTTTGACCACTTATATGGAATTTGTTCTAGTCTGGGTCTAAGCGTTGTGCTCTTTCCACTAACAATGCTTTGTTGACAACTCCATTATAGGTAGCAAACTCGAATGGAATCACGGCTTGCTTGATACTGGATCTCAACCCTTCCTCAAAGCGTCTGGCTCGACTCTCTTCTGTTGCCACCAAATCTGGAGCAAACTTCGCTAATCGTGTAAAAGTTGTTTCGTACTCAGTGACGGTTTTACTTCCTTGCTCTAGCTTAACAAATTCTCTCTCATTTTTCTGTTGAACGTTTTTTGGGAAGTAATGATTGAAAATGCGTTCTTGAACATATCCCAAGTGAAGACCTCAACATCATTTTCATTTTGGCATTTAATCAGTCGCCACCAATCGTACGCATCTCCTTGTAACATGTAAGAAGCAAAGTCAACCTTATCTGCATCAGTGCACTTCACAACAATGAATGCTTTCTCCATCTCAGTAATCCACATTTCAGCTCTAAATGGGTCGGTAGTTCCTTCAAATGGTGGTGGAGATAACTTCTTAAATTCAGAAAATTTATGTTGACCATTTTGCGGAGGGGCCAAATTTTGTTGTTGAGCTTGTCCTAACGTAGCTATTGCTTGCATAAATGTTTCCAAAGTCAGTGGGGTACCATGTTGATCGTTCCCCGTCTCATTACCGTTCACCCCAAATGGTTGACCATCAATATGATTTTGAACGTTCCTAGGAGGCATTCTGGTACAAACAGATCGGTCTTAACACGTCTATCATTTCATTGTAATTTCATATAACAAACAAAATCATACAATAAATAGCATTCTAACAATTAAACATTAAATCTTACCATGAGATTGCGAGAAGACCTCTTGTGGGGTGACTCAGTAACTTTTCCTCCTTTTAAATTAGAAAATTTTTATGAAGTGTACAGAATAGTCTAAACCTGGCTGTGATACCAAACTGTAACACCCCAATACTAAAAATATTGAATTACAATGAATTCAAAGTACTTAAATAATAATAAAAATTTTGCAACGGAAACTTAGTCAAATAACAACCAATAATTTTAAGCTAAATCATCAAAATAATAATAATTAAATAAAACATTGTTTGAAATCTTTATTCAAACTATTCTATTGAGTCCAATTCGCCCGCAAGATATCGTCTGGCAATTACTCCTCACCTGAAAATATTTAGAAACCACGGAATGAGCTGAAGCCCAGTAAGTAAAATCTTACACATACTCAGTAAACACATGCGCATTCAATTCCAATTTAAAAACATTTGTGTTTGACATACACTTTATAATCATTTTATCACTTTATTTCCTTTGCTTTCATAAATTACGTTTCATTACATTCTTTCCATGCAACCTTGTCACGTTCCTTTCTTTACTATTTCCATTGCATTCATTTTTTTCCTTTATTCGCGAGCTCACTTGTGTAATGTTTAGCCAATCAAAGGCAGTGAGCAATTATTACGGAACCTGTTCGACTACCGGGCCCTGGTAGTATCATTCATTCACATTATATCGTTGGATAAGTCAAACGATCATCTATTCACATTATATTACTGGACAAGCCAAACGATCATCCACTCACATTAACCATTAACCATCGTCGGGTCCGTCGGTCCCCTGCGTCCCATTTTCCACTCACGTCTTTCATGGCATAAACACACACCAGGTGTTTAAACTTTTAATTAAATTGATTATATTCATACTACAAACCCTCATGTATATGTATGAACGTATTTACAATCATTAACATTACAATACAATTACATCACAGATAACATACATATAAATATAATTAAACATAATATCAAACGACATACAATGATAAATCAATACAACATCGAAGTTTACAAACATTAAAGTATGCGTAAAATTCTACTTACCTGGCGTCCTTAGTAAAACCAAATGTCTAGAGAATGATTCGAGGGGTCAACACTCAAAGTGCCAAAACTATTAAATTTACACATTAAAATATTTTATCAATTTCACATAGTCATTGAAAACATAAAAAAAATCAATTATTTATGACATAGATGGTAGAGTGAAAAACTAAGTCACTGCTTAAGAATAAAACCCAAATATATATATATTTTATAAGCACGGTACAAATCCAAACTCTAATAGTTTTATAAATTCATGATACTTCTTTTTTACTTGTTCTGGTTATATAACATAGAACACAACTTATACTAAGGCTTTCTAAAAATTATAAAATTCATATAGTATGATCTTGAAAATGATAGGGTTTCACGAATTACATTTCATAAAATTTTGAGGTCGTTTAGGTGTCAAAACATGGAAACAAATTTGTTACAGAAAAGTGTTTTTCTCTGAACAAAATAGAAACTTTAAAAAATCATATAAAATCGTATACTTTGGGTTATGAACTAAAATTTATACAGGATATATTTCAACATGTTAAAAAACTACCATCAAAATTTGAGATTCAAATTCCATCGTTTGGTATATGAAACATGAAGTCGTTGTTTCATAGTGTGTAGAAAAATCTGAAATGCAGTTTTCATTAAAAATCATATTTTTTTTATTGAAAACATTTCTCCCTTATTGAAATTGATTCAAGAGACTTATATGAATCATAAAATAGTGTTAAAACTCATTATTATTCATATCTAAATTAAAATATGTGAATTTAAACTTAAACATTTGAA
The DNA here is from genome assembly GCA_003255025.1 of Datisca glomerata. Taxonomy (NCBI): domain Eukaryota; kingdom Viridiplantae; phylum Streptophyta; class Magnoliopsida; order Cucurbitales; family Datiscaceae; genus Datisca; species Datisca glomerata. The sequence continues at coordinate 508,608 of QANY01007786.1, forward strand.
AGCGTTGAATACATTGAAATAAAAAAAATTATGAATCACAAACTTTTGTCATTGCTTATAAGATAAAATTCTACCAAGAAATTTTTTGACGTCCTCACAACAAGGTAAACACCAAGAGGTAGAAATAGACCTTTAATTTCTACAATTCAATTTTACTTTGGGAAAGAGGGGTTCGCAGTGGGAGGGCTGCGTGAGAGAGGGTTGAAGATTGAGAGAGATAGAGAGTATATAATAACTAGGTTAGGGCTACATTAAGGTGTATAAGCACATATGTATGAGTGAACAAGGGAAAGAGGGGGAGATCGTTCAAGAAGAAAAAGAGTAATAATAAATAGTGCTAGGGTTTTTTTTCTTAAGGTGTAAGTAATATAGGTGTGAGTGAGCTTAGAAAGATCCAAATAAATCTAATCTTAATAAGTCAACAATTTTGATAACTAATATCAATTATATTAAAATTATACTAGGCACATATTGAGTCGTTAGATCACCTCAAATCGTTTCTCTACAAGATATTTAATTAATTCAATCCAACCGTTAAGTCAAATAATCATAGGATAATTAAGAGTGAAAATTAACAATTTAACACATAATTTAGTGTAAAATTAGTTGCGGTGTTACAATTGGCTTATTCATCCATGTTCTCGTTTCCTTCGTTAAGGGCGGTGTTCGATCTGGTTCAAGGCATGGTTCAGTTTTCTAGATGATATCTTTAAGGTTTCTTCTTCTTTCCATTAACCATGGATTAAAGGGAAAAGATATCGATAAAGATTGATTTATATAAGTATTAATAAGAGAGATAGAGATGGATGAGTAAATGCTCTAAGTTATTTTTTGTTGTTATAGTGAATATCCACTTTTTATTTGATACAATGGTCTTATATAAGCTTCCCCAATAGCATGCGTTGATTAAAATAATAATATAAAAAGAGACACTCATCATACCTAGGGATTACACCTGTTCTTGGGGATCACTATGTTAGGTATGAGCATCTTTCCTTTTCTCATTTTCTATTTGTCTTGCTCAGTCGTCAATCAATTATAACCACTTGATAATTTCTTATGATCTTGAGGAGATGCTTTGTAGCCGATGTAGAGTGACGAAGATGGTTAAATAACATCTCACAAGCATTTACCAAAAAAATGATAAATTTAGAAAAGCATCCCACTTGTTGATAAACTCCACTGAATTTCTATAATCTACGGGTTAAATTTCACATAAACTCCTTCAACTTTAATCATTTTTAATTATACCCCTTCAACTTTGATATTTTCTTCAAAAAGCCTTCAACTTTCATAATTTATCAAAAACTCTCATCCGTCTGAAAATCTGTTTTCTCCCCCTATTAAATTGTTCACGCGTCTTGCACAATGACCATGTTTTAGACAAATTTGCCCTCTATGAAAAATACCCATCTTTACTTAGCAAAACCTCTAGGTAGCCAAAACTTCCCTCTGCTTCCGACAACCGCCACCTGCCGTCTTCCTTCTGCAATAGGATTCCTTGAGAATATACTGATCGGGCTTCCTTTGAATTTGCATATCTTTCCTTGTTTTAGTTTGGTTATTATTATTATTATTATTATTATTATTATTATTATTATTATTTTCTCTCTCTTCAGTCTTACCCTGTAACGTTTCCTTAGTGCACATTTGGGTTGGGTGGTAAACAGTCATTAAAGCTCCTAATGGGGCTTGAAGTAGAGTCTTACGTTATTAGGTTTGCTTCATGCACATTTCGGTATATTGTCGTGAAGGTCAAATACGTCTGAAATTTTAAGCATTTCAAAAGTTATTTTCTTGATAAAAAAATACATCTGAAAATGGTCATTAAAGGTGATGTGCAAGGCACATCGATCAATTTAATGAGAAGAAAATGAATTTAAGGAGGAAGTGTATATGATGAATCATGAAAGTTGAAGAGTTTTTGAAGAAGATGTCTAAGTTGAGAGGGTGTAGATTAAAATGATTAAACTTGAAGGGGTATATGTAGAATTAACTCTAAATCTACTTATTTTCAACCGAAAATATATTATGGTTGAATTAAGAATTCCAAAACCTGATTTGAAATCCTCCAAAATTATTGAAACTCCAAACAAAAGAATTTATTTCAATCTGTTATAAATTGAAATTCACCAAACATACCATTCAATAAGGTTGAAGAGCGACATTATTCTATATGGCAAAAATTTGTGGGAGAAAAGTTACAGTTACCCAAAGAAAATAGGTGAAGGCCTTTGCTTTAGTTTACCGAAATAGCCGGTGACAGGCGTCAGAATTTACTGCTGGTTAGGTGGACAAGATATTGCATATTGCACAATCTCTGACCCAAAGGCCAAACTCGTGACTCGAGGTTTACCTCGCTGTTTACTAGCAGAGAACTTGTGCAGCCTTTAAGGCGGAGTCATCTAATGGTTCAGCAGCCATATGTATTCCATTCTTCATAATACTTCTATTTTTTTTCTTTGGATTATACTTTAATTAACTCTAATTTTGACCAGATTTTTTTGACAAATTGATGTGTGTGAAATTACTTCAACTCTTTGATCGATTGTTTGCCACAAATATTTAAGCGTAGCATCCATATATCCAAGAGTTTTGGATATATGGATGTGAAAGATCTAAAAATACTACTACATTGATGTCACACAATTTTTTCATGTAACCATATTACGTTCCACCCAAAAAAAGTTTAAAAAAATGAAATATAATTTTTGGTTTATTACATGAAATAGACCGACAAACTGTGGGTATTGTGGTATGGCCCACAAAAAATAGTGAAATATAATTTTCATCAAACTATTAATAATTTCCAATGTAAATCCTAAACATCTAAAAATTATGATATATTCTTTAAATCTTAAACTTCTAAAAACTATAATTAGTTTCTAAAACTACTTAAAATTTTCATCTTAAATCTATTGTTAAGAACCTTTGAATGTTTGTTCATAATTTTCATTTTAAATCTTTTGAATTTATGTGGAAGCTTTAAAATGAAACTTTTAAATAGCTTAATAATTTAATGAATTTTTAAGAAATTTAAAGTTCAAAGTAGAAATTCACTATAAGAAAAAAAACGTTACGATAGCAACAAAAAAAATATTATTATAGAGTTTCGATAGCGTTTTTGAAAACACCATATATACATACGTTATAAAAAGCTTGGAACCTATAATAGCGTTTTTAAACGCTATAAAAAACTCTACAATAGTGTTTTATAAACGCTACGGCAACTCTACAATAGTGTTTTTTAGACGCTATGATTACCCTACAATAGCATTTTTTAAACAATATGGTTAGCGGTGGCAACTGGGCCGGTTCGACCCGCGAAACCGGCTGAACCAATCTGTTACAATCCGACCCGGCCCGGCTCTTGACAGTACCGGGCCGGTTAAGTTCCGCGGGCTAGGTCCAGGCCATCACGGGCCTTGTCTTCAAGGCCCACGGCCCGGCCCGAATGCTAGGCCCGACCAGTGAACATATTTTTGTCTAAAAAATTAAACAATTATGTATGTAATGAAGTTTGAACGCTACGACAACTCTACAATAGCATTTTATAAACGCTACGGCAACTCTACAATAGTGTTTTTTAGACGCTATGATTACCTTACGATAGCGTTTTTTAAACAATATGGTTAGCAGTGGCAACTGGGCCGGTTCGACCCGCGAAACCGGCTGAACCAGTCCGTTACAATCCGACCCAGCCCAGCTCTTGACAGTACCGGCCCGGTTAAGTTCTGCGGGCCAGGTCCAGGCCATCACGGGCCTTGTCTTCAAGGCCCATGGCCCGGCCCGAATGCTAGGCCCGGCCAGTGAACATATTTTTGTCTAAAAAATTAAACAATTATGTATGTAATGAAGTTTGAACCATTAACCTCTCCCTTATAATTTACACTCTTTACCAATAGACCAAGACAAATTTTGTTAAATATATTCTTATTATTTATTAACACATTTTATCGAAAATTAAATAATATACTTTTAAAATAAACGTATTTAATTAAATAAAAAATAATATTTTTTATTTAAATGAATATTTTATTTAATGAAATATTGGATTCATGAAAATTTTAAAAAATATTAGTTTAATATTCCTAATATATTTTGTTCTTTTAATGGACATGAATTATAAATTAAGTATTTATTATTTATTATATTTTTAGATTTTACGTGAATATAAATATCACTAGTTTATGAATTTAATAAATAAAATAATTATTTTACTTATTATTACAAGTTTTTCTATTGACATTTTAAAGTAATAAATACAATTATTATAAGAAAGTAACAAGACTTTCATATAGCTTAGTGGTAATTTCTACACTTTATTTATTCTCCACCAAGGTTTAACTCTTCTCATCTACGTTTTTTAGAATTAAATCACATTAAAGGGGGAGACGGGCTGGGCCGGTTATTTAACCAGGACCGGCCGGTGAACCGGCCTGGACCTGTCATGGGCCGGTTCAACGGTTCATCCCGGGCCGCCCTAAAATTTCACAACCCGGCCTGAAACCGGCTAAACCGAGCATGGCCAGGCCGGCCCGGTTTCCACCCCTAATTATGGTTACTCTATGATATCATTTTTTAAACGCTATGGTTACTCTGCGATAGTGTTTTTAAAATGCTATCGTATATCTTTCATAACATTTTTTAAAAGCTGTAAAAGATCTTTGATGGCATGTTTTTCATGCTATAAAATGTTATAAAATATGTTGTAACGTTTTCAATAACGTGTTGTTAATGCTATGAAATATCTTTGATAACTTTTTTTATTATTTATTCTTGCAATTGTACAAATTTAAAAAATAAATAATTTTTTGACAGAATATCATAAAACAACAAAATCACAGAACATTTATTACATACTATTGTCTATTAGAAATCATATCTCAAATGACAAATACATATTAATTTTTAAATAAAAGCAAACAAAAATAATATATCCTAAAGAAAAATATTAAAATCTAGTATAATCCTAAATCTAATTGTGAAACTTCATAAATCGATGTCGTTGGCTGTAGAGGCAACAACTTGCTTGCTTCTGTTGGCATTGGACCTTCAATCCGGGAAAGATGTCTAATCGCTACATCAAATATCTGAACATGTACATATAGGTAATTGATATTACCTATATCTGAACATGTACATATTCAATATGAGAGGGGAGGGGGAGCGGAGAATATCTACCTTCTTTTCCAATTTCAAAATAAACAAAAGAAATGTAATTCTATAATCTATTCTGCAATCATACAGACATTAAAATATAAAACTGTGGGTGAAAATTCAAGGTTCGGGTTTTTTATTTATTTTATCAAATTAAAATTTCTCCAATACTACATTCTAGCGGATACATTTTGATTTTGATTATCTCAAGATCGAACATTATACGTGTATAGGGTCAAAATAATTTTTTTTTCAAATTTTTTTAATAGAAAATAATAAAAATCATCACTTTAATCTCTGTTAATTCATGTTATTGAACACAATATTGACAACTATTGGAGCTTCTATTAGTTAGTCAATATCTTTTAGTTGCATTCTTCGTTGTAAAGTTAATATATTGAGATGAATGAGGAAATATATACTCAGTTTTATAAAGCTATGTTAATCAAAATTTTATAGTTTTCAGTTTTCTTGACTTGGTACCAGAGCCTCTTAACTTAAATCAATGGTATTTATGAGCTCAACGTCTATAAACAATGTCTATGTCTCCCCTATTTCTAAATTCATATCCTTCAAATAGTAATAAAGCTTGATTGTGATAACTACATCTTCTGAAAACTCAGGTTCTCTCTCTGAAATTATCCATTTCACGAGTCATCAACTCTTGTTAACAATCATCCTCTAGTAGCAAGTTTAGTTCTATATCCTTAATTCTTTGTGGGGAGAAGAAATGAACAACTTCTAATGAGTTGACTTCTTTCTTCAGTATTTGATAACCATGTTTTGTCATATTGCACACTGCTTGACATCTAATGAAATATGGAGCACTTTATATAGTCTTTTTGCTTCTCATTCAAAAGCAAGAACTCTGCAACTTCATTATCAGTTACAAACACTAAAGAAGGGCTTTATGTCTATGAATGACTATATTCTCAAGATGAGAATTACTGCTGATAGTATGTCAAGTAATAACTGATAAAGAATTGTTATCATACATTCTTGGTGGGCTTGGCACAAAGTATGAATCCATTGTGGTTAATGTCACAACTCGTCAAGATCTTATCACATTTCAGGAGGCTCAATTTATTTTACAGATCCATGGAATACATGTTGAACAACAAAACTCAGTAAATACAGTGGAATTGAACTAGTATGCCAATGCTTCAAAAGAGGTAAAAAGTCTTCAGATATATAGGTAGAGGCAAAGGTAGAGGTTGAGGTAATGGATCCAGACCTATCAAATTTGTTGCAGAATTGGGCATGTAGCTTTCAATTGCTATATTCGATATGATTATGAATTCACCCTAGAAAATTGCCAGACGATCAATATCAATAATGATCATATATATTTTTACACAAGCTCTACATCTGGCACTGCTGATGAAACTGGTTGGTGTGTTGAAAATGGTGCGATTAATCATGTAACCTCATATCTTAGTAACTTGACTCTTAAGACAGAATACAAAGGGGAAGGTAAAATTGTCATTGATGATGGTAATAAGCTTGACACTATGATAGTTCTTTGATTCATCCTAGTACAACATCTAATGTGTCTTTAACGCTTAAAGAAATTCTTTGTGTACCCACTATTACTAAAAATCTTTGTATTGTATCCAAACTAAACTAGAGATAATGATGTATTTATTACTTTTTACTCTGGTTTTTGTTTGATTGTAGGCAAACAGATGAAGCTTGTGTTGCTGCAAGGATGCCTTAGAGATGGACTTTATCACTTTAATCTTCAAAAAGCCCTCATCAATTGCATCTATATCTTGTAAATTCTTGTCATTTGAGTTGTAATGAAGCATATGTTCTTCCATCACATGTAATAATCATGGTAAAGCTTCTTCAAGTTTAGATAAGGTGCTTGTAGATAATTTATGGCACAGAAGATTTGGTCATCCTAAGAACTAATAAAATATTAATATCATAATATCAATTTACCTTTTAAATTTATGTTGTTTAAGATTACATTTTATCTTAATATCAATTTACCTTTTAAATTATTTTCTCTTTCTATTTAACTTTTCAACTTTCTCCTCAACTAATCTCATGATCTGAAATTTCGACATAAACACTTGTTTAATTGATTATGTGCCTTCAATCAAATAACAAATTTGACCCTCTAAAAAATCACCCCATCCCTCCCGCGCGAAGAATCACTCCCCCCCCCCCCCCCCCCCCCCC